>JACRUU010000002.1:16065695-16105695 GCA_030449085.1 Kryptopterus vitreolus
ACTATTTCCTCATCATGGTACAGTTAAATTAGTGTTCTTGGTAAACTGGTCTTTTGTAACTTGCGGACTTTCGCTGTAGATTTAATTTAAACAAACACTAAATCTAAAAGCATCAGCAGTAAACAATAACATTTGTATGAAAAGCGTTCTAAAATATCAAAATAGAAAAGTTTATCAGGGTGTGGGTTCTGCATATTTTAAAGTACACGTCTATACATAAATTAACGGCTTTTATTTAGTAATAAGCAAAACAAACATTAAACACGTATACTTGTTCCTGCGTTTTCGATTTTGCTGAAATACGATTTTCCTACAATACTCCCCAATAATGTAAACATTTTAACCGGGATATTTCCATTTTGAAAAACCAGCTGAAAAAGCTTTGGTTTCCTCCGAACACCATTCGCTTTCATGTAATCATTAAGATATTTGATCGTCTGTTACACTATTGCCTGCTTTTAATACGCTCAATAATAAATAATAGCAAAAGTAAAACTATAAAATGTTATTCAATGTGACCTGTTTCGAATATTACACAAATAATCCACATCAACTCCTTTAATGGTGGACTTTAATTTGAAACCATTTTAGGCCACATGGGAGGAAATGACATTTAATACACAGGATTCTGAAATACCTTGTTTTTTTCCCAGAGGGCAAGTGGTCAAACTTTGTGCATTACTACTGTGTTTAAAACAAAAAAGTGATGTCAATTTACAGATGAAACATTATTACTTGCTTGAAAACACCAAGACAGACCCGAGTGAATTCTTTTCCGATTTAAATTAGAGCAATCGAACCAATTCTGTGCGTCACTGCGGTCAAATGAGAGGCGTCAAGTAACCACTGGTTAAAATTGACTGATTTATAGGGTTAAAAGTGATCAGAAACACATTCCAGCAGGCACCCAGTCTCCAAAAAAAAAACATAATTCACGTTGTTCTGTACACTTTACTGTTCTGCTGCACCATCAGGATTATAAATCACAGGTTAAACAATTTCTTTTTAATAATAATAAAATAAAAAAAAAAAACACGTCAACTTGTATTTTAGTTCCGGACGCTAGTCACAGGTAACAGGGAAGTTAAAAGTAGCACATTGTGGTGCACGAGGAAAAATTAAATAATCTAAATGCTAATTGATGCTTACCATCACTAAACTTAATTCTTTCTGCTAAACAAAATTAAGTAAAAATAACTCATTCATACAAAAAAAAAAATTACATTAAAATATTTGAATAAAAGCCAAATACAAATCCTCACCAGCAGAGGGCGTTTTCTGTTTAAAAAAAAAAAAGGAAAAAAAAAAAAAAAAAAAAAAAAACAAAAAAAATAAAAAATGAAAAAAAAAAAAAAAAAAAAAAAAAAAACAAACAAACAGGTTCATGCCTCTACAATTGTGGCATATGGGAGACATGGGTTCTGATTACACTCTAGCTTTGAAATTGTGGCCCAAACCGTATACTACGCCACAGCTATAAAAACATGACATATGAAACGAGGAAGTCGTATGAGACTTTGGGGTTTCCGGTCTCCAAATAAAACTCGAAGCGTTCACACCCGGGCAAAAGAAATGAAACTCCAGCCTGTTTCTAATCTCTAAACCAAAGCCTGGGTTTTTCTTCTGAAGTCTGCTTTACAAACTGTGAACCCCTTTGTTTCCTGTTGCAGGCTCGTCTCTCGGTTTATCTCTTGCCGCCACCAGTAGACTTCTCGTCCTCCTTCCCGTGGCTGTGTTGGTGAGCTTTAAGGTTGCTTTCTCGGCCGAAGCTCTTGCCGCACGTCGAGCAGGAGTACCGGCCGGCCTTGTGAGCGCGAGCCATGTGAGCTTCCAGCTGCTCGGCGCGGTTAAAGCTCTCCTCGCATTCTTGGCACGGATGTGCCTTGCGTTGCGTGTGCTTCTCTTTCTTGTGAGCCCGGAGCTGAGCCGGTGTGGAGAAAACCACATCGCAGTCTGGGCACGGGATCTGGCGAGCCGGCGGAGACGCCGCCTTTGTCTTCTTGCCGTCGGGTTTGTCTTCGTCTGCTTTGGGATCCTGCGAGGCAGATTTTGGGGGCCGCCCTCGCCTTCCCCCTACTTTGGGTTTCGCCTCGGCCGGCGGCGGCGGTTCTGCTGCAGCTGTCGGTTCTGGGGGCGTGTCCTCGGGTCTCTCTGCCTCGGCCGCTTCGTCCTCGCTTGGTTTTGGTTTCTTCTCTCCGACCGCTGAGCTCGTTTCGGCTTTGGGAGGCCGGCCGCGCCTCTTGACCGGTCCGCCTCCGTTGCAGTGCTGGTTTGACGCGTGGTTTTCTTGGTGCTGCAGCAACTCCGACTCCTCTTCGAATCCCCTGCCGCATTTAGCGCAGCGGTGGGTTTTGCTGGGATCGTCGGTGTCGTCTCCATCTGGGCGTGCGGGGTGCTGGGCCAGGCGGTGGGTACGGAGGAGCGCTGGGCTCCGGAATGTCTCGTTGCATTCTTTACACGCAAACTGACGCTCGGGACACACCTGCCGCCGGTGTGTGGTCAACTACAAACAAGACACGATCACTGGTTAACTAACACTGGGGGGAAAAAAAGCTTCATACTATGCAAGATTGATGTTTAACATTTTGTCTTTTCAGGTTAAAGCGCCGGGCTGCTCATCTGCACATCAGGGGGGGTTGGAGCCCCCGTATAGCCAAGCTGCCACTCGGATCCCGGAGCAAGACCCTTAAACCTAGATGTGAGCACCATATCACATCTAACTCTACGCTCTGTCTCCAACTTCCAAACAAGATGAAGAAAGAATTTCACCATGCTGTAATGTTTACAAAACAAAGTTATTCTATAGATGCAGAATAATGAGTGCGGCCTCCAGAGGCCAATCTGTGATGTTTGTTTTTAGACAATGCAATGCAAAGAATGCTAAAGTATACTTTTTCACAATTCACAATAAATTGTTACATTTAATCCTCTACAGTCTATTTTCCCCCTCGTTATACACAACATACAAAAACTAAAATGCACATTTCATGAGCTACTGCTTCTGACAGTTTGAAGACTTCCTGAAATCATGACAGTCACATATGAGGCAATGACACTTGCTTCTAGATCTTTTTGCACAAAGTAGGGTTAGAAAACAATCTAACCCCACCTCATTTCATGCCGCTTGGCCAAAATGTCTCATGGACTGCCATGCATTCAGGAAGTCATCACGAGATAATGAGCTGCATGAAGTGTGTGCGCTTTGAGTCGTTAAAAAAAAAGTCAGCTCACCTCTGAGAATGTACGAAAGCTCTCTCTGCAGTGTGCACACTTGAAGGGCTTGTCCTCTTTGTTGTGAGTCGACTGGTGCAGCGTTAGTTCCTCAGAGGAAGGAAACGTGCGATCACAGACGTAACAGGTGAAGAGCGTATCACACTACAGAAACAAAACAAACACAAAACATATATAATTACATTCCACTGGTTCTCACTAGCGCACGCTGTATCCTGCACTCTGACCCCAGCTTCTGAAACAAAACAAGCCGGGATAAAGAGCGAACTTCACCGTGCTGTAATGCATGTATGTGAAACAAATACAGACTATTCTTGCACAATGACAAAGTTAAATCGAATTTCCAGTAAAATAAATAAATACATTTTAACCACAGTTGTATAAATGTTATCAAATAAACCAATGAACAACTACTTGAAAGCTGGCACACTGCATGTTCACCGTGGCCACATATCAAATAAAAATGTAAAAATGCCATTTCATATTTGAGACACGTATTTTAAGTAGAAATACCGTCCATTCCTGCCAATACATCCTTACACATGAAAACTGTGTTCCTAAAAGGCCCTAGAATAAAAATTGATGACTTAAAAGGTTTAAAAGGATTTAAAGCTAACCTGCTGCAGTTGTGCTTTGTACTCTTCACGGTGACTCTTCTTCATGTGTCTCTCCTTGGCTTTAGAGTTACAGAAGGTTATAAAACACTGGAAACACTGCAAACTCTCGTGCTGGTCTATAAATTGAACCAAAAAAAAAAAAGAGTTTGAACACAAACAATTTTATCTTGTGTTCTACGATTATATTTAGTTCACATTATTACCAGGAAAAACACCATCACAATTAGTATTAAATAAAGTAAATTCAAGGCACTACAAATGATTACATCATCTTTAACCCCAGAGTCAAGGGAACCATTCTTACAGGACTGAATGACGGGTGGCACAGGAGGATTCTGGATGATGATCGTGGTGTAGGGCTTCGCCGGCTTCTCCGGGCTCTCGTCAGCAGGGGCAGCCGTCTCTCCACCTCCCATCACGATTTCCTCTATCTTCAGTAGATCAGAATCCATTCTGAAGTGCGGGCCTTCAAAACAATAAATACATTAAATTATAATGTACACTTATCCAGCCTTCCATAAAGACTATAATACTATGGCTGTTGCTTGTTCTTTATCAAAGAGCAATACTAAATAAGTGAGAGAAAAGACGACAAGTCTGTTAACATGAAAAACTTTGACTTTTTTAGAAAAGTCTACGTTTTACTGCTGAAATTGCATTCAAGTATATCACTAACCACAGCGTATTTAATTTCCATATTGCCTCAAAATACAAATACAGTGCATTCAAAAAGCTCCTCCGCAGTGTCCTTGTACAGGAAGTCATGGAAAACTATTAGTTTAATTAAACTCAGTATACTCACTCATGCTTTTTTTTTTTTATTGGATTTTGCACAGTATAGTGATGTGGTATTCCCGTCTCCAGATCAGATGCTAGAAATTTTTCAAGGACTAAATCCGTGTATTTAGAATAACTTTAAAAATGCCTCGCATTATTAATAACTTGTGTATGGGAGAATTTACATAATGCAACTTGTGTGTTTTGTTATAAAACGGAAATAAAACTGTGGATCAGAATTACTGCTTCATGGTCATTTTCATACCGGTGGTGTATTTAGTGGATCATGTTAGAATAAATAAAATCCGCGGACATTACGACATTAATAACACTCGCCGTCTTTGAAAACAATTGGTATCGGACTGGTAAAGAAATCGGTGAGATTACAATATTAAGATCAGATCAACACGTATTTTCTAGTGAAGTATTTCCTCACCTGGGGCAGGTGGGTTATTGTATTTAACTCAGGGCTAAATCCCACATAAAGACAATTTCGCTCTGGTGTGTGTCGAATCCCAGTGTAGGTTACTGTGCCGAGACCTGGGGTGGGTGTGTGTTCCAGATTTGCGGTAGTGTTTGGAGTCCCAGCGTGGTACTCTTATTGTGTGTGTGTGTGTCGAGTCCTGGTGTTCGTTCCAGATTCGAGGTAGTGTGCTGACCCCAAATGTACCAAGTAATGCATTTGGAGTCCGTGTGTGTGTGTGTGTGTGTGTGTGTGTGTGTGTGTGTGTCGATTCCCGGTGTTTCATTACGTGTCGAATCCCTAAACTCTGCAGTGTTTATAACAAACTTTCTCAGAGTTCAGAGTTGTTCAATAACACATTCATTAGGAGCTAATAGCACTTTAGCAGCTGATATTTCCGAAGTGGAACAACCCCAGCCCTTTGAATCTGTCCTTTACCCGACGCCACAGCTAACAATTTAGCCGCTTAGCTTCAACACCAAGCTGACTTACATATAAATGACTAGCTTTACCGTATAGACTGACGCTTTTAATCGCCATATCACTAATCTTCCCCCGGACAATTGAACCGAGCGAGTCTCCGCCGTAGTGAACCGCAAAACGGTTAAACACGCGGTAACCAGGCTAATAACTAGTAGGCCTCGTCCCTGCTGCATGAGAAGAGAGCCGGGGTAAAAAGGCCAATACACACCGCGGAGAATTGCGCTATGTACGTAGATACAAAAACACACACGTATATATAAATATATATATATATTTCATTACCACGTGCTTGCTGGAAAAACAAACTTGACACAAGTCGAACTCGCCGCCATGTATGTGTGATGTGGCTAACGTGAACGCGGGCTAAGCTAATAGGCTGACTAACTAAACTAGCCAACTGTTGACCAGACTCCCCCGAACCCGCACTTTATATAGAAATAACCTTCCAAATATGTTGTAACTATGCGGAGAGAAAACAAAAACAACATAACGAAGTAAAAATAACGTTTACCTTTTTTATAGCAGCACCTTTTTTTATGGAGGGAAAACCGCCAGCGACTGCTCGCGCAAACAAGATAAAGGGGGCGCACGCGAGCCACTGCCTTGAACGGGAGAATATGATGGGCCTACCTTGGGGCAAACGCGCATGCGCAGAGGCAAGAGATGACGGCCATACGGAGGGGTAACTGCGCGTGCGTCAGTTGTCTTGGCTTTGAAGAAACTGCGCCTGCGCAATCCCAAAACAGCCTTCCCAGTATCGGTGAACTCCGAGTGAATCGAATCATGTGCTTCGATGGACTCGACTCTTTAAAAAAAAAAAAAAAACATTTATTTTTATAAATAATATTCATTCATTCATCTTCTACCGCTTTATCCGATCTTCCCTCGGGTCACGGGGAGCTTATCTCAGGCGTCTATGGGCATTAAGGCAGGATACACCCTGGATGGAATGCCAACCCATCACAGGACACACACACACACACACACACACACACATTCACACACACATACATTCATCACACACAAGGGACAATTTTCCAAGGTGCCAATCAACCTACCGTGCATGTTTTTGGACCGGGGGAGGAAACCGGAGAACCCAGAGAAAAACCCCCTGAGGCACGGGGAGAACATGCAAACTCCACACACACATGTCCGAGACGGGAATCGAACCCGGACCCTGGCGGTGTGAGGCGAACGTCGTGCTAACCCTGAAAGAACACACACACACACACACACACACACACACACACACACACACACACACACACACACACACACACGCACACATTCATACGCTAGGGACAATTTTCCAAGGTGTCACTTAACCTACCGTGCATGTTTTTGGATTGAGGGAAAACCGGAGAACCCGGAGAAAAACCCCTGAGGCACGGGGAGAACATGCAAGCCGCTGTGCCCCCTGTATAAATAATAAATAATATATATATATGAAATCATATATTATTGAGTTTCGTGGGTTCGAATCCCACCTTTGCTTGTTTTCGTTAACATAATCTTGAGCGGTTTTGTCTAATAGATGACATAATGCTAAAAAAAAAAAAACACCCTTGGCATGTATCTTCAGAAATGGCTCAATGGGTTTGTGCTGGCGCAAACCGGAATCGCTGAATTTTGTGTGATCGAATCCTACCTCGCCTTGTTTTCATTAAGTCAACGTTGAGCTGTTTTGTCTAATAAATGACATAATGCTAAAAAAACACCCGCGCTTGGTTCCCTCCCAAGTGGCTCATTGGTTCAATGCTGTTGTGAGTCTGAAATCCGGAGTTCTGTGGGATTGAATCCCACACCGGCTTGTTTACTTTAAGTGAAAGTTGAGCTGTTTTGTCTAATAGATGACATGATGCTCAAAATAATCAGCCTCCGTATGTGTCTTCAGAAATGGCTCAGTCGGTTAATGCTGGAGTAACTCTGAATCCCTGAGTTCTTTGTGGATCGAATCCCACCTCGGTTTGTTTTCCTTTAAGTTAAACATTGTGCTGTCTGATGTAAAGAAAGCAACATATAGGTGGGATTCGGTGGTTTGTGATGGAAAAACTCAGATTTGAGTCCCAACTTAAGTAATAAAACCTTAAAACTTTGAATGCAGTGTTTAATGGTAAACAATAAATCTTCTTAAAATGAGCACTTATTCACATGCTTCCTGGTGGTGCAGTGGGAAGGTAAGTAGGTCTCCTAACCTGTGGATCCGGATTCAAGTCCCCGGCATGGTGAGTTCTCAGTAATTTAAAATAATATGTTTTTCTTGTATCAATAATGTCTAGGTGGGAATTTAAAAGATAAACCCCCTAAAAAAAGAAAGAAGACTTGTCAGCTCAGATGGCTCCCTGGGTTAAAGGTGTAGTCCGGTCTCAACAAGAACCTCGGTTCGAGACTCCCGGTGTGTGTCATCCACTGACCCCCGTGTGTGGGACTGTAAGTTACCGGCAACCAGAAAGAAAGAAGAAGTAAGACCGGCTTGTCCCACTGGGGCCTCCGGGAGAGGTGAAACAGGGGGTTATGCTGCTCTGCGCTATATATATATATATATATATATATATATATATATATTATATATATATAGATATATATATATATATATATATATATATTATATATATTATATATATATATTATTATTATATATATATATATATATATATATATTTTTTTAACTATTATATATAGATTTTTCTTCTACTTTTTATTATTTTCTCTTCGCATCATTTTTGTTTGTTGCTTTTTATTTACTTTCGTTACATTCTTAAACACTTTTCAGCAATATTTTAAATAAAAAAAGGGCTTTTAAGTGCTAATGTCACTCCAACAGGGACTCGAACCCTGACCACCAAGGCTCCTGAAATCACACGCACGCATTAACCGACTGAGCCATTTAGGAGGACACGCTCATAAGTTAATTTTTTGAGCATCATGTCATCTATTAGGCAAACAGAACAAAGTTAACATGTAGAAACAAGCCAAGGTGGGATTCGAACCCACAAAAGTCATGGATTCAGAGTTGCAACGGCACTAACACAGCGAGCCATTTGGAAGTGAGGACGACGTCTGTGTTTTTTTGTGTGTCATCATCTATTAGAAAAAACATCTCAAATTTAAATAAAGAAGCCGAGGTGGGATTCGATCACACAACACTCAGGACGACTGTTTTACACCAGCACTAAACCACTGAGCCATCTGTGACAGAACGTAGCGACGTTTAGTATCATGTCATCTATTATACAAAACAGCTGAACAGAAACTTAATGAATACAAAGGCAGAGGTGGGATTCGATCACACAAATCTCGGCTGTAAGAAAGTTCACCCGCTCTTACCCGACATGCCATTTGGGAGTTAAACACACAGCAGTCCCCTGAGAAGCAAGTGCAGACCTGAACATTTTATTTAAACAATTATTTCATGAATTTCAGAAGTGATCCAAATAACAAACATGCACAGGGTTTCGAACTCAGAACCTCTCGCACCACAAACACCACACGGTACAAACCAACAGCGCCAACAGCAGAGACGTTACACACGCCTACTTAAACAGTCTACTTTTTTTTAAACACTTACTTTTAAGCCCGAAATGGAACAAAATAACAAACATGCACAGGGTTCGAACTCAGAACGTTCAAGACCGCAAACTATGCACGACACAAACCGACTGAGCCACCACGAAAGACACGTAACAAGTCTTTTTTTAAACAATCAATATATTATTTGTTCCTGTAAATATTGAATAAAAAAGTAACTTACTATTTTTGTTTGCTCCAGAGGCTCAGGACGACATTTAATCTTTTATCAGTGCTGCAGTTCAGAGTGACATTTTATCTTCTTATTTTTATTTTAATCCCACCGAACTACAGCACTGTTTCCACACCTGATACAGAGAGGAACTGAGATTCCCACCTGTTACAGGTACAGACGTTTATCCCACTGAGCCACTGGAGCAGACAACAACACACCTTTTTTTAGGGGGTTTATCTTTTATTTAATGCCTTAAAAACTAATTTTACATTTTTACAAATTTCCTTTTTTATTTATTATTATTATTCCTTTTCTTTTCTTCTCTTCTCTTTTTTCTATTTTTCAATTTTTTAATGTTAACACTTATTCTGTGCCTTATTTTTCGATCATGTTAAAAAAAAAAAGTGACGTTAGCATGATTTATTTATCACAACATTTTTATCATTGTCCTTCTCTTTACTAAAATAACAGTGCTTATATAAACTGCTTATATTGATGCTACTCACATCAAACATATGACTCACAAGTGCAGACCTGACACAGAGTCATTTTTCGTTTATAAATACTTTATATACTATATAAATACTTTATAAATCGTTTATAAATAATTTTTTCAAATCCCAAAAGTGACCCAAATAACACACATGCACGGGGCTCGAACTTAGAACCTTTAGGACTGCAACATACACATAGTACATGCAGACTGAGCCACCATGAAATACACAGCAAACGTCTTTTTTTTAAATACTTATTTTAAACATGTGATTTAAACATGAACATTTTAATTAATCAACTTATAAATTAATTTAACTTGGAGTGTGTGTGGGTGGTGTGTGTGTGTGTGTGTGTGTGTGTGTGTGTGTGTGTGTGTGTGTGTGTGTGTGTGTGTGTGTGTGTGTGTGTGTGTGTGTGTGTGTGTGTGTGTGTGTGCATGCGATGGATTGGCATTCCATCCAGGGTGTGTATCCTGCCTTAATGCCCATAGACGCCTGAGATAGACACAGACTCCCCGTGACCCGAGGGAAGATCGGATAAAGCGGTAGAAGATGAATGAATGAACTTGGAAAAAGAGCCTTTTTTGTCTGCTTCAGAGGATCAGGAGCTTTATTTTAATTTTATCATCATACAGAGAGGAACTGAGATTCCCACCTGTTACAGGTACAGACTTTTATCCCACTGAGCCACTGGAGCAGACAACAGCAGAATTTTGAGTACTATGATTTTTTTTTTCCATTTGTATTGTAAATATTACACATTTTTTTTTAATTTACTTGAAGATAGACAACAAAAGCTTCACAGTTCTAAGCAGATAAAATTTTTCAGTGTCGGTACTAAAAACGTTATTGTGATATAATTGTTACGATTATAAGTGAATAGAAATGTTGTGATTCTGATTGTATATATTATATTTCTCAAATGTTGAAGAACGGTGTATATGTCCACTTAGTGTGGAATAATAGATATAAAATAGATATATATATATATATATATATATATATATATATATATATATATATATATATATATATATATATATATAATATATATATATTATATATAGATATAGATAGATAGATATATATATATATCTATATATATATATATATAGTATATATATATATATATATATATAGTTAGATGTTATATACTATATACTGAGGGGCACGGTGGCTTACTGGTTAGCACGTTCGCCTCACACCGCCAGGGTCTGGGTTCGATTCCCGTCTCGGCCATGTGTGTGTGTGTGAGTTTGCATGTTCTCCCCGTGCCTCAATGAGGGTTTTTTTTCTCCGGGTTCTCCGGTTTCCTCCCGGTCCAAAAACATGCATGGTAGGTTGATTGGCACCTTGGAAAATTGTCCCTAGTGTATGTGTGTGTGCGCCCTACGATGGGTTGGTATTCCATCCAGGGTGTATCCTGCCTTAATGCCCATAGACACCTGAGATAGGCACAGGCTCCCCGTGACCCGAGGGAAGATCGGATAAAGCGGTAGAATTAGAAGAGGTAGAAGATGAATGAATGAATGAATGTCATATACTGTCAGTGTTGGGGAGTAACTCGTTGTTACATGTAACGGCGTTACGTAATTTAATTACAAAATAAAAGTAGCACTAATCCGTTAGTTATTGCTAAAAAACAACATGTAATTAAATTACAGTTACTTTTGAAAATGATAGAGATTACAAATCCCAAAGACCACACACACACACACACACACACACACACACACACCGGGCATGACAAAATGTGAGTTTACAAACAGAAACTTCACATACAGTAATACACCATTAATTAAAGTGATGAAATATATTTAATCACTGCTAAATATTTGTTTTTTGATTAATGTTAATTAACAGATACAGGGTTAATTATGGTACTGAACCCGAACACGCGCAGAACTAAAAAAAAAAAAAAAAAAAAAAACTCTCCACGTGGTTTTTTTTTTACTCACCTCTTTACGTCCACGTGAGGCACAAACGTCCGTGTTTACGATTGTACACTGTTGATAAACAAGAAAGAAGTCAATTCCAAGCCCGAAACAAAGTTTTCTGTGGTGAAAATGTATACTCAGGGTGCGAGAATGGACCCTATGTCGATGTACGGAAGCCAAGCACATCAAAAGTGGGACGTAATAGAGATATTAAAGAGTTCGTAGGCATTTATAACCCGTACTAAAATGGTTTTTTTAGATATCCAGCCCTATTCATGACTTATGTATTGTATATATATATATATATATATATATATATATATATTGTAGACACATACGATACACCATACACACATACGGTTCTTCCACTCACCTCTTTCGGTCTATTTTCCCTTGTTTATTTGTTCAAATATGGTTCCACAGCATCCCTCAAACGCTTCCTTACTCGGTCCTTCCATTTTTTAAATGTCGGCTCGCCTTTTTTGCCGAGGTTTTGCCTTATAACACAGTAACCGAAGCGGACATGACGGCAAGCGGCATCTCCATTCACCTCACTGGACGTTAACGGTTTTTCCGCGTGACGATATTTTAAAGTTTAAAACACAGAATCGCGGTCGCGCGAAAACATCCCCAAACTGTTTGTAAACAAAGTTTACACGTACAATTAATGTCACGTGGTTATCTCATTTATTTGGACTTGCACGGTTGATCAATTAATGTCACGTGGTTATCTCATTTATTTGGACTTGCACGGTTGATCAATTAATGTCACGTGATTATCTCATTTATTTGGACTTGCACGGTTGATCAATTAATGTCACGTGTTTATCTCATTTATTTGGACTTGCACGGTTGTTCAGCGCACGCACACAATGTCACGTGGTTATCTAATTTATTTGGACTTACACGGTTGCGCAATTAATGTCACGTGGTTATCTCATTAATTTACTCACACGGTTGTTCAATTAATGTCACGTGGTTATCTCATTAATTTACTCACACGGTTGTTCAATTAATGTCACGTGGTTATCTCATTAATTTAGACTCACACGGTTGTTCAATTAATGTCACGTGGTTATCTCATTAATTTAGACTCACACGGTTGTTCAATTAATGTCACGTGGTTATCTCAAATATTTGGACTTACACGGTTGTTTGGCGCACGCACTCAATGTCACGTGGTTATCTCAAATATTTGGACCGACACGTTTGTTCGCCGCACGCACTCAATGTCACGTGGTTATCTCATTTATTTGGACTCACACGGTTGTTCAATTAATGTCACGTGGTTATCTCAAATATTTGGACTTACACGGTTGTTCGGCGCACGCACTCAATGTCACGTGGTTATCTCAATTATTTGGACCGACACGTTTGTTCAACGCACGCACACAGTGTCATGTGGTTATCTCATTTATTTGGACTTACACGGTTGTTCGGCGCACACACTCAATGTCACGTGGTTATCTCAATTATTTGGACCGACACGTTTGTTCAACGCACGCACACAGTGTCATGTGGTTATCTCATTTATTTGGACTCACACGGTTGTTCAATTAATGTCACGTGGTTATCTCAAATATTTGGACTTACACGGTTGTTCAACGCACGCACACAGTGTCATGTGGTTATCTCATTTATTTGGACTCACACGGTTGCTCAATTAATGTCACGTGGTTATTTGACGTCGACACGTCAAAACGTTTGCTTCCTACATACTCTCTCTAATCGGACATAATGCTACTCACATTTTATGAAGAACAGCCTAGATGTCGAATTTCCGACCATTTCTGCGAAAAATGTGAAAATCATGAACCTTATGCAAAAGAGGAATGATTTGGACAAACGTTACGGGCAAAATTTCTATGGGAATATTTTAACATCTATATCCATTTTCACTGTTCAACTTTGGATACTTTTCATTTCTGGCCTTTAAACCTGGTTTTTCTATAAAAAAAAAAAAAAATCATAGCAAATCATAACCATAATGACAACGTAGTCGTTAAGGTTTGGAAAATGTGCAATGTCTCCATTACACACTGAGAACACGCAAGGCATCAAATTGTTGGACTGTTTATGCACCGCACATGCTATAACAATTGCAGAAAATAAAACCGGTCAATATAATGCTATAGCGCCATAAACAATAAAAAAAAAAAAAAAAAAAACAATAAAAAGACACATTCTTTACTGAACAATCAAAAATAATCAGACAAAACATAAAAAACACTATTCAAAACTGTGACACTATACATTATTCACTGACATCGAATATATATCGAATAGGGGGAGGGGGGGTGTCTCGGGGACAGGAGAAATCACAGCTTGAATCAGTGCACAGTTAATACTGTAAAATTCTATTTTCTGTACAAATTGTGGGTATGGGGGGGGGGGGGGGGGGGGTATGTAAAACCTCAAGATAAAAAGACGTACAAAAGTGCAATGATGGTTAAAACAAGCAAAACATTGCCTCAAATAATTTAAACCTAAATATCTAACAGCAAATGAGATTCATCAAACAACATAAATAAGATCATTTAAAAAAAAATGAAGGACTTGAATGTCAGCAAATCAATTAAACACGTCAAATATTAAAGTAAAAATTCTGGGGTAAATTGATCGTTATTATTATTATTATTATTATTATTATTATTATTATTATATATTATTATTAGCAAACACCTTTTCCATATCCCTGAAAGTGTAAAATTCGGATTCCTGACCCACATCGTTTTTTCATTCCAGCGGACTACACGGATTACTTACGACCTCTGTACGACCATACGACTTATCTACAGCTCAATTAGTGTAATACACAAGATACAGTAAGAAACAAAGATCAAAATATGTTGCATGTACTGTAAGTGTGGGGGTAATAATTAAAAATAAATTAATTAATCGACTAGATAAGGCTGCTACGGCAGGGGGGGGGGGGGCGAAGGGACCCTGAAGGTAGAAACCTAAAAATTCACACACAAGGCAAAAATGAACTACTGGTGTAGAGTTAAAGCATAAAAACAGGCAAACTGTGCAAATCTGCTTCTTGGTACGAGTTTTTTTTTTGTTTAACTGAGTGGCTTTATCATTCGGACCCAGTGTGTGTGTGTGTGTGTGTGTGTGTGTGTGTGTGTGTGTATGTGTGTCAGGGTTTAGCTTTACGAACCTTAGGATAAAACTGCATGTGGAACAAAATGCTTGTATGGTTTTCAAACAAAATCAGGACAGAGCAAACATTCATTCATCAGTGATGAAAGCGGGCGGCTTCATGTAGCCCCTTGGCTGTGAAACTTCAGGAAGCAGTTGTGATTGCGAGAAATGCAGAGGAAAACGCAGCATTTCAGACACCGTACTCTCGACATTTGCTGACAACCTCCGAACCTACACCGGGCTTCTTCCCCTTCGGAAAGTTGCTCCGGCCAGTGCCCCAATCCGTCGTATCGCGTGGCGGCGTCAGGTAAAGGGGTCTCAAAGACATCCGAGCGCCCCGTGGACGCGTCGGATCTAGGCTGCGTCGGCGGAGGAAGGTACGGAGGCGACTGGTCTTGGACTGCGATATTGGTGGAGCAGATTAAAGCTTTGGAAACCTCCAAGCGGAATCCCATAAGTGACAGGGGTTCTGAAAGGTGGCTTTGATCTTGCTTGTACTCGGAGCCAAGAATTAACCAATGCCAGATCAATAAGGTCCCAAAGTACAGATTGTGGCCAGGCACTGGGTGACGGACTTGTGCACGGGGTGCGATAAAGGCTCCTCAAGTCCCTGTTCAGATTCGCGGCTTTGATCGCCCTCTCAAAGCCGCTGACGAGCGAGGTCGAGCGGGACTTCTCCTTGGTCACGGCCGACAGTATGAAGCCGTGATGGCATCTGAAGAGTTTTAGTTTCCCGTCGGAAGTGACAAACTCGTCACCGATTTGCCCCCTAGCGCCGCCGACCTTGCCGGCGCTGCGCACTCCCGCCTCGAGCAGGTGCTCCAACATGGAAGGGGTCGAAAGCTCCGGCTTGCAAAGGAAAACCATTCCTTTCCCGTCGCCTTTATCTCGCGTGACCATTCCCGCCACGATTCCCTCCCGGTTGCAGTCGTTGACGCGCAGGGTAAAATCCATGACCAGCCCGGCTGCGTTGATCACGACCGTATGATGTAACGTGTGTGTCGGGTGTCGCTGAAAAGGGAGGAGATACTGGTCGACTCCGTAATTTCCGTTCCGCCGGAGCGCTTGACACCCTCCTCGGACGCTGCCCACGATCGCCTGAACTTTCCACAGAGGATCGTTCTTCGATACCAAAACCTCCTGATCCTCAGGTGCATCCTGGACATCTCCTTCCGGACCGGCCAATTTCAGAATCGAAGCAAGTTCGGAGAACTTGGCGGCAGACATGGCATCGGCAATCAGCGGCACTCGGGTGAAATCGTCCCAGTACAGCTTCATACTTGGAAACTGAGGGTTCATTGGAAGGAAAAAGAGAAAAGGTGACTTTAGCATGAAGGCATTCAGGTACGTATAAATTCAGGTGCGTTCAACATCAGGAAAAGTTTGGGCCCTTAATGGACCTTTTGACTCACCTTTAGGGTTCCCATTGCAATGTGGATTCCAACAAACTTGGCCACCTCCTCTTTAGTAACAGGCTTTGCCAATTTTGTACCACGTCCTGTACAGACTGCAATATCATTCCATACATTCCAACTAAAATACTGAATGAAGTAGTTAATGGGCTCACGACGCTCTTCCCTGCCTGCCTGCTGGTCTTCTGCCTCAGGACAGCCCGTATTTCTATGAATAAAAGGCCAATATAAGGCACCCATAAAACATTGTCACTTTTCTCTAAAATTATTATTCACAGCAACAAGACTTACTTTGAATTTTTAGCGTGCTGCTCAGCGCCGGACATTTCACACGGTCGCACTGCTTCATTTGCATAGATACCGCGGTAACAAGACATGATGTGATTTTCGGCTTCTGGCTCAGAATGGACACCTACAGAGTCCTCCGTGTCTGAGGTTTGGGAAAGGAATTCTAGGATGTCTTCGGCGCTTCGCTGCTCAGCATCGGTGTGGCCTGCAAAAAGTGAAAACAGTTGCACATTATCAGATGGAAAACTATGAAGAAAATAAGGGTGTTATTTATTTAAAATGCCAAACAAACACTCAATAACTTGGCACTGGAAAAAAACACTCCAAAATAAGTCTTAAAAAACATTCATTCATTCATTCATCTTCTAGCGCTTTATCCGATCTTCATCTTCCCTCGGGTCACTGGGAGTCTGTGTCTATCTCAGGCGTCTATGGGCATTAAAGCAGGATACACCCTGGATGGAATGCCAACCCATCGCAGGACACACACACACACACACACACATTCATACACTAGGGACAATTTCCCAAGGTGCCAATCAACCTACCGTGCATGTTTTTGGACCGGGAGGAAACAGGAGAACCCGGAGAAAAACCCCCTGAGGCACGGGGAGAACATGCAAACTCCACACACACATGGCCGACACGGGAATCGAACCCGGACCCTGGCAGTGTGAGGCGAACGTGCTAACCACTAAGCCACCGTGTCTCCCCTCAAACAATGTGTTAAAAATGGCACAAAAAAACAAACAAAAATGAATTTTAAAAAATGGGACGAAAAAAAAGCCCTACACACAAAAAAGTATTAAAAATAAAAAATAAAAATAAAGAATGTGTTAAAAATGGCACAAAAACAAAACAGCCGCAAAAAATTACGCCCAAAAATGTATTAAAAATGGTACCAAACTAAACCATAACCAAAAAGAATTAAAAAAGCAATACATTAAAATGCCACCAAACAAAATCCCCCCCAAATGATGTATTAAAAATTGGTAGCACACAAACCAAATACAAATGTATTAAAAAAATCCATTGTAAAATATATTAAAAATGCCACCTGACAAAATCCGCCGCAAAATTGGGTAAAATGCCAAAAAAAACAACCCCTCCCCCCCTAAAATATATTAAAAATGCCACCAACCAAAATCTTTCCCCAAAACTAACCCTGCCCCAACCAAAATGCAATATATCCCCCAAATCCAACCTCAAAAATAATATATTACTTACACTCTTCAGTGCTGGAGTATATATTATGGTGCACTTCAATCTGTGGGCATCCGATCCTGATCTCACACTCCTCTAATCCAGCTGAACCCCCTACAGATTGGACAGAAAGAACAAATTAATGTCCAGAACCTCCTTTCCAAACTCATTCGCCAAATCCAAACCTCTACCGATCTTACATTGCCCCGTCCTCTCCTCTGACCCTTCGGCCCTTTGGTTATTATCTTGTGGCTCCACCAGCAACTCCCCTTCCTCCTCCTCCTTTACAGGGTAGAAGATACACTGCTTGGCAGTGGACGTCTGAGCGGCTGTTGGCGAGCCGGAGGAAATTCCAACTGTGGAACAGTCCGGGTGCTTTTCTTTAGAGCGTGCAATAAGAAAACGCACTGAAAGAAAAACAAGCACTCGAAAAAACCCTTACCTTGACATGCGCTGTGGTTCATTTGTACTCTCTGAGCTTCTTGTAAAACGGGGGGTTCGCTTGGTATCTGCTGATCCTCCGCTTTAACCAAAATCATTTGAACTCCTTGCAAAAAATCTCCCTCTTGGGAGCTCGCCTGGGCATCATGGGGCGTCAGGACAGACGGACTGGCTTCCATTTTGACGTCAGTAGACGTGCCAGAAGAAGTTAATCCCTGCTCGGACTGCAGATTGCCCTTTAATACACAACAACAACAAATCATGTGGCTATAAAACGGATGTTAATCCTTCTGCATGAAACCCATGAGCGGTCCATTTTGATCTAAAGTACAATAAACAACAGAAACCTACCTGTCCTGTCAGTCCACTCTGGCACTGTATGGAGATTCTCGCCTTCCTGGAGCTAGTGGCGAGACTGCAGTTCTTGTCATGTTCCCCAGATTTCTGAGTGAGGGAACCATTTTTGGACTTCGCCCCCGAAGCGCTGGCAGTACCAGGCTGAGGTAAGACGCACACCTCCTGAACTTCTGGCGATTCCGTCGAGGCCGGGCGCGGAGAAGATGCCGTAGCTTTGAATTCGCCGGCTTTCCGAGTTCCCTCGCTCCTTTCCTCGCCGTTATCTGTGAGTGAATACAGCTCAAAGACGACCCGACAGTCTTCTTCGCCGGCCAGCGGGTCGTCCGGGGCTTTGTTTTCGGCAGAGCGCCTTTTCCCCAGTTGCCTCCTGCCTCTTCCTTTGCTGCCTCGTCCTCTTCGACCTCTCGTCATAGAAGCGCGCGTTTGGCTGGCTGCCGTCTGAA
Organism: Kryptopterus vitreolus; assembly: GCA_030449085.1. NCBI lineage: Eukaryota > Metazoa > Chordata > Actinopteri > Siluriformes > Siluridae > Kryptopterus > Kryptopterus vitreolus. Next base: position 16,084,731 of record JACRUU010000002.1, read on the forward strand.
CCGATACCTCATCTGCCTCCTCCTTAATCTCGGCCTGCTCGCTTAAGCGAGATCCGACCATAGAAGTGGACGCTGCACTGACAGGATTTGGAGACGGCTGGAGTGACGGAATGGGACCGAGTTGGGTGTGGTCTGCTTCCACTTCCTGTACTTTGTGGGAATTCTCGGGGGGGATGTTGGGTAACTTTGTGGATGCGCGTGAATCGCCTTCGTTTTGAGCCTCTGCCGTGACTAAAATTCCTTCCGCGATGTTCTCTGGCTCCGACGCCGAGTCTGGCGGAAGTCCCGGGACATCCACGTCCTCCTGTTCATCCGAGCGAGTTTCATTCGTGTCAGGCCGATACGGAGAGATTTTACCAGCTGCCTTCTTTTTAAGGCGAACCGGAGCCTCGTGGTTCGGAGCCTCGTCCGGTTTGCCCTCAACGTCAGCAAAAGGTGTCGTCATTGGAAAAGAAGGGGAAGGATTGAGGGCCGGAAAGGAAAGCCCGTGCTCATTCCGTTGTCCGTCCCCCAAACCGATCTCCCTCATCTCCGAGTCCACGTCCCAGTCTGTCGGGACGTGTATTTCGAAGCCGCTCGAGTGGACCGTATTGGTAAGCATCAATTCGTTCGGCCGCAGGCTAACCGGCGAACCGTCGCATGGCTCAGCAGGCCGGAGGGCTCCGTGTCCGGAGTGCATGGACGCCATGTGCTCTTGCAAAGCCGACACCTCCGAAAAGCTCTTCCCGCAATCATGGCAACCAATTATCAGGCGGGAATAGGGAGGGCTTAAGGCTATTTCCTGATCTATTTTCACGGGAGCTTTACGCTTTCGCGCAACTTTTTGTTTCGTCCCGGGACCTACAGAGTCCCTGTTAATAGGAGATGTTTGCAAGTGAGATGCTTGTTTTGGATCTACTTTGGATTTCTTCCCCATCGTCTTTGCTTCCTTTTTCTTTTGGACAGGTGATTTACTTTGCGGCTCGTCCTTTGTTGGCACCCCTGTAGTCTCATGGCCATAAATCTCTTTGGTTTGACACTTTTGTATTAGTTGTTGCTCTATTCCTGTAGTCTTAGCGTCCAACTTATGCACCTTCAGCTGCGGTTGCTTATGACCCTTCAGCAAAAGCAAGGCCTGTTCCTTTATTTGGTCTACGACTGGGGTGTCCGGTCCGTCTTTTTCCTTCTTCTTCCGCTGCTTCGCCAGCTTGTGACCTTTCTTGTTTACTTTTTTCACCGTGACTTTACTTTTCACTTTCTTTTGGGAACTTGCCTCCGGGATTTTGCCTGCCTTTTTCTTCTTTGGCACCGGGGTTTCATCTTGCTGGGTCTCCGGGGCATTCTTTCCCTTCTTCACCAGTTCCCTCTGGTTGTCAAACGTCCTTTTCCGGGGTTTCCCTCGGTGTGCTTGCTCCGACGCCTTCGTTAGTGCCTTCGTTAGTTTTTCTTCGCAGGGAAGACTAAGGGCCTGCATGAGACCAGAAGGCTTTCCAGCTTTCCTTCCTTTTTTATGCTTATGCTTCAATTTTCCCGTCTCGGTGTGCGACACGACGGCTACGTTTCCCGGATCAACGTCTTGTTGATCTTGATGTAGACCGTTTTTGGACAAATTCAACAATTTGGGCTTCGGATTCTTTTTCTTGTTTGGTTTAGGCCCAAAAAGCTTCTTTGTCTTCTCTTGTTTTTTGGGGGCCTTTGATACTATTTGTTGCTTAGGTGTTATTGGTAACGTACTCTTCGCAGCCTCGTCCTGACTTCCGGAGTACTTGGACTGCTTTTTCAATTGCTTTTTAGAAGGTTTTTTCTTCTTTTTTACGGACGCCGCCTTTTTAACGCCCGAGGAATCTTCTGCCAAAGGAATCTGGTCGCCAGTTTCCACTCGGTTGTGCCGTACACTGGATTGGCTCTCCGTGGGAGAGCTTTCTTGTTCGGGAGGTTTAATGATCACATCCTCTGATGAGGAAATTCCCTTTATATGCTGTTGGTCTACCTTATCTTCAGGCTCTTGACTGCGATCAAGGTTAGGATTTCTTTGCTCAGTTGTTGGTTCTACAGATGAATCCGTCGCCTCCATCGTCTTCTGGCAGTGAGACTCTGTATCAGCATTGGTCTTATCAAGTCCCTCTAGATACTCTTGGCCAGTTTGTGGCTCAGGTTCTACTAATAAACTTAGGGTCTCAGATGGTTGTTGACTTGGAAGATCCGCACCGGTCAGATCCGAGGTAATTACATTTTCCTGCACAGTTTGGTTCATAGCTTGCATTAGTAAGTCGGTCACCTCGGTGTCCTTTTGACATGGCTCTTCCTCCGTGATGTCCGTCTCGGACACTGCTGGGTTGATCGCAAACTCTTTGTCACTCTCCATTCTACTTTCGAGCTCGGTTATGAACGTCAAAGATGGATTGTTCAACGATTCCGGGATTTTGACATCGATTGAATCTGGAATCTGCAACATGTCTGTTGTAAGTATGAGTTTATGACTGGCTTCCAGCTCGGGAGCCAAAATGTCTTTTTCCGTCAGTTCCGGCAGAAGTTCGTACTGAATCCCGTTGACGTGTGCTCCCGTCAAGTCCGAATCGATGACGTCCACCTGTTTTTCTGGACGCTCGGCGCAAATACCCGTTTCGTCCTGGACCACGGTTTTCTTTTCTTCGACGACCACCTCGACGCCAATCGATTCTAACAACACTTCATGCTCGGTTCCGGCGGTTCCTTCGTGGCCTACCCCGTCCTCCGCCGGCTGCTGTGTGCTTTGTTGAACCGTTTCCTGTGTGAAATCAAAATGCAACTGTTGGATGAGACCCTGTGGGTGTTGACTGGAAGGTACCTGATCAAGTCCAAGAATTACCAGCTGATTTACTTTCTGGACATTTCCCATTTTCTCTATTAGTCTTTTAATTTGTTCGACTCCGAGTGGACTTATTTGCTGCACTGTGGGTCCGACGGCTTCCGTGTGCGAGAGGGGTAATTGAATGACTTCGGTCAGAGGCGGGCTCCCTGTTGCCACGGCACTGTTGGACGGCTTAACGAACGAGCACTGAGAGTGCTTTATCTTATTGTGGTGCAGCTGCGATTTGGCCGTCTTGAACGATTCGCTACATTGCGAGCATGCGTATTTCCTAGTGGCTGTACCTGGAACAGTAAAAAGGTGTCCGTGTAAGTATCGGGCAATCCTAAACATGCACATAAAAACCTGCGGTCTCGTAACAACCAAATTCTAAGCTCTAGGTTCCAGTTCCTTCATGTTCTTTCGTGTCCCCTGGATTTTTGAAGCGCAGCTCTCGTGCAAATGCCGGCTACGAAACAATTCCCGAATACTTGACAGTTCATTTGCATGGCTGGACTGCCCTAATACCAAACAAACAAAACACCTGGGAAATACGTTTCATGCTTTAATACCGCCTGCTTTGCATGCAGGTGATGGAATTGCTGGTGGAAATTATAAATACACCTGGGCAATATTCAACCGTCGCCTATTTCTTACAGACAAAGGCAATTAAACCCGAAATATACCTATGGGCCAGAGATAACGTACAGATACCATTTACATTACATTTGCAGTATTTAGCAGACGCCCTTATCCAGGGCAACGTACAAGAAGTGCTTTAGGTCTCCATCTCCAAGGTACCAGAGTGTAACCCCTGGATTCTTTTCAAAATTATTTGCAAAAAAATTCCTCATGGAACAATTAGGTCATAGAAAACATTGTTGATGGCTCAAATCATTTCTTTATTATCGTCGGGCGGTTTAGTGTATAGAATATATAATGATAGTAGAGTAAATCCTAACCATTCCGTATATCGATTTAGTGAAGGAATAAAGCACGGAAGTAAATGAAGGCATTTGTTAACGCATGCTGAAAAAAGTCCAACATTTACATAAAACATATCGTTAGAAAATGAAATATTAAATGGAAAACACACTAATTACGATTCAATTAGTTACACTAATTACAATTGCGTAATATAAAGTGTATATACTAGTTTAAGTGTATTGCATAAAGTTGATCTATTTTATACATTTTATGTTTCTATAATACTGTATTATTTTACCACGCATGCAATTTTGATTTAAAAACTGCTGATGTATAAGAAATGTTACTTTTAAGGCGAACCGAAACCGTAACGCTATTTTGTGTAGCGTTACACACATACATAACCATTACAATTAACATCAAACAGTTTTAACCAGAAGGCATACAATTGTACAGGATTGTTTTCGCATATTAGATTGTATTCACACACACACACACACACATTTTAGAGGAGAAGAGACATATATTTATATATATATATATATATATTATATATATATATATATATATATATATATATATATATATATATATATATATATATATATATATATATATATATATGGACAATGCATGTCAATATATAAAATAATCACACACACCACCACACACACACACAAAGGAAGCTGGGGTCAGAGAGTAGAGTCATCCATGTTACTCTATGTTAGGTAGTAGCCCAGTGGTTACCCTCTGGACTGGGAGATCATGGGTTTAAAAACCTCACCATCACCAAACTGCCACTAGTGGGCCCTTGAGCAAGGCCCTTAACCCTCAATTGCTCAGTTTTAAGTTGCTATCTGCCAAATGCTGTGCCCCTAGTGTTGATAGGGTTAAGTGCTTCGCTCAAGGACCCGAAAGTATCAGCTTGGCAATCCCTGGGAAAACCAAATAGCACACAGAGAAGGCTTAAGCAATTTCCATCAGTAAATCTCCTAGTAGGAAATGTTAGAGAGAGAGAGAGAGAGAGAGAGAGAGAGACTTACCCTTACTCCTTCTTTTCTTCGTTTTGCACGGGGCGTTTTCGACTCCCCCGAGTTCTTCATTCTGATGCGCTTCCAGGTGCTTCTGCAGAGCTTTGGGCATGGTGAACCTCTTGCCACAGTCTTTATACAAGCAAACGTAGGGCTTTTCCCCGGTGTGTATGCGCTGGTGGTACTTCAGCAGAGTGAGGGTTTTGTAGAGCTTGCCGCAGTCGGAGCACGTGTAGCCCTGCTTGTTGTAGTGTACCTTCTTGTGGCACGTGAGCTCGGTGGATCGGCTGAAGGCGTCTCCGCAGATGGGGCACTTGAAGGGCTGCTTCTCGGTGTGAGCGCGCTGATGGGCCATGAGCTCGGCGGAGCAGGTGAAATGCCGGTCGCACACGTAGCAGGCGAACAGCGCGTCCCCGAGCATGCACTGCTCGTACTCGGTCGGGTGGTTCATTTTGAGGTGACGCTGCTTGCTCTTGTCGTCGCTGAAGATGATGTGGCACTCCAGGCACTGCAAGGAGAGCTGCGACGCTGCAAGCGGACCACAAAGAAACAGTCACAAACAGACACAAACGGACGACCGTAACGCATTTCATACAGGGCGAACTTACAAGTCAAGGGGATCACCGTGGACTTCGACATGTCCATCTTGAGAGGGTCCATCCTATCCTTCTTTGGCGGGATGGCCTTCCTGGAATCCTCTTTCGCCGTTCCCATCTCTCCAGGGAGCGCGGGATCGAAATCGCCCTCTGCGCCGCAGGGATTCGAGTCGGATGAGGCCATGATCTCGTTAGGCATCGGCACGTCCAAAGATCGCTCCGACCGGACGATTTCCTCCTCGTACGCAAGCGAGCACTCCTCCGGCAATTCCTCCGCCGGAGATATCGGTTCGATGATGGCCTCGGACGGGACATACAGGTCCAGTTTGCCCTCACCCAGGCCAATGATCTGGGCGGTGATGTCCTGCACAGGACTCACGTGCTCCAAGGATAGCGACAGATCCGATTTGGCGAGGAACAGGTCGCTCACCGACTGGCTGGCGAGCTCCATGCTTTTCGGGCCAGGGGAATCCAGGCGGGTTCGAGGATCCTGGAATGGAATCCGGGGATTTTACAAACCAACAGGAACAAAAGGCTGAAGCTCATTTATACAGTTATCTTGAGTTGACCGAATCTATAAGGACCACAAATGCTTAATAACGGATTATTCAAAGGGATGTGCACGCTGTATGAACCTCCAATCCCATATACGGCATTACGTCCAAAAAAAAGCGGTGAAAGCCTGTTAAATCGTTCCGATTATTCGCCGATTATCGCCTCGCCCATAGTTATCTTTTTGCCGGGGATGAGGATGTACCAGAAGCTATCTGGGAGAGTGAGAGATGAAGCTAAGCTACATCTGCTTTATTCAGTCTTATAACGCTAACACGACCTGCTACTCGTACACTGTGTGTGTGTGTGTGTTACGAGCGCGCACACACACACGTGTGTATATATATATATATATATATATATATATATATATGTACGCGTCCGTCATACTACGACTGTTCATAATACTTACTTTAATGCCCCAGCGGTGAGCGTAGAGCTGCTATAACGGCGCACTCAACCGACCTGCATTGTTTCTGCTCCGAGAGCATCAGCATCAAGAGGAAATCAGGGCTCGTGACGTCACCGGGGGAGGCCGAAGGTACTCCTGGATATTGTAGTTTTCCCACCCAAAGCAGGCCGTTACTGTTTTCCAATCATTATTTCAAGCAAAAACTATTTGTAATATTTGTATTATATGTATAATTTGTAGATGTATTTGTATAATTATATTCATTAATATTTGTATTCATGACAGTTTAAGCAGACGAATCTTGTTTATTAGCATGGTGATCGCACCAACGTATATATGTTTTTTCTCCTCAGCATTTGTTTACCGATGTATTTGAACCGACTAAAATAAGCCAGGTGTAAATAAACGACATTTTGTATGTGTACAGCAGGGGTGGGCAATTATATTTTCCAAAGGGCCACATAAGAGAACCTGTGGTGTGTTCGTGGGCCGAACCAACAATAACGTTGAACATAACTTATGTTCAATATTAATTTTTTCCACTTGTAAAGTGCGGTAAATGATATCATGATGCATTATGCTACCAAAAGAATAAGGATATTCTATTTAGGGAAAAGAAGCAAACAAAAATAAACCAACAATGTCAGCGCTGCTGTGCGGTTATACTTTCTTCCGGTGCGGCAAAGAAGCCGAAGCAGTTCAGCGGGCCGGATTAAAAGGACCAAGGGGCCGGATGTGGCCCCCGGGCCGTAGTTTGCCCACCCCTGGTGTACAGCATTTGGAACAACGACCTTATCCACAATGACTTTCAACTGAGTATTCGAAGGTTAAGGGTCTTGATCAAGGACCATCTGGTGTTGCTGGGATTTGAACCTGTGACCTTCCGCTGAAGAGCCCAATGGAGCCCTTAAGCACTGAGCTACAATCTTTTGTACATGTGAGTTTGTCAAAAAAAAAAAACATAACACACATGGCCTGATAACATATTGCATCATCCAATTAATACATAAACCAGGGTGTGAAAGAATGTGTGATGTGAATGCAGATTTTTAAACTGATAGTTTATTAAGATTTTTTTTTTTCAAGTAAAACATATATTCAAATATAATGTCGACTTTTAGTTGGCATCCATGGTCTCTTCGGCCCAGTCGACGAAGCGGCAGACTTCCGCGTAAACTCCAGGTAAGCCGGGGAGCGCACATCCGTCACCCCAGGACACGACGCCCTTCAGCTCCCCGTCACACACAATGGGACCTCCAGAGTCACCCTGGATAAAAGCAAAGAGTGACAGCGATACACTTTTTTCTATACTAGAAACACAAAAAGAGCTTTTCAAAAGCATCGATTCCTCGAATGTACCTGGCAGGCATCCTTGCCTCCCTCTAGATATCCGGCACAGAACATGTTATTAGTGATTCTGGAACCGTAGGACGCCTTGCATTTTGCCTTGGAGATTACAGGTACATTCAGGCACTTTAATACGGACGGGTAGCTCTCTGGGAAAAAGACGAGAACAGAAGCGATCAGCTTGCATTGCGATTTGCACACACTGTGTACCTCATACTATGTACCAAAAAAGCAGCAGAAACTAGTGATGGGAAGTTTCATCAAAATGAGTCAATTAGTTAATTTCATTCTTTTGATATAATCAAGCGGGGCACGGCGACTTAGTGGTTACCACGTTCGCCTCACACCACCAGGGTCCGGGTTTGATTCCCGTCTCGGCCATGTGTGTGTGGAGTTTGTGCATGTTCTCCCCGTGCCTCAGGGGGTTTTTCTCCGGGTTCTCCGGTTTCCTCCCGGTCCAAAAACATGCACGGTAGGTTGATTGGCACCTTGGAAAATTGTCCCTAGTGTGTGAATGTGTGTGTGATTGTGAGTGTGTCCTGCGATGAGTTGGCATTCCATCCAGGGTGTATCCTGCCTTAATGCCTATAGACGCCTGAGATAGGCACAGACTCCCCGTAACCCGAGGGAAGATCGGATAGAGCGGTCGAAGATGAATGGATGAATGAATGAATGATATAATCAAAGAAATCAAATAAAATGTTACATTTTCAAAAAAGAAAAACAGACCCCCGTTTACATACACACATTATGAACCGTTCAATTCTGTTTCCTGTGCAATGCACTCCATAGTGTCTATGGGAGTCACGTGACAAAAGAACAAACGATTCGGAATCAAAGACTCGATTCGAGAGTCGATGACTCGTTTCTGTTTATAACCTTATAAAGTTTTGCAAAGCTTTGAAAATGAACGAATCACTCTCCGAGACCACTCATTTCATGTTAGAGTTTCATTACCTCCAATGATGCTCTGATTTCCCCATCCAGACACCACGCACTCATCACCGGCCTCTACACAGGAGGACGCCAGAGGTATGGGCCAAACGTACTGGTTTAAAATTGCCGGCCGGCTCAGTTTGATCAGCATGAAGTCGTTGTCGGCTGTTTGGTCGTTATAGTCGGGATGCTTTATGACTTTCTCGGCCGGAATTCTCTGCTCGGTGCCTTCATAAATAAACACGCGGTGTTCTCCCAGGCGAAGGACAAGCTCGTCTGCCCTTTGCATGAGAATTTTTATGGAAAAAGTAAATTGCATGCTTTTATATATATATATTATATATATATATATATATATATATATATATATATATATATATATATATACATACACACACACACAACAAACATCACACACCCAGCACTGGAAAGCAGTATTAAATATAAAGATAATAAAATATATATATATATATATATATATATATATATATATATATATATATATAATATATAATAAATACATAATATATAAACACATACACATATATAAAATAAAAAGAAATGAATAATATAAATAAATAAAAAATAGTAATAAATAAATACTAAATTTTAAAACATATAGTCCATAATTAATTAAATCACCTGTTCCTCGCCATTTGTATATATATATACATATATAATATAATATGTAATATGTATTTATTACTATTTTTATTTATTTATTATTCGCATTCATTTATTTTGTGTGTGTGCATCTATTATCTATCTATCTATCTATCTATCTATATATATATATAGAAGATATATATTCTATATATATATATATATATATATATATATATATATACGATATATTATAGATATTACAGTATATTACAGTTTACATTTACAGTGACAAAGTGAATTTATTCATAAATGAATGAATTATAATTAAAAATAAATAGTAACAGTAAAATAGTAAAATAATTTTTTTTAATCAAAGTAAATAATCAATTAATTAAATGAAATGAAGTTTTAAAAGAAATAAATAAATAAACACACACAACTTCAGCCTCCAGTCATCCCTCCCCTACACCTCACCGTCAGAACATCGACCCTTTGGGTGGGATTTTTCGAGTACAGTAAATGCGTGAATAAAATCAGTGCTCGTTCTCTGCCTTGGCCGGCGCGGACCGCGTGTTGCGAGATACTCACGGAACGTAGCAGTGAGCAGCAGACACGGCCCACAGGCGGTTAATTAAGGACGCGCCGCAAACGGTCTCTCCTTCTTGGCTTAGGAGAATCTGCCAGGGCTGAGAGTGAGGTTTACATTCATAACCCCCGACGATCTTCTCGTCGTCACCTCGGCTGTGGTCTGAAAACATTTTCAAATTGTGTAAAATAGTGTCTACAAATCCGTAAGACAAGAAGTCTCGAGTAAGTAACGAAACATCTACTTACGCACAAACACCAAGAACAAAACAGCTACAATGAGCCTCATTGCCACTCGGACCATTACGGCGAGAATACAGACTACACGCGAGATGTGTCTATATATATATATATTAATATCTATATGTGATGTCATGGAGCTGTGGCCTTGGAACAGCCAATAAAGCATATTCTCGAACTGAAAGGTGCCAACTGTTCAAACTATTTTATCAGATGTTATCCTGTTAGAAAACCTGATTATGTTAATCTGCTTTATATATATATATATATATATATATATATGTATATATAAATGCATGCGAATATGTACAAAACCTGTGATAGTTCACACAGAGAATGTTAAATATTAATATGCATGATTATATATTGATTTAAAAGCTCGACTGTATATCACATCGAGTTCGTTTATTTGGAAACATACCATTGTAACAATAAGAAGCCTAAATTTAACATGAAATTTATTTATGATAAATAGGATTCTGTTCAGTACAGCGATACATCGTAAACTACATTCATTCATTCATCTTCTACCACTTTATCACGGGGAGTCTGTGCCTATCTCAGGTGTCTATGGGCATTAAGGCAGGATACACCCTGGATGGAATGCCAACCCATCGCAGGGCACACATTCATATTCACAGACACATTCACACACCAGGGACAATTTTCCAAGGTACCAATCAACCTACCGTGCATGTTTTTGGACCGGGAGGAAACCGGAGAACCCGGAGAAAAACCCCCTGAGGCACAGGGAGAACAAGGGAGAACATGCAAACTCCACACACACATGGCCGAGACGGGAATCGAACCCGGACCCTGGCGGTGTGAGGCAAACGTGCTAACCACTAAACCACCGTGCCCCTCGTAAACTACAATGAGAATTTTTTTATTTTTTTTATTTTAACTACTTTATTAATCTGGTGAAGGAAATTCTTTTCTTTGCATATCCCAGCTTATTGTTTGGAAGCTGGGGTCAGAGTGCAGGGTCAGCCATGATACAGCGCCCCCTGGAGCATAAAGGGTTAAAGGCCTTGTTCAAGGACCCATAGGTAGCAGCTTGGCGATACAGGGGGTAAACCCTTTGTAAACTATAAATATAATGCTTTTTTGCATATTATAAACACAAAAATAGCTCTTCAAATGTGATTGTACCTGGCATGAATCCTTGCCTCCCTCCAGATATCCGCCACAGAACATGTTATTAGTGATTTTGGGACCGTAGGACGCTTTGCATTGTGCCTCGGAGAGTACAGGTATATTCAGGCACTGTAATACGGACGCATAGGACACTGGAAAAAAAGATGAGAAACATCTTGCATTGCGATTTTACACATTGTGTATCTATGTACCTAAAAATGGGACGTTCGGATCATTTTAGTGACTCGGTTCTTTGAGTCATTTAGTTCGTTTCGTTCTTTTGATATAAGAAAAGAACTTCAGCATTGTTGTTTATGTAGCTATTTTTGTGTTTATAATATACATTCTCTGGGTTGTTGTCACTCCTTTGCTTTTGTTGTTGTTGTTTTTTATCCAGGGTGACTCTGGCGGTCCAGTGGTGTGCAACGGGGAGCTGAAGGGTGTCGTGTCCTGGGGTGACGGATGTGCGCTCCCCGGCTTACCTGGAGTTTACGCGGAAGTCTGCCGCTACATCACCTGGGTCAATAACATCATGGCTACCAACTAAAAGACATTCATTTGACATAAAATCTCAATAAAATGGCATTTTTTTAACAACATGGATTCCATCTGCATCATTTTCTCCCGATATTATGGGATAGAAATTTCTCAATTGCGCTTGATGGGGGGGGGGGGGGGGGGGGGGGGGGGGGGGGGGGGGGGGGGGGGGGGTGGGGGGGGGGGGGGGGGGGGGGGGGGGGGGGGTGGGGAAGGGGGGGGGGGGGGGGGGGAGGGGGAGGGGGGGAAATTTCAATGTGGTATACAGTGCACTCTAGTGGCGGAAATCGGTCACTACACGGGTAATATACGCGCATGCATTGTGGGAGATGGAGTTTTTTTTTTTAAATCGACGCACACTTTAAATCAACACAACTTTATTCTAAGACATACGCATTTTATACTCTTGATGGCCACGTTGAGTTTGACATGTGTGGTCTGTTTTCGTATCCAATCAGAACTAGCTTTAGCTCAGGCGTTGTTGTATATATACTTGTGTGTCCATCTGAATGTATACCTCAATGGACTACGATTCCCAGAAGCCATTGCCTGGGAACCAATTAGCAGTATATAGGGGACACCCTCCCTCAAACACACACTCTGTGCTTATCATTGAAGTACCCTTTTGTCTAACCCTGGATATACCCGTTTGCCATTTTTGACTATCCTTAATAAAGCACTTGGATCCTCTAAATCCGTCTCCACACCTTTAGGGTAGTGATAATGAATGATGTACAATAGTATTGATATGTTAAGGTGCTTGTGCCTTGTTTTTTGGGCCATGTGACTCTAAAACTATATTGTCTAATATGGTTTCAAGCCACCGTTATTAATATAACATGATAATAATGAATGTTTAACTACATAAACAGGAGAAACGGAGGTCCCTGACCCCATATTACATAAACGTCCGAGCGTGACACCATATAGGATATGAGTAATTAATTACACAATACAGTCGCCATTCCAAAAAATGACTCCCAATTAGCAGCTATTTACAATTAATTACTGCATCTGGTTAATGCATGAAGCACAATGTAAAGAAATTTGAACAAAAAAAAACTATTTATTGAGATTATACAATAATATATTATTAATACAATAATATACAATGATATATATATATAATATTATATTGAGAAAATGCAAAAAAGTGTTCAAATATAATGTTAGTTGGTAGCCAGGATGTTATCCACCCAGTCGATGTAGCGGCAGACTTCAGTGTAAACGCCAGGTAAGCCCGGGAGCGCACATCCGTCACCCCAGGACACGACGCCCTTCAGCACCCCGCCGCACACCACGGGACCGCCAGAGTCGGCCTGGATAAAAAAAGGGGGGGGGAAGCAGGGGGTGAGGAGAATGATATATCGTTAACTACAAAGAGTCTGTTGTGCAGTAATTTGAGTATATCAGGAGCCAAAAAAAATGTTTATTGTTTATTATTGGCGCCGTCGCTTCCATCAGATTGTGATTTAACGACCCTGAGGTTCGCTAGAAGGCATCGGACACATGGCGTTATTGGGAGATGGAAAGTATTAAAAGCACAAACACTTTTCGTACTATATTTAAGTAGATGTTTTTTTTACACTTTCTTATATTTTCAAACCACGTTTTGCCCTAATAAAGTGACGTAATCCCGTCCTCGACAGAAAATGTCTTTCCCATTCGGGAAATTTGTACCTGGCAGGAATCCTTGCCTCCTTCCAGATATCCGGCACAGAACATGTTCTCAGTGATTCTCGAGCCATAGGACGCCTTGCATTTTGCGTCCGACAGTACAGGTACGTTCAGGCACTGTAATACGGACGCATAGCTCACTGGAAAAGATGAGAAAATTTCATGCACTGTACAAATAATAATAATAATAATAACAACAATAATCTAATGCAGTGCTTCTATTCTAATACACAGATCCCTTACCTCCAGTGTTGATCTGATTTCCCCATCCAGACACCAGGCACTCCTCATCCGCCGCTACACAAGACGACGCCAGAGGTATGGGCTGAACGTACTGGTTAAAAACGGCCGGCTGGCTCAGTTTGATCAGCATGAAGTCGTTGTCGTATGTATAGTCGTCATAGTCGGGATGCGGTATGACCTCCTCGGCCCAAATTCTCTGCTCGGTGCCTTCCTCGACGAACACGTGGTGTTCCCCGAGGTGAAGCGCAAGACGCTCGGCCCTTCGGATGCCATGTTTTTTAAATATAACAAATCTCATGCAATAATAAACCAGGTTCTCATCACGTTTGCTGCGAGATACTCACGGGGCGTAGCAGTGAGCGGCAGACACGGCCCATACGCTGTTGATTAAGGAGGCGCCGCACCAGCGCTCGCCGTCGTCGCGGGTCAGATAAATCTGCCAGGGCTGAGAGTGGGGTTTGCATTCGTAACCCCCGACGATCTTATCGTCGTCGTCACCTCGGCTGGGGTCTAAAATTTAACACTGCCACCTTTAAACGTTCACTTGAGTACAAACGAATTTGCCTTCAAATACTTCTTAAGTATCCACGGCTATATAAAGACCTCTCACTATATATAAGCTTAGTTGATCAAGCTTAGCACATCAATCCTATTAATAGAACGATATTAATTCATTCTTAACGGATCAATATGCCTTAAAAATGATCACGAGCCAAAAATCATCATTTCATTTGGGGCCTTCATTTGGGGTCTGATCCAGATCGACTTTCAACTGAGCGGTTCACAATAAAGTGCCTTGCTCGAGGGCCCACCATTGGCAGCTTGGTGGTGCTGGGATGTGAACCTTCCACAATCCAATGCCTTGGGCTCCGAACGCATTATAGGTTGAGATACAGGTCAGGTTCCTGATCACCACAAAACAAGATCTACGTTAGCGAACGACAAGGCTACTTACGCGCAAACGCCAACAGCAGAACAGTTACCGCGAGCCTCATTGCCACCGCGACGATCATGACAGGAATAAAGCAGGCAGACTACAGGCTCCATGTGTATATATATATATATATTCTACATCTCCGTGTGACGTCATGGAGCTTTGCCCTTGGAACAGCCAATCAAAAACAAATGTGTAAAAAAAAAAAAAAAAGAGCGAAATATTTTTTAACTGGAAGCTGACAACTGTTCAAACGGTTTTATCAGTTCCGTTTTAAGGTTACACACACACACACACAAAGTGTTTTGCCCACACAAATAAACGAAATACATAAAGCGTGCGAATGCCTACAATGTTGTTTATTCCTATGCGAGTCCGGACGGAACCTGATAAAGAATAAAAATACATTTAATCACACTAATAATAATAATAATAATAATAATAATAAAGGGGACACGGTGGCTTAGTGGTGAGCACGTTCGCCTCACACCGCCAGGATCCGGGTTCGATTCCCGTCTCGGTCATGTGTGTGTGTGGAGTTTGTGCATGTTCTCCCAGTGCCTCAGGGGGTTTTTCTCCGGGTTCTCCGGTTTCCTCCCCCGGTCCAAAAACATGCACAGTAGGTTGATTGGCACCTTGGAAAATTGTCCCTAGTGTATGAATTTGTGTGTGTGTGTGTGTGTGTGTGTCCTGTGATGGGTTGGCATTCCATCCAGGGTGTATTCTGCCTTAATACCCATAGACACCTGAGATAGACACAGGCTCCCCGTGACCCGAGGGAAGACCGGATAAAGCGGTAGAAGATGAATGAATGAATAATAATAATAATAATAATAATGACAATGAAGATATTAGGCCTTGTATGATACAATCTGAGGTGAACACAATAGCTCTAACCGGGTTTGTGTTATTAGAGAAAGTGATAACCAGAAGATGAAGGGAAAAAAGAAGAAAAAGAAAAAAAAAAAAACACACACCACAGAAACACAATCACTTATAATTTAACGTCTTTTAAACCTCCCTCTGTCATTCGCTTGAATAAGTGTATACCAAAAAGCAAGCTACTTTAATATAACATAATATCCTGAGGCATATTTGTCACATATACATTACAGCACAGTGAAATTCTTTCTTCGCATATCCCAGCTTGATGTTGGTAGCTGGGGTCGGAGCGCAGGGTATCAGCCATGATACGGCGCCCCCTGGAGCACAGAGGGTTAAGGGTCTTGCTCAAGGACCCAAGGGCGGCAGCTTGGCCATACAGGGGCTCGAACCCGGATCTTCCGATCAGCAGCCCGGCGCCTTAGACCACTGAGCCACATCATGAGATACACCCCCTCCCAGTAAAGCAGCCCAATCAGTATTAAGCCACTCGTTTGTATTATAACTAATAATTGTATAACAAGTGTAATATTTCTCATTGATCGAGAAAACGTTGATAAAACGTTGATTTAGTCATTGTCACGTTATTTAGTCATTTAGTCACGTTGATTGCTCAAGTGCTCCTTAAGTCGCTATGGAGAAGCAGCAATTATACGCTTTAAAATAAAAATGCACGAAATAATAGGTTTTGACTTTATATATATATATATTAATTCATTCATTCATCTTCTACCGCTTTTATCCGATCTTCCATCGGGTCACGGGGAGCCTGTGCCTATCTCAGGGCATCTAAGGGCATTAAGGCATACAACCTGGATGGAATGCCAACCCATCACAGGACACACACACACACATTCACACACACATTCATACACTAGGGACAATTTTCCAAGGTGCCAATCAACCTACCGTGCATGTTTTTGGACCGGGGGGGGAAACCGGAGAACCCGGAGAAAAACCCCCTGAGGCACGGGGAGAACATGCAAACTCCACACACACATGACCGAGATGGGAATCGAACCCAGATCCTGGCGGTATGAGGCGAACACGTGCTAACCACTACGCCACCGTGTCCCTTATTTATATATATATATATATATATATATAAAGGAACATCATAGTACTTGATCTCCACACACACATGGCCGAGACGGGAATCGAACCCGGACCCTGGCGGTGTGAGGCGAACACGTGCTAACCACTAAGCCACCGTGCCCCTAGGATTATTATACATTTTTATTGTTATTATTATTTATAGGAAGTAAACAAGAGCGTCCATTTCTTTCCGAAGGCAACATTCAATGCATCCTTACCGTCCTTTAACTACTGGTTGAGAAAATCCCTGCACATGTATGTTTAATTGCCATTTAACCTTATGTCTGTTTAAAGCTTTTAAAACTACACCAACAATACCTCTGAAAACGCCTGTGGACACATTTTTCTCCAAGGCGACTTAAAAAAACGGAGCATTTGAAGGTTAAACCCCTTGCTCAGGGGCTCCGCCTTGGTGTTGCTGAGATTTAAACTCCCAAACCCCGGACCCAAAACCCATACGCACTTTCTGAACTTCCATATTCACTCCTACCTTTACATGTAGAAGAGCCAGCGACAATAT
The DNA here is from genome assembly GCA_030449085.1 of Kryptopterus vitreolus. NCBI lineage: Eukaryota > Metazoa > Chordata > Actinopteri > Siluriformes > Siluridae > Kryptopterus > Kryptopterus vitreolus. The sequence goes on from JACRUU010000002.1 coordinate 16,101,794, forward strand.
GTGAAGACTTCAGATTCATCCATGGAGGATTCGGAAGGTCAGCATTCCTTCACTGTAAGGTTGGTGCAGCCTGGTGTTCTTTCACTTCACCGTGTATTGATGGAGTTCATGTGCACACTGGACCCGGTCTGGAGGGTAAATGTTTTAAGCAACAGCACAGGAAAACATCAACAAAACAAGCGGGCCGATATTTCGCAGGTGTTCATATCATTTTGGCCACTTAAAAGAATTGATTTTGCCCTTAGTTTTGCACCAACACAGGATTTCGTATAGTCGTTAGTTCTAGAAGTAACGTGCTGCCTGTAGTAAAGCTGGTCGATATATTATTGTAGATAAAATTAGATTTTTTGGATACAGTGGGGGGGTGGGGGGGGGGGGGGGGGGGGGGGGGGGGGGTGTATGGGGGGGGGGATTTGTCGGCTATTTTTACCTGTTTATAGCCGGTGTTTTTGAGGCGGTCATGTTTATCCGGCAGCAACGTGGTTCTGTTCGAATAAATTAGTCGTGCTAATGTTACAGCGGGGCTTTGGCGTGTTCATTCATTCATTCATCTTCTAGCGCTATATCCGATCTTCGCTCGGGTCACGGGGAGTCTGTGCCTATCTCAGGCGTCTATGGGCATTAAGGCAGGATACACCCTGGATGAAATGCCAAACCATCACAGGACACACACACACAATCAGGGACAATTTTCCAAGGTGCCAATCAACCTACCGTGCATGTTTTTGGACCGGGGGGAAACCCGGAGAAAAAAACCCCTGAGGCACGGGGGGAGAACATGCACAAACTCCACACACACATGGCCGAGACGGGAATCGAACCCGGACCCTGGTGGTGTGAGGTGAACGTGCTAACCACTAAACCACCGTGCCCCGTTTTGGCTTGTTGAACGTTTGAATTTTCATTGCGCAAGTGCAATGCGAGTCGGAGAACTACGGAAGCCTGCTGTGCCAAACCGAGGGGAAATCGTATATACAAAAAAAAAAAAAAAAAAAAAAAAAGCGACATGATAAATCGCCCAGCTCTAGCCTGTTACACTAATCTGAGGTAAAACTCAGATATCAGAACGTCAAAAATCACACTCCTTCGACGAAATCATTGACATCTCATTGCCTACTGTTTATTTTTACTGGAAAAGGCGCACTGGAAACATTCACATTTTCCTCTCGGCGGAACCGATTCGCGCGTTTTAGACGCATTATATTGCGTTTCTACAGAGATCTTGCACACGGGGTTTCCCAGAAAAGGCTGTTCTAATGTCATTTCAACATCATAGGAGGAAGAAAACAAACAAAAAAAGAAAAAAAACAAACAAACAAAAAAATAATCAGGTCTAAATATATATATATATATATATATATATATATATATATATATATATATATATATATATATATATATATATATATATACATACAGGAAAACTCATTTAAAAAGTAAGGAAGTTAGTTTCCATCACCGTTTTAATCCTTACTTGAAAAGCAGAAAGCAATGAATAATTTAAAGCATTTTTTAGGCCTTTAAGGCATAAATCAGTACCATGTAGTACACGCATGACTTGGTACGTACTGACGGATTTCCATCACACAAAGGAAGCAAGATCATGAAATAAACAGCACGCCTATTGGAACAATGTACTGTCCCGTGAGCATCTGCTACTATGCACAGAACAAATGCAAATTAAATATTAAATTACAGTAGCTGGAAAACACTAGTAAAAAATAAATAAGGAGGAGGCGCTGTAAAGTCATCGTCCACCTGGCAAATTCACACGAGGCCGTCCTTGATACGTGGAACTTGAAAGCCCTGGCTTGAAAGTTTTCCATATCGTTAAAAAAAAAAAAAAAAAAAAAAAAAAAAACGGGGCCGGGACATTCCACTGTAACGAAAAGTAATCCAGCGTATCGCACATCAAGCCGTCGGCAAATAGTTCCGAGAAAAATCGCCGACGAAGCGAATCCGTTATATACAGCAAACGTGAAGCACCGGGCGACTGAAACCAAGTATACACAACATTATTGACGTGAAAATACCGATCTACGGATTCGCTTCGGACGTTCGTCATCGATTCCGTCGCGTCGCTTACAAACGTTTTTTTTTTTTTTTTTTTTTTTTATAATTACGTAGACGCGTTTTTCTACGTTTTTATTTCATCGACTTCAACCTTCTCGATCGCTATTATCACGATAACTCGATCACAATTAACGAGACGTGCTTCATTTCGGATCACTTTCAGACGCATGATTAAACAATCCTGAAGTTCTTATGATTTATGTGTTTTTAAAAAAAAATTCCTTATCATGTGCAGCAAAATGTCTGGGAATCAGCGGGAATACGAAGGTAGCCGAATGGAGGGGAAAATCGGTTTTCCGAGCGCCTCCGATCAAACGTTCAGAACTTGCCGCGTGCGTGATCGATGTAGTGCTGATGCAGGTGCGTTTCCTGACTGAACGAAACCCCGCACTCGATGCACGTCAGGCTCTCCGTATCCCGGGAAGATACTTCTTTATCGCCCAAACACTCCTGGTGGTGATCAATGAGGTCCTTGATCTCGGCAAACGTCTTGGGGCACAGAGAGCAACTGTACGGCTCGTCGCGCTTGTGGTGCGCCTGGTGCTCCTCCAGTGTATGTGCGGAGAGAAACACTCTGCTGCACTGGAAGCATTTGAATTTCCTGTCCTTGGGTTTTGCCGGCGAGACCAGGTTTGCGCCGGAGCCCTGGGCTTTGGCCGAGGTTCCGGACCCTGCGGAACTGTTGAGCCTGTACCGGAGTTCGGTCGGGAGACGCCGGCGCACTTCGTCGTGCCATATGAGGTGCTGTTGCAGCTGAGATTCGGTCCAGTAGCCGCGACAGCACAGCGCACAGGAGTGTGACCGTGTCTTGGCGGCCTCTTTATGGGCGTCCAGTTGCCTCTCGCTGGAAAACGCTTTACCGCACTTGGGGCACTTGAAGAGGCACTTGGTAACGGGTCTATTTAAAGGCCGATTTTGCGCCGCCGGCTCTTCGTCCGGTTTGCACGGTCGTTTGGGGCTTTCGTTGCCCGCCACGCAGGTCCGCTGATGGTTCTGCAGGGCCGCTTGTGATCTGTAGCATCTTTCGCACTGCGAGCAAGGGAAAGGCTTGATTTCTCCGTTCCCGTCCGACGTCGGTCGCCCCCTGGCCCTCCTGTGCATCTGCCACTTGTGTGCCCGGAGACCCCGAGCGTTGACGAATTTCTTATTACACTGGGCGCAGTGGAACTTGATCTTTGGTTTGTCTCCTGCGGCTGCCCAAATCGCGGCGTCCGCGGGTGGTCCCGTGACCGGCAGCGCAGGGTGACTAACAGGGGTCTCGTCGTGTACCCGCTGATGCTTGGCTTCCACCTCGTCTTTGTCGGCATGATGAGAGGCAAAGTGTGCCGCCAGCAGACTCCCGCTGAGGAACGACGTATCGCAATCCGGGCAGTGCAAGGGGCTCTTCAGGGACGACGCGCTGAGGACTTCGGCGATTTGGAGGTCGGCACCGGGGCCCGGCTGCGACGCGATCGGCGGGTGATATTTCTGGTGGCGGCGCAGGACGCACAGGTAAAAGAAGCCCTTCCCGCACAAGTTGCACAAAAAGGGTCCGTTCTCCATCGTTTTCCTTGACATTTTACTGCTCTTTAATATAAAGCGGGCCAGTTTTTTGTCCTTATGCCATCGCCGGTGCGTACCGAGGGCGGAATTCGAGGAGAATCTCCTCCCGCATTCGGAACAATAAAACGAAGCCCTGCCCGGTGCGTATTCGGAATCGGCGGGCGAGAGGTTTACGGGTTCCCCCTGCGACTCCGCCGAATCTAGAGCTTTCCGGTGAATTTTTTTGTGGAAGTTAAGGGCGGCTACGACAGGGAAGCTCCGGTCGCATTCGTCGCAGGGGTATTTCG
>JACRUU010000002.1:16115695-16120695 GCA_030449085.1 Kryptopterus vitreolus
TCGATGCGCCGGCTTGAGCAGACGAGGGTTTTGATTGTGGCTGCTCGGTTGGATCGGATTTGGCGTTGACCTGCTGTGTACCTGCTGGTGCTTTTAAGCTTAGAGTGATTACATTTTCCTTTCCTGATGGACCGAGTGCCAGATTAGTGTTTTGGGATAACTCAGGGACTGGGCACTGTGCTGACTGAACACTTGACCTATGGTTGGGAGAATTCCGAGCGTTCGGGACCGGTGAACCTGGCTTAGTATTCACTGACAAAGAGCCCTCTGCACTGCCTAGTGACTTTGTAGGCGAATGAACCCATGAAGAAGCTTGGGCTTCACCCTTGGATGTGCTTGCTGATGCAGTGTCGCAGTTATTTTGTGCTGTGCAGTTCTCTGGGAGCGGTTTGGGAGTTTGGCCCGGGTTACTTGACGGGGCCACCTCAGGCCAGCCAGGACTCCGCTGCTGAGATGCGATCCTGGGAAGTCCGTCCGGTTTGGGTAAGATAGGCTTGAGATGGGTTACCGTTTGCCACTGGGGCCTGAAATTACCCGACTGTCCATCGGCTATCCACTTCGACTGCTGTAGCTGCGAGTGAATTTGAATTTGCCATTGTTGCTGCAACTGCAGAGGCACGAGTGTTTGCTCGCTCTTATCGGACTCGAAAAGGTTCGACTCCTGCCCCAGGACGGAGCCTTGCAGAAGCTGATCGGCGAAAGGCGCCTGCTGCAGTTGCATGGCCCTGTCCACGTTGCCTCCCATTCTCGACACCCATCTGCTACCTCTCCTGCCCCGTCCGCCGCTTGGCCTTCCCCTCTGCGAGCCGACCGGAGACGAGCCGGACTGGCTTGCCCCTTGACGTTTCCGTGCGTGTATTTTCTGATGGACAAGGAGGCTGCTGAGCCACGGGAAGGATTTGTGACACTCTTGGCAGCGATGTGGCCTCTCCCCGGTGTGGGTGTTCAAATGGTCGCGAAGGAGGTACGCCAAACCGAAACTCTTGTTGCAGATGTGACACTTGTGAGGCTTGTCTCCCGAGTGGCACACCATGTGGCGCTGCAGCTGGATCTCGTCACTGTAGCCCTTGCGACACTGCGTGCAGCGGAAAGGTTTCTGCTGATGCAGTCTCTGGTGGGTCTTCATGTTCTGAAGGAAGGCAAAGTCCTTTCCGCAGTCCGGGCACTTGTACGGCTTTTTGCCGGAATGGATGATCAAGTGCTGCTGTAAGTAGCTGCTGAAGCGGAAGGACTTCTTGCACACGTGGCACTGGTAACCCCTGTTGTGAATGCGCATGTGGAGCTCCATAACGGAACGGTAACGGAAGGTTTTGCCGCAGTCTTTGCACTTCAAGGGCTTTTTTTCGGACGGCTCTTCCCAGTCGCCGTCTGCTGAAATGTTCTCAGTGCTGGCTGGGCTGGCGACACTGAGAACCTCTCTCTTGGGCGGAAGAGATTCCACCACCTGGTGGGTCAAGGCGTGCGACTGCAGGGTGGACTCGTCGAAGAACTGCAGGCTACAACTGGGGCAGGGGTACACGTTGTAATTCGTCTTCCCGTTACTCAACTGTTCGTATTCCGCCTCGTGGGTCAGCATATGGGCCCGTAGGTCCGCCGCTTTGGAAAAGAGCAGAGGACAAAGCGGACAGTTGCGCTGGTGCTCCGTGTTTGCATTCTCCTTTCCTACAGACCCCAAACCGGTCCCGTTGGGCATTTCGGGATTTTCCGCGACGGCGTCCACGAAACCTTGGGAACTCGCCAGTTTCTTGTGCTGGCGGCAATGCGCGCGCATGTTCTGCGCGAACGCGAAGCGCTTCCCGCATTCCGCGCAGCGGTACGGCTTCTGGCCGGTGTGGAGGTACTGGTGCTGCTGCAAAAGGCTGCCGTATTTGAAGGTCTTGCCGCATATGTCGCATCCGTGCGGCCTTTCTTCGGTGTGTTTGCGCCGATGGTCGTCCATGAAGGAGCGGTGCCTGAAGACCATGCCGCAGTCGGGGCATTCGTACGGTTTGAGGGCGGCGTGGGAGCGCTGGTGGATGTGCAGCGTCAGGGCACACTGAAAGCCCTTGTTGCACTCGAGACACCGGTAGGGACACTCTAACGAATGGCTTTGCATGTGAGCGTTGATGGAGACCCTGTACTGGAACTCCTTGCGGCACAGGGGGCAGCGGTACGGCTTTTCCAGGCTCTGCTGGCAGGCGTGGAGCTTGAACCGGATCAGAGATACAAAACAGTCGCCGCAATGGTCGCACACGAATATCTTTTCTTCCCGGAACTCCCGTAGCCGGGGCCGTTTGCAGGAGCCGGACGTGGAATCGGGCGTACAGTTTTGCTTGTGCACGTTGCGGTGCTTGATGAGGCCGCTGCGGTGCTGAAAGCTGAGGCCGCATTCTTTGCAGGTCAGAGACGCCTGCTCATCTTGATGCGCGTGGAAGTGGCGATGCAGGTCGTACGTCTCTCGCCGAGTGAAACTCTTACCACAGTCGCGGCAGCTCAGGCGGGTTTTCCGCAGCTTGTCGACGCCGTCCGTCTCGTGGCACTCATCCTCGTCGCCCGGGCCCCGGTCGCCTTCCTCTTCAGGTTCTTTACTACTCAAGTCTGCTTTGGGTTCTCCTTCTGAAATGTCCTCGCCCTTTTCCTCTCCTCCCGCCCCCGAGTCGCCGTCGCACTCCATGTCCATACTCGGATCGGTCACTTCTTCCTCGTCGTCTTGTCCTGGGCCGCCTTCCTGCCGTACGGCACTCCCAGTTTCTGTTGGTGTTCCCATGTGAAGATCCTTCCCTGTGCGAAAAGAACATACTATAATATTTTCCCCCCTCAGATCGTCATGCACATCAGAAGAATCATTCTTTCACATAAATAAGTGTCTCATCTACACATGCATTTTGCAAAAAACACCCACTGGAGAAATATATACTATAATATACTATATTCATATATATTATACTATACTATAGAAATGTGTATATTACACAGGCAGATTAATACAGCATTTATTTTTGCAGCATCTCACTTGCATATTGCATGTGGTTTTCCTGTATATATATATATATATATATATATATATATATATATATATATATATATATATAGTAATATCTATATATATATATATATATATATATATATATATATATATAAAATATAAAAGAACCTGCATCTGCTTAACATTTTTTTTTCAACACTAGAGCAAATAAACAGATGCTGTTTTTACATTTTACAGCCAAAAATACTTTGGATGAAAGATCAGAATCCAATGCATTTCCAATGCATCCAATCTACTACCTACACTTAATTCAAGCCTAACTATATATGGAACTGTTTTGTGACTCCCAGACCAGGCCTTTTTATGATGTTAAATATATAACGCTATATGATATATAACGCTATATATTATATAAGGTATTAACGTTAAAGTGGTCTTTTTATGTGGCATATCCAATTGACTCAGGGAAGCTCGGGTCAGAGTGCTGAGTTGACCATTATATGCCACCTCTAGAGTACAGGGTGTGGCAGCTTGGAGATACAAGGGTTTGAACCCCCGAGGTTAATTCTCAGAAGGATGAGGGTTTCGAGCGTAAGCCTTAACCACATACAGTATCTATATATATATATCTATATATCTATATATCTATATATATATATATATATATATATATATATATATATGTATATACACACACACACACATTCACACACACACCACACAACACGGGTCATTCCATTATTCAACGTTCTACCGCTTTATCCGATCTTCCCTCGGGTCACAGGGAGTCTGTGCCTATCTCAGGCGTCTATGGGTATTAAAGCAGGATACACCCTGGATGGAATGCCAACCCATCACAGGACACACACACACTACACTCACATTCACACACATTCATTCATACACTAGGGACAATTTTTTTCCAAGGTGCCAATCAACCTACCGTGCATGTTTTTGGACCGGGGGAGGAAACCGGAGAACCCGGAGAAAAAAAAACCCCTGAGGCACGGGGAGGTGAAGGTGGGGGAGAAACATGCAAACTCCACACACACACATGACCGAGACGGGAATCGAACCCGGACCCTGGCGGTGTGAGGCGAACGTGCTAAACTGCAAAATGTTTAGATTACTTAATAAGGTCCTGGCGGAATGGACGTTACTTCACATGAATAGGAAATTGTCTGATGTCTCTTGTATTCACTGTATCTACTATTTCTTCCAAAGCAGGAAAAAAAATTCTCTCATTCCTTCACACACACACACACACACACACACACACACACACACACACTATAAGAGGCGGTGGCTTAGGAGGTTAAGGCATCAGGCTCTGGACCAGAAAATCCCAGCATCACCAAGCTGCCATTAGCGGGGCCCTTGAGCAAGGCCCTTAACCCTCGCTCTGTGTAAGGGCGTTTGTCAAATGCAAATGAATTCTGAAGTCAAGGAGCAATTATAATCCGTGAAGAGGTTATAGGAGCATTATAAGGCTTCCTAAGGATCAATAAAAACCGGCCGGTATTATCCTGATATCGATATCGGCGTGGGTATTGGATTATATTCGGATCGGATCCTGATCAGTGCTGTCCAATGTGTGCATGGTGCTGAACGAAGCAGTCCGGTGGAATTCGGATTGAAATACCGGACCGGATCGGACCGGACCGCCGTCCGATGGAGTGAAACTTTGGGTTATGACAGTGTTATGATTGTTGATGGAGATTCCGGATGACAATAATAAATATACCGTATACAGGGTATGAACGCATGAAACTCACCAGCGCGCTCTTTCCCCTGGACGCTGCATGGCGCCGAATGCCGCTCTTCATCGGACCCGGACGAAACGGGTCCGACTTCTGCATGACGGGGACGCGCATCCTCGGGTTCGGGAGCACGTGTCCCGGGCGGTGCTGAGTCACATTCACGGTTCGATCCTCCGTCTCGTTCAGAGCGTCCGTGTCCGGCTGGAGGCTTCGCTCCCTGGCCAGCCTCCTGCGCGTTCTCGGCCGCGGCGTTTCTTTGCAACGAATCCCCCTCC
>JACRUU010000002.1:16123195-16125695 GCA_030449085.1 Kryptopterus vitreolus
GTTCCCTGTTACATCCTTTCCTTTCTCCTCCCGTCCCACCCCCGCCCCCCCCCTTTCTTTCTCGTCCTAATCCTTGCTTAATCTCTCTCTCTCTCTAATCCGCTCCTCTCCTCTCTCTCTCTCTCATCATCCTCTCTCTCTCTCTGTGTTTGTGTGTTTGTGTGTGTGTGTCTCTCTCTGTGTGGGTGTGTGTCCTCTCTCTCTATCTCTCTCTCTCGCTCTCTCTCTCTCTGTGTGTGTGTGTCTATCTCTCCAACTCCTCTCTGTGTGTGTGTGTCTACTCTCTCGCCTCCTATCTTCGCTCCTACTCTGCTCTCGCTCTCTCTCTCTCCTCTCTCTCTATCTCACTCACTCTCTCTCTCTCTCTCCCTCCTCTCTCCTCCTCTCTCTCATCTCTCTCTCTTCTCTCTCTCTCTCTCGCTCTCCCCCCCCCCCCCCCCCCCGCCCCCCCCCCCACACACCCACACAGAGACTAGTGGTTAAAGGTTACATAATTTAAGTGCTACGAAAAGATAACAACAAACCGCGCCCAACACCATTTATTTTCTATATATAGGAATTATATATATATATACTTATATATAATTATATCTATAATATATATATATATATATATCTATATATGTTGTGTGTGTGTGTGTGTATGTGTCTCTCTCTGTGTGTGTGTGTGTATATATATCTATAAAACATACACCTTAACACACTTATCTCTCTCTCTCTATATCCTCTCTGTGTGTGTGTTATTGTGTGTCTGTGTCAGCTATCGTTGTGTGTGTGTCTCTCTATCCTCTCTGTGTGGTGTGTGCCTCCTCGCTCTCTTCCGCTCTCTCTCTCTCGCTCTCTCTCTCCTCTCTCTCCTCTCTCTCTCGCTCTCTCTCTCTCTCTCTCATCTCTCTCTCTCTCTATCTAGTTCTATATCATTGTCTCTCGCCCCCCCCCCCCCCCACCCCCCCCCCCCTCCCTCTCCCTCGCGTTACCTGTCTCCCTCCCTGTTCTTTCTCCTACCCGTCACCCCCCCGCCCCCCCCCCTTTCTTTCTCTCCTCTCCTGATTTTATATCTCAATCTCTCATCCTCTTCTATCTCACTCTCTCTATCCTCTCTCCGCTACTCCTCTCTGTGTGTGTGTGTGATGTCTCATGTGTCTACCTCTGTGTGTGTTGGTTCCTATCTTCTCTCTCGCTCTCTCCGTCGCGTTCTCTCTCTCTCTCTCCCTGTGTGTTTGGTGATGTGGTTAGTTTCTCGTGTCTACTCATTCGCTCGTCCTCTCTCTCTCTCGCTCTCTCTCTCTGTGTGTGTCTCTCTCTCTCTTTCTCTCTCTTTGTGTGTGTGTGTCTCTCTCTCTCTCTCTCTTTCTCTTTCTCATCTCTCTCTCTCTCTCCCTCTCTCTCTCTCTCTCTCTCTCTCTCTCGTCTCTCTCTCCCCCCCCCCCCCCCCCCCGGTTTATGTATGTTTTTGCCCCCCCCCCGCCCCCCACCCCCCCCCCCCAATTTTTTTAATTTCGGTTTGTCTTTTTATTTTGTTCCCCCCCCCGCTTGCGAAGACACCCCCCCCCCCCTAGGGTTTTTGTATATCAAGTTTTTTTGGATAGTATTGTTGTGGTGTAGATCTTCTTCCCACCCCCCCCCCCCCAAAAGGACACCAAGGGGAGGGCCAGCAAAGGGTGGAAGTCGCGGGGAGGCAAAAGAAATATGTTTGTTTTTTAATTTTTTTTTTTTTATTTTTTGTCTTGGTATTTGGGATGTGTTTGTTTTTTTCATTTTTTCAAATAAGAAAAGGAAGCGAGTGGTAAAGCTGGCAGACCCCCCCCCCCCCCCCCCAATAGATTTTTTTTCTTAGGATGTGTTGAGTTCATATTTGTGTTTGAGGGTGAGGTGTTGTGGTTAGGTGTTAGTCTTGTGGTATTTGAGGAATATGTCTTATTTTGGGGGGGTAAAACTAAGATGTGTTTTAAGTGTGGCGTTAGATTAGTTTGGGTAGTTAGTTTGATAGTAGGGGGTAATTAGGAGGGTGTTTTAGGGGGGGGTGTGGTCAGTTTGTACTTATGTAAATTAGTGTGTTTATAGTGGTGGCGTGTGCCTTTAGTTAAATGAGTGGTCAATATACTGTTTTTTGTTTTGTATGTAGGGGTGTGGAGGATATTAATTGTGTGGTTTGAGAGTGGTTGGTGATGTGTGTGATCGGTGACGTGAGAAAGTATTTGGGAGTAGATGTGGTTTTTTTTAGTTGGGTTAGCTTTGTTTTATTAGGTTATTTTTGGGTTGAGTTGTCAGATTGGCGAAATGGTGTGTGTTTCGGAGTAAGGAAGTGATTTTTATGTTGATGTAAAGTGATAAGTGTGTGTAGAGGGGGGTTTTTTATTTGTAGGTATACGTATAGGAGTTCAGGTGGTAATCTTGATTTCATATATGTATATTTTTATTATAGTTAAAATTGGGAGAATGTGAATTAGTGGGGTGGAAGATATTTTTGTGGTGTGAATGTGTTAGTTAGTAGGTTGGT
>JACRUU010000002.1:16133195-16148195 GCA_030449085.1 Kryptopterus vitreolus
AAACGGATTAAACAATGCTGCCAGGTACGGCCGGGATTTCTACTAAGCAGGCAGTGAGCTGAACGGTTAAAATATCAACCGGGTCGCTTACATACACAGAATACGCCATCAGAGCTGAACTTTTATTGTAATTAAATGAAAAAAATAAAAATAAAAATGCATAATCAGATCAGGTAATAGTGGTGTGTTGGTTAGTAAGGGCACATATCTATTATTAAAACAAACAAACAAATAAATAAATAAAAAAGAAGAAAGAAAGTGATAATGGGGGAATGGTCTGTTGGTGTTGCGTTCATTCGCTTTTATTTTCCTTAAATTAGTTATTCGAGTTATCTAACCGTCAGAATTAGTGACTTCATCCGACATTATGACATCATGGCACTTAAGACGTTCCCATGGATCACTATTGGAAGAGTTGATTTTAACGGCCAGAATCGGATATTGTATTAGAAATACGTAAATATCATATCTGTTATTGTTGGATTGGGACAGGAAGCCAATCAATAAATAAATAAACAAACAAACAAACAAAAACAAACATGAGCATATAAGCCGTTTCTTACTTTTCTGCTTTACTGTGATAAACAAAAGGCACAATAATTTACACTTTGATTTCCAATCGGGAATTTAAACACAAACGAACGCAAAGTACACAGACCGTAAAATGGACTATATATATATATATATATATATATATATATATATATTATATATATATATATATATATATATATATATATAGGTAGAAATTACAGACAAACAAAACAAAAACTTGCAATTACTACATTTGCATTAATCTAGTAGGTGATTTGCGGGGTAATAAATTATTTTACGGGAAATAAAACAAACAAACAAACAGAATGCACACCTTTAACGATTAAACTATGAAAGACCTTTTATCTTTAAAGCTGCCAGCAGAATTTGTCCATTAGGGTCGACTAGGGTCAGATCAGGGAGGGGCACATGTCGAAACATCTGTACTGTTATTGTTTTTTAAAAACACCTGCACATTTGTTTATGCACGTTACATATGTAATGAAGTAGGGAAAAAAATGTTCATAAATAAATAAATAAATAAATAAAAGGTCCCTGCCCGGTCACTGCAACCGTAATCCTATTGAACTGCTCTGGGATGAACAGGAACGCAAGGTCAGCCGACATTGATTTGAATGTCTGGATGCCAAGAGATGCGTATAGCCGTTTTTTAACGCTATTTCTCACCAAATATAAAGCATAACATCTGTACGTTTATCGGTCGAAATAAATGTTCGGGAAGTTCGGTAGTTTTACAGCAAAACCGGATTAAAATCAGGACGGGTATACCACGTCCCGATGAGGGAGGCTGGCTTTTCACAATAGCTGTTTAATGCTTTAGTGCCACACCCTCCCCACGGACAAAACAATGGCATTTCAGGAATTCGCCGGATCCCGGGACCGACAGATCCGATTCAAGGCCGCCGCCAAACGCTGTCTGTATAACGGATCCGAAAAGAAAACCGTCACTGCTCGCCACGTCCTGCTCGAGCACGCGTTTCTTTACCCGAGCTCCGCTTTATTATGTCGCTCCGAAATGTTGCGCTGAGTACACAACACCACGTAATACACACACACCAAGACAAGCAGCTGGTCCAGATCCCTCACTCTCGCCAAATACAGTTTTAGGGAATCACTAACCTGCTGTCGAAGCGATGTTGTTACGACAGTTCCACAATACAAACAAATCTGCGCTTGTTTTCTACATACAGAACAAAAACAGAGCTTTTAAGGGACAGGATTCTCTCTCGTTGAAATTCTCACTCATTGGGCCTAAAACACTGATCTCTGATCAGGGTCAAATTTTGACTCGTCAGCCATCTGTATGTCTATAGAACGACTATAGTCACAGGTGTTAGTCGTTAAAATTAGGGATGTGCATCTCCATGACTGACGAGACGATACTGTATGAAGCTGATACCGATGCCATGTCTATATGACTCTCTATATGACTCGCCTCGGTCTCTGTAGCGTCTCGATGTGTCATAGAGGGTATATAAAGCCATTATAAAGTCCATCGTTAAACAAGGAGGACAATTAGATGATTGATATGAGCATTAATATGAGCATTCTTCTAAAGTCTGATATTCATTTCTGACAATCACAGTGGCACTAAACAGTGAATGATCCGTACGAAAATACAGACTCTGATACACGGGTCAGATTGAGCTCATCCCCAGAATGGCTCGAGTATCATTTAGGTAGTTATGTAATATGTCCAGCAAACCAGTTCTTTAGTATCGGAGAGCAGAAGGTCATCGGTGAATTACTATTCTACTATAATACGAAAATGCCTGTGACATCAACATGCAAAGGTGACTAATCACCATACTACCGTCCTGAAAAACCGTCCTGAACCCAAAGCATTCGTTTAGTTCTATTCTGTTATTCATCTTCTACCGCTATATCCGATCTTCCCTCGAGTCACGGGGAGTCTGTGCCTATCTCAGGCGTCTATGGGCATTAAGGCAGGATACACCCTGGATGGAAGTCCAACCCATAGCAGACACACGCTAGGGACAATTTTCCAAGGTGCCAATCAATGTTTTTGGACCGGGAGGAAACCGGAGAACCTGGAGAAAACCCCCTGAGGCACGGGGAGAACATGCAAACCCCACACACACACATGGCAGGGAGACGGGAATCGAACCCGGACCCTGGAGGTACGAGTCGAACGTTCTAACCCCTTTCTATTCTGTTATCTTCTTCCTTATGATCGTCATTTACAGACCTCACCAAAGAACCATTTGATGTTGCGCGGACCAAAATAAGACTTGAACCAGCTTACGGTTCAAATAAACAAAAAACGCCTGCGTTTTAGGAAAACTAGTGCAAACTTTAGCGAAGGATGGAGAAAGAACGCCTACTGGCAGCTTCAAAGCAATGACAATGACAGGTGAGACGCAGCTTACTTTGTTGAATGGGTATCAGTTCGTCCGAAGCCACCCCGGGAGCGACCACGTTGGGATGCACGACCACGACGTTGAACGGCAGGCCGGCGTGATCGCAGCTGCCCTCGGAGTCGTCGTCGTCGCGCGGGAAGCCGTCCTCCGAGACGCGGCCCCCGAAGGGCCCTTCCGGCGACTCCACTTTGATGTGCATGGGAGGCGAGCGCTCGTACAGCAACCCGCCCTCCTCATAATATTCACTCATGGGTCAAGTGGAGCGCCATTCACACATGACGTCATGACTGGGGGCTTCACCCCAGCGTGTCAAGGGGAAACTCTTTCCTGGATGCCTTTCAACATCAGTGGACCATTATATATATACATATATATCATACATATATATATATATATATATATATATATTATATATATATATATATATATATATAAGATCCTCTCTCAGAACTACATACGAAGTAATTCACATTTTTGCATGTAACAAAACAACAACAACAACAACAAAACAGAGAGACATGTGATGATATGATGGATCTGATACAAGTCGGATCCGGAAAGTACAATCTGAACGCATGAACCGGATTCTAGATTAAAGCCACATATCAGAGCCAACGAACAGCACAAGCCAGCGTGAATACGGAGTTAAATCACGGCCCGGTGTTGAATCTGTCGCATCGCCACTCGTTTCTTCCGCACCGACATCCGCAATGCCTGGACATCCGGCGTTACACGAGCTAAGATGCTAAGCTAAAGCGACCCGTCACACCGCCGCTACCTGCCAAATTCCGCCCCGCTTACTGTGTGTGTAACACCGGTCCGTCTCGTCTCTCACCTCCGCGCCGATACTTCACAACTCATACAACGTGTTTGTTGTTTTTTTCCTGTTTACATTCCACCTTCAAAACGCAAAGTAGGATGTTGTTTTTTTTGGACGAAGGGGGGGGGGGGCGGCGGTACATGTACACAGACGGAGAGCTGTCGCCGGAATGTGACGTCACGCCGGCTCTTGGAAACAATGGCTTCGTGCAAGAATCCGTGTGTTGTGGATTATTTACTTATCAATAATAGTATAAGATTGTTTTTATAATGTGTATATATATACACACACACAAATATATAATACAATATATATATAATTGTATATATAAATATACAAATATATATAATACACAAATATATATATATATATATATATATATATATATATATATATATACATACACACACACACAAACAATATATATATATATATATATATAATATATATATATATATATATATGTACGTATATAATCCACACACACACAAACACACACACACACATATATATATGTATATATACACTATATATATATCACACACACACACACACACACATATATATATATATATATATATACATATACATGCATACATACACACATCTTTTGTGATTATCAACAGTTATATTTTCAGAACAAATAAAAAATGCCCGCTAATAATTTTATGACATTTCATGAAGTTTAAATATTATGATGTGTCTGAACAGAATATATAATATCGATTCATATAATATCGAAATATAATATCGGCCTAGATTACAGAGCGCCAGGCATAAGGAAAGTTTCTCCCCCGCAGGCGAGCTACCTCATGAACGCAACACGATTTCTCACAAAATCGAAACAGAAAATAGAAATATGTGCAATATGTGTCCCTTCAATGTCTCTGTGCAATAACTACTTATTGATTTATTTTCTCATAAAAACATGCAATAACCTTCATCCTTCATTACATTTCTTTTGCATCGGCCTTTCATTTACGCCATTCTGTTGTATGGTTTGTATTTTTATATTTGCTGCTGAGTTAAATCAAGTGTGAACATATTCTTAGGAAAATTATAGGAATTTTTATAAATAAATAACTCAATACATTTTTTACTTGCTCACATATAACCAAAAAATAAGCGCCTTTCTGTTCCATTGACAGGTGTTAATTCCCACACAAGCCATGTTCCAGGGTTCTTTTCAGGACATAAATGCGATAACCCGATTATTTTTATTTATTTATTTTTTTTTTTTTACCAAAAGTGCTTCGACCTTGAAGTAGATGATAGGTGAGTAAAACTATTTTATTTAATGCCGTTAGTATTTTATGTACTATTTTATGCCGTTAGTAAATAACACACAATGTATTATACCGAACAATTTGAAAATAATTCATGTTTTACATTGTCCGGACTTTGTCTCGCAGTAGAAAGAAAATCTTAGAAAACAATTATTTATTATTATTTTGACTGTAAAACAGAGGGTTTACAGTAACGGTATACAACACACCATCGCAGCAATCCAATCCATTGTTTTCACTGCCGTTAGTGTAGGCAATATTAAAATTGAAAATATAATATACGAAAATATTCATTCAAATAAAAGAATCATGGTATTTAGCCTTGATCTAGGCTCAAGATAGCGTTAAAATCCATCCGTCCATGCCAATAGGCCACCTGTGCATTCTCAGGCCGATTAATCCCAGTAAATAATTCGGAGATAAGCGAAAAGGGTATAAAAACGATTCTTTCTGCCTACTTTAAACACGTTCTGTTGATCAGCAGTGACTCCAAGTATGAAGTCGATCATTTTACTTTCTTTCCTTGCAGTGGCATGTAAGTTCTAAATAATTTTTTTAAAATATATCCTTTTCCATGTGTGTTTATTTGTGCATGTAAAATTGCCGTTCGTTCCTTCTATTACAAAGTCGCCGCCCCTCTGGACGAGGACGACAAGATCGTCGGCGGTTACGAGTGCAGAAAGAACGGCGTGGCGTATCAGGTGTCTCTGAACGCCGGCTATCACTTCTGCGGAGGTTCTTTGATTAGCAACCTGTGGGTCGTGTCGGCCGCTCACTGTTACAAGTCGTAAGTAAAGTTAGCGGTCTCGGGGGGGGCGGGGGGGGGGGGGGGGGGGGGGGGGGGGGGGGGGGGGGGGGGTTGGGGGAAGATTCCGATCCTCATCCCACTGTACCTTACCAATGTGTTCTTGTGTGCTTTTTCCACAGACGTATCGAAGTGCGTTTGGGCGAGCACAACATCGACGTCAACGAAGGGACCGAGCAGTTCATTAGCTCGGCAACGGTCATCCGACATCCCAGTTACAGCAGCAGCACTCTCAACAATGACATCATGCTCATCAAGCTCAGCCGCGCTGCCACCCTGAACAGCTACGTGAAAACGGTGGCTTTGCCCACCAGCTGCGCTTCTGCTGGGACAAGTTGCCTCATCTCTGGATGGGGAAACACTCTCAGCAGTGGCAGTGAGTCCTCGTGTATATACGTACTCCTCTATGCATTACATGCGACGTTTTTTTTTATACTGTCTATACTGGCTATGATAATAAGGGCGCACTATGGGGTGCATGGGAATGGAAAGCTTGGAGTTCATATGGGATATACCAAGTGCCTAAATATTATTGCAGACCGAGTTACACACCCTCTTAGGTGTGTCTCAATGCAGGCCCGTCCACTTTATAGGGCTTAAGTCTAGACAGGCACAACATGGACCGATACAATATTTGGTAATGGGGGGGGGGATCTTATAGTTGATTGGTATTATGTGTTCAATGCAGTGTTTCTGTACATAACGATTGTATGACAAATGCATGACCTTAACAAAGCCCGAAATGAATTTCTCCTTAAGAAAAAAACGTCCCCGTATTTGATAAGTTAAACCCTGTTCCAAGAGCCATTTGTGCCAATAACAAGAGAGCCGATTGGCTGTTGACGAGTGGCTTAGTGGTGAGCACGTTCGCCTCACACCGACAGGGTCCGGGTTCGATTCCCGTCTCGGCCATGTGTGTGTGGAGTTTGTGCATGTTCTCCCTGTGCCTCAGGGGGGTTTTTCTCCAGTTTCCTCCCGGTCCAAAAACATGCACGGTAGGTTGATTGGCACCTTGGAAAATTGTCCCTAGTGTATGAATGTGTGTGTGTGTCCTGTGATGGGTTGGCATTCCATCCAGGGTGTATCCCGCCTTAATGCCCATAGACGCCTGAGATAGACACAGACTCCCCGTGACCCGAGGGAAGATCGGATAAAGCGGTAGAAGATGAATGAATGAATGAATGATTGGCTGTTGCATGCTGGTCTCATTTGTAGCTATAAGACGGAGGATTACACACGGGCTAGAATAAGCATTAGGATCAAAAGAAACCCAGTAAAAACAACAACATGTCAAAATACCATGATCTCTGACCACTAACAATACCCTAATAGCAAGGCCCTCATTGCTCATATGTGATACCGTGAACACACTCAAATAAGCACTACTATAGTGCGACCGTGCACCTCGGACTCATTAAGAGTCACTTTACACACCTTTCGATTAAAACGAATGTTTAGTAGTTATATATTCTATATATTGGTTCCTATTTTTAGAGCCCCAGCACTAAACGACGACTCTGTCGGCTGTATGTCATTGCGCACAATGTACACTATGCGGAAAGGGATGACTTTGCTCATGTTTCTTTTAAAAAGCAAACTACCCTTCCCGCCTGATGTGCTTGGACGCGCCCATCCTGAGCGACTCTAGCTGCAGAAACGCTTACCCGGGTGAGATCACTTCCAACATGTTCTGCGCTGGCTTCCTCGAGGGCGGCAAAGATTCCTGCCAGGTAAATGCTGCTGGTCCGAGCCTAGGGAAGCACATAAACGGCATTGCGATCGTTTATACCGAACCATGAAACATGTTACCTTTATGTGGTCGTGAGTTTTATATTCATGCGCATGCTAATGCGTTTCCTTTTTAGGGCGATTCCGGCGGTCCAGTCGTGTGCAACGGTCAGCTGCAGGGTATCGTGTCCTGGGGTTACGGCTGCGCTCAAAGGAACAAGCCGGGCGTCTATGCCAAAGTCTGCAACTACAACACCTGGATCAGGGACACCATGAACCGCAATTAATTCCTTCCCTTCTTGACATTTTAGCGGCTCATTACAACGGAAATGTCGAAATAAACCTGAAAACCGCATGTGTGTGACTTCTTTCTCGCCCAGTCGACAATATGCTGTAGAGAAAAGGCCTCGGTCAGGCGTAAATGTAAGCAAACCTAAAAAATAAACAAACAAATAAATAAATAATGACCTTAAATGGTCAAATAACAAAAAAGGAACCATGTTTAACATCCAGTGGTCAGTATGAGAGAATTTGTACTCAAAGCAACCAACATTACTACATTAGGGCCGGGCGATGGCGATATATATATATATACATATATATAGAGCATATATAGATATATATATATATATATATATATATATATTATATATATATATATATATATATATATATATATATATATATATATCGATAATATTGCGATAATAAAATTTTGTATATTGTATATTTCAAATTCAAAGATACGGTCCCAAAAGAACGCACCAAACGTGTAATATATGCCCAGGGGTGGGAAGACCATATAATTATATATATATATATATATATATATATATATATATATATATATATATGGGCACGGTGGCATAGAGTAGAGTTTAGCACGTTCGCCTCACACCGCCAGGGTTCGGGTTCGATTCCCGTCTCGGCCATGTGTGTGTGGAGTTTGTGCATGTTCTCCCCGTGCCTCAGGAGGTTTTTCTCTGGGTTTTCTCCGGTTTCCTCCCCCGGTCCAAAAACATGCACGGTAGGTTGATTGGCGCCTTGGAAAATTGTTCCCTAGTGTGTGAATGTATGTGTGTGTGTGTGATGCGATGGGTTGGCATTCCATCCAGGGTGTATCCTGCCTTTAATGCCCATAGACGCCTGAGATAGACACAGACTCCCCGTGACCCGAGGGAAGATCAGATATAGCGGTAGAAGATGAATGAATGAATGAATGAATATATATATATATATAATTATGACTGGACTCATTTGACCTTGTCCTGTAATCGCCTGTAATCACCACCAGATGGCGCATTCAGCACCGTGATACATTAAGCATTAACCTTAATGCCTTTCATATATTTATGTTTGATATTCAATTATTAAACCCCCCCCCCCCTCTATCTAACGGATCATTTGAGAAGAGCGGAGATGATCACAACGGCTTCTTCTTTCGTGAAGTTTTATTGGTTTAATTTTTAAAACATGCACTAGAGAGAAAATACAATTTAGGTATAAAAAATTACAGGGATATTAAATAAAAATCTATACAAAACGTGATATACAAAATAAAATAATAATTAAAAAAAAAAACACTTCCGAGTATGGAGCGTCCTAAATACACGTGTTTTGAAATGGACGACCGGGATTTAAGTCACAAAAAATTGTACAGCAGAACGAGTAAAAACTAAAACTAGTCGGGCGAGGTTTCAGATGGTCCGGATCATTTGGAGACATTTGAAGCGCCGTTTTTTAAGTGCTATTATTTAAAGCTTTGAAAGACATCCAAAAAAGGATTGACATTTCAGAGACGGCGTCTGACTGGTCGGCGATACGCCCGGCATTCAAAACCACGAGTGAAAAATCTTCGTACAAAGAAAAGAAAAGAAAATTCATTTCTAAACGGCATTTATATCTCCCCTCTGGCATGTTTCAAGTAATGTTCATGCAACGCTGGAAGCAAGGCGAAACGAGCGCCGCAGTCCGTGCACACCAGATGTCCAGCATTGTGCGGTGTTTTGGACTGGAAAGTTGCCTCGCTGTGCGTTTCCTCGCTTTTCACTGAGTTCGCGTAAGTGCACACGGTGCTTCTTATTTCATTTTTCCTTTCGAAATGCTTGGAATAGGAGATGAGGGCGTTCTGTGCGTCACGGATATCCTGTGTCGGGACCGGGATGGGAGGGTAGCGATGAGGAGCGCGGGCGAGATCAAGACAGGGTCCCGAATTGTTGCTAACGGCGAGGTTGTTTTGGTCCGGTGGAGGGTGTTGCGTCTTGTTGGGATCCCCGTGGCTGTTATTGGTTCGACAGCTCAGGCCTTTGGGCGAATGGCAAAGCTGATGGCTGAAAAGTAAATCCAAGGTTTTAAAGGTGGCGGCGCACTTGCCACATTCGTACGGCTTGATCGCCGGCTGCACGTCCACCACGTACGGTAAATCTGCCTGCGAGGGTTTGAAACAATGCGTCACTCGGTGGCGCTTTAAGACTATGGACGTGGAGAAGCCCTTCCCGCAGACGTCGCATAAGTGCGGCGTGCTCGACCGGTGCCACTCCTGCGTGTGGTCCTTCAAACTTGTGGCGTTCGAAAAGGTGTGGGGACACACGGCGCAGAAGTACGCGTTAAGCTCCGGGTGCTGTTGCAAGTGCTCCGTGTAGATGCTGGCGAAGCGGAAACCCCGGCCGCACTTGGGACAAAAGAAGCGGCCTCGCCGTTGCTTGTGCATGCGCTGGTGACGCCAAAAGTGGCTCCAGTTGTCGGAGATTTTCCCGCAGTGGCCGCAGGTGAAACTTTTCCCCCGGGCGTGACTTAGCATGTGCGCTCGCAGACGTCCCACGTGCCGGAAAAGCCGCCCGCAGCGCGGACACAAATACTTCCGCGGGTCCGATTTCTGGTCCAGACTGTTCAACAGAGCGACGATGTATCGCGCTTTCAAAGGCTGACAAGGACCCAGGCTGTTCTGGGGACCGTAGGCAGAGGTAGCGATCGCCTTGGAAGGGCAAGCCAGCAGGGAAGGATACTTCTTGCGTTTTGGAACCGGGAAAAACTCGGACTGGTGCGTTTTGTACTGGTCATTGTGGTATTCCTGTTTAAAAGACTGGACCAGAGTCGGCGTCTGCACTTTGATCGGCGCGACCTCTGCGTTCGCCGGCTGCGAATCCGCTTTAGGCTCGGCGCCTTTGGGCTCCACCTTGACGGGAGAAGGACTGGGCGGCTTTGTCTTGGCGAGCCACATGGATAAACAGTGTTTCATGTGAGCGTCGAGCTCAGAGCGAAGGCTGTATTTCTGAAGGCACCGCTCGCAGCTGTATCGGTTACTGTCCGTGTGGGCTTGCACGTGGACGTCGTACTCGTCTCTCGTGCCGAAGCACTTCTTGCAAAGGTGACACCTGAACGTCACCACGCCGGCCATTTCCATTTCCTTCAAGGTTGCGTGGGTCTGCCTCTTCCCGTCGCACGTGTGGCCTTTCAGCGTCCCGATCTGCGAAAACTCCTTCCCGCATTTGGAGCACAGAAAAGGCTTGATGGACCAGTGCACTCGCTCGTGCACGCGCACCGTGCACGCCTGCGTAAACGACTTGCCGCACACCCTGCACGAGTACGGCTTTTCTCCACTGTGAGTCCGGAGATGGATTTTAAGCACCGACTTGTAGGGGAACACTTTGCCACAGATCGGACAAGCCACCGGTTTACGGCTTCTATTCAGAGACTCGTTGGATTTGCCCGGATGGTCTTTCCTGAAAATCGGAGCTAAGCGGGCCGGGTTCTCCCGTGGTGGCGACACGACCTTGGGAACAATGGCTTTGTTTTGGGATATGCTGGAGTTCTGCAGAGTCAAACTCTTCGGCGAGTTGTGGATCTTGGTGTGCGACCGAAGGTTGGAGAGTTGCGCAAAGGCTTTCCCGCAAACCTGGCAACTGAAAGGCTTCTCGCCCGTGTGGACTCGCCGGTGGATTATGTACGCGGATGCATGGTTGAACTGGCGCCCGCAGAACTCGCACTTGATAAGGCGCTTCTCCTTGCGCGGGCGGCCGCGGTACGAGATGAAATCCTCTAGAGTCAACGGTTTGAAAACGCACTGCTGAAGCTCAGCGCGCTTCGTACGGGTGAGTCTTTGTCTGGACTGGTTGTCATCTAACGAAGCGCTCTGATGTTCGGAACCGTCGCGTTTGCGCTTGGCGTCGTTCGTCTTCTCGTCCTTTTTCAAGATAGACGTTCCGTCGCATGAAACACCGGACGGAGACTTGCCATTGGGTGCGTGCGTTTCGCCAGGATCTTGATCATCGCATGAGACCTTGTTGTTGACCTCCGATGGATCATCATCATGCGGTTTGTCGTCTTCTTTGGGAGACCTCCGTGTCTCCTCCCCGATGGTGCACGACTCCTTCATTGTAGGCTTGTGCTGTAATTCATCCATCGTGGAAGCGTTTCATTGGATCATTTGCGAAGAGAACTGCTTCCATTTGAGAGACTTGGAATCGTTCCTTTAGCAGATTTTTAAACGTGTCGAGAGAAGCGGAAGGGTGTCGCCGCGGGTTTTCCGTTCGGATCTAGGCTCCGTTATTGGACCGACTCTCCGATCCCAAAAGCTTTTGCATGATGTCCGGTTTTGTCCTTCCATCGCACCACCAGGAGCCTGAAAACACATTAAATACAAGAAATTTTTATTAAAACAGAAAAATTCAACTGTTTTTATATATTGAACATGGAATAGGCGTCGTTTTACTTGTAAGATGTTTATTACAGTATGATCAAATTCTTTCTGGGGTCAGAGCACAGAGTCACCCATGACGGAGCGCTTCAGGAGCACAGTGTTAAAGGCCTCCACAACTTGGCAGCATCGGCTGATTATTTATATGAATAAACATCTGTAATAATATCTCTCTCTTTATACATACATACACACATGGATCTATCTATATTCATTCATTCATTCATTCATCTTCTACCGCTATATCCGATCTTCCCTCGGGTCACGGGGAGTCTGTGCCTATCTCAGGCGTGTCTATGGGCATTAAGGCAGGATACACCCTGGATGGAATGCCAACCAACCCATCGCAGGGCACACACACACACACACACACACACACACACACACACCACACACACACATGCACATACACTAGGGACAATTTTCCAAGGTGCCAATCAACCTACCGTGCATGTTTTTGGACCGGGGAGGAAACCGGAGAACCCGGAGAAAAAAACCCCTGAGACACGGGGAGAACATGCAAACTCCACACACACATGGCCGAGACGGGAATCGAACCCGGACCCTGGCGGTGTAAAAAGATAGCACTTCTCCAAATTTAACCAATAAAATAATAATAATAAAAAAATTTATAATAATAATAATAATAAATATGTAGAAGGCACCTTCCTGTCTATTTGGGAGATTCATACAGTATTCAATAGTTCAAGAACACCAATTAGGTGTATTAAATAATACATTTATACATGGTTAATACACAACTAGTATACACTATATGGAAAGTACTGGGATATTGATTGGGACATCTTCACAGGCACACTCCAAAATCTAGTGGAACATCTTCCCAGGACGTCACTGCACAAAGATAATCTCTGACCCGTGGTCAGCCATGACCCTGTTTCCAACGATAGCATTATTGAAATGTATATATTCAACTGTATATCAGTATAATGTATTAGGTTATACTGAATAAGCGAGATGAAAATGTTCACTGCTTCCTTTTTGTGTATTATTTTAGGCGGGTGGTTTTTAACGGTAATGCCTGATAGCCTGCGTAAATAAGAAAATATCGATATAAGCTGGCCGGCTGTTGCCTGGAAACACTTCCCTTCGTGAATGCAAACATACACGGCTATAATTATCTTTCATCCCGGCCAATGAAAATAACCATTTCTGGAGGTGCAGATGGATGATCAAGCGCGGCCGTTTTGTTTCCCGGTGACACATGCCCCGTGCCATTGGAGATGGGTTATCTGCCGCTGCAGAGTGCCGGGATTCCGTGTGTCACAGATAGTTGCAGAGGACGTTTCGATCACTCGGTTACAAGACAGTGGCGCTTTGTTCACTTATTGTTGGTGCAGGCAAGAGGACAACATTTCATTAACGTCCCAAAATGAGCTGCCAAAGACATGCCCGGGTAAACGTCTCTCATAACGATTCAATATAACGATTCGTTACTGATATATATATACATATATACACATATATACATATACATAAATATACATATCTAATTATATATATACACACACGTTTCTATCGCCAAGACAAATTCTGTGTGTGAGAACCCATTCTGATTATGATAATGGGGATGTGAAATGTATTCCCTAATGGCTGTGTAATTTGGTTAGTACTAGTCTATATGACTGTTGTCTTATTTTAAGAGAGTAATTCTTGTTTATTTCTTCTATTTACACTTATTATATCCGCTCACGTTAGCATTTTAGTCCCATTGACTGGACTGAAGTGGTACTTTAGTCCAGTACTTTAATGTACTGTAATAAAAATGAATGAATGAATGAATAAATAAACACTTTGTTTTGTTAATGGAAAAACCTACAACCGGGTGTACATTAGGGATCAGGGGCTGTTATTAAGGGCTCTGAGTGACAACATCAGGACTTGAACCCCTGACATTCCGATAAGTAACCCGACGCTTTGGAATATTCCTTGAATGAGTGCAAAATATTTTAAAAAAATAAATGATTATATATGAGGCACGGTGGTTTAGTGGTTAGCACGTTCGCCTCACACCGCCAGGGTCCGGGTTTGATCCCCGTCTCGGCCATGTGTGTGTGGCGTTTGCATGTTCTCCCCGTGCCTCAGGGGGTTTTTCTCCGGTTTCCTCCCCCGGTCCAAAAACATGCACGGTAGGTTGATTGGCACCTTGGAAAATTGTCCCTAGTGTATGAATGTGTGTGTGAATGTGAGTGTGTGTGCCCTGCGATTGGTTGGCATTCCATCCAGGGTGTATCCTGCCTTAATGCCCATAGACGCCTGAGATAGACACAGACTCCCCCTGACCCGAGGGAAGATCGGATAAAACGGTAGAAGATGAATGAATGAATGAATGAAATTATTATATTACTCTGGTTCTGGCGTGGGTTTTTAAAATTATACATGACAATAATAAAAGACTCGATTCAATTAAAGATCAGAAGGAAACTGAACCAATTTGCTATAATATATATAAAATACAATGAACAAATAAGCTTCTCTCTACTGTGTGTCAATGAAAAACCAAAAATAATGAAGAATGATTTGGACCGTAATTAATATAAACAGTCAATGAATGGGGACTACAGAGGACATGAACCGTTCTCATCAGTGAATAGCGGATAACCTTCGGTGGCCAATGAGAATTGGCCACCGAACCATCTCAGAACCATCTGAGATGGTACTTTTCTCCCTCGTACCATCTCAGGATAAACTCCGACGGACTTTATCAC
>JACRUU010000002.1:16153195-16165695 GCA_030449085.1 Kryptopterus vitreolus
AGGAAATTAAATTAGAAAGATGTGCTTTTTCAGGTTCTGGACTGAGAGACTTTAATTCTGCATCCGGTCCAAATCACAGCATTTCTCATTTAAACTAATAGGACATAAATAATAAATAAATAAATAAATAAAAAATAATAATAATAATAATAATAATAATAATAATAATAATAATAATAAACAGGACAGAATAAATCCGTCACATTTCTGTCTGTGTTCACATTCGCTCTGTGATTATTCATGTGATTTATAAGAGTTATGGAGAAGCAGCACGTGACCGTTATGTGATTGACAGCTACAAATACACGCTCGTGCACGTGGTGGCGCTAAACGATCACAAACCACACAAAGCGTAATAAACGCTTAATAAAGGCTTAATAAACGCTTAATAAAGGCTTTTTATCTTCCCATAGAACATAAACAATTCATATTTACTCACTTATTCACTCATTTTCACTCTCAAACTTATTCACACACTCACTCTGTCATTCTCAAACTCTCATTCACTCTTTCATTCTCAAACTCACTCATTCACTCACTCACTTCACTCACTCCACTTTCACTCTTTCATTCAAACTTCACTCACTCACGTTCACTCACTCACTTCACTCACTTTCACTCACTCACTTCACTCTTTCACTCACTCACTCATTTTCATTCTCAAACTCACTCATTCACTCACTTTCACTCACCCACTTTCACTCTTTCATTCTCAAACTCACTCATTCACTCACTTTCACTCACTCACTTTCACTCTTTCATTCTCAAACTCACTCATTCACTCACTTTCACTCACCCACTTTCACTCTTTCATTCTCAAACTCACTCACTCACTTCACTCACTCACTCACTTCACTCACTCTTTCATTCACTCACTCACGTCTTTCACTCAAACGCACTCATTCACTCACTTTCACTCACGCGGTCACTTTCACTCGTTCATTCTCAAACTCACTCATTCACTCACTGCACTCACCCACTTTCACTCTTTCATTCTCAAAACTCACTCAGTTCACTCACTTTCACTCACTCACTTTCACTCTTTCATTCTCAAACTCACTCATTCACTCACTTTCACTCACTCACTTTCACTCTTTCATTCTCAAACTCACTCATTCACTCACTTTCACTCACTCACTTTCACTCTTTCATTCTCAAACTCACTCATTCACTCACTTTCACTCTTTCATTCACTCAAATCTCGCTCACTCACGTTCATGCTTTCATTCGCTCTCTCAGTCATTCTCAAACTCTCATTCACTTTCACTCTTTCATTCTCAAACTCACTCATTCACTCACTTTCACTCTTTCATTCACAAACTCGCTCACTCATGTTCATGCTTTCATTCACTCACTCAGTCATTCTCAAACTCTCATTCACTTTCACTCTTTCATTCTCAAACTCACTCATTCACTCACTTTCACTCACTCACTTCACTCTCACTCACTTTCACTCACTTTCACTCACTTTCACTCTTTCAAACTCACTCTCAAACTTTCACTCACTCACTTTCACTCTTTCATTCACAAACTCACTCATTCACTCACTTTCACTCACTCACTTTTCACTCTTTCATTCTCAAACTCGCTCACTCACGTTCATGCTTTCATTCACTCTCTCTGTCATTCTCAAACTCTCATTCACTTTCACTCTTTCATTCTCAAACTCACTCATCACTCACTTTCACTCTTTCACTCAAATTCACTCACTTTCACTCTTTCATTCACAAACTCGCTCACTCACGTTCATGCTTTCATTCACTCTCTCTGTCATTCTCAAACTCTCATTCACTTTCACTCTTTCATTCTCAAACTCACTCATTCACTCACTTTCACTCACTCACTTTCACTCTTTCATTCACAAACTCGCTCACTCACTCACTTTCACTCACTCACTTTCACTCTTTCATTCTCAAATTCACTCACTTTCACTCTTTCATTCTCAAACTCACTCATTCACTCACTTTCACTCACTCACTTTCACTCTTTCATTCACAAACTCGCTCACTCACGTTCATGCTTTCATTCACTCTCTGTCATTCTCAAACTCGCTTATTCACCCACTTTCACTCAGTCATTCTTAAACTCACTCATTCACTTTCACTCTTTCATTCTCAAACTCACTCACTTTCACTCTTTCATTCACTCACTTTCACTCTTTCATTCACTCACTTTCACTCTTTCATTCTCAAACTCACTCACGTTCATGCTTTCAATCAATCTCTATGTCATTCTCAAACTCACTTATTCACCCACTTTCACTCAGTCATTCTTAAACTCACTCATTCACTTTCACTCTTTCATTCACTCACTTTCACTCTTTCATTCTCAAACTCACTCATTCACTCACTTTCACTCTTTCATTCTTTCTCATTCTCATCACTTTCACTCTTTCATTCTCAAACTCGCTCACTCACGTTCATGCTTTCATTCACTCTCTCTGTCATTCTCAAACTCACTTATTCACCCACTTTCACTCAGTCATTCTCTAACTCACTCATTCACTTTCACTCTTTCATTCTCAAACTCACTTCACTCACTTTCACTCTTTCATTCACTCACTTTCACTCTTTCATTCTCAAACTCGCTCACTCACGTTCATGCTTTCATTCAATCTCTCTGTCATTCTCAAACTCACTTTTTCACCCACTTTCACTCAGTCATTCTTAAACTCACTCATTCACTTTCACTCTTTCATTCATTCACTTTCACTCTTTCATTAACTCACTTTCACTGTTTCATTCTCAAACTCGCTCACTCACGGTCATGCTTTCATTCACTCTCTCTGTCATTCTCAAACTCACTTATTCACCCACTTTCATTCTTTCATTCTCAAACTCACTCACTCACTTTCACTCACTCACTTTCACTCACTTTCACTCTTTCAAATTCACTCACTTTCACTCTTTCATTCTCAAACTCACTCATTCACTCACTTTCACTCACTCACTTTCACTCTTTCATTCACAAACTCGCTCACTCACGTTCATGCTTTCATTCACTCTCTGTCATTCTCAAACTCGCTTATTCACCCACTTTCACTCAGTCATTCTTAAACTCACTCATTCACTTTCACTCTTTCATTCTCAAACTCACTCACTTTCACTCTTTCATTCACTCACTTTCACTCTTTCATTCACTCACTTTCACTCTTTCATTCTCAAACTCACTCACGTTCATGCTTTCAATCAATCTCTCTGTCATTCTCAAACTCACTTATTCACCCACTTTCACTCAGTCATTCTTAAACTCACTCATTCACTTTCACTCTTTCATTCACTCACTTTCACTCTTTCATTCTCAAACTCACTCATTCACTCACTTTCACTCTTTCATTCACTCACTTTCACTCTTTCATTCTCAAACTCGCTCACTCACGTTCATGCTTTCATTCACTCTCTCTGTCATTCTCAAACTCACTTATTCACCCACTTTCACTCAGTCATTCTCTAACTCACTCATTCACTTTCACTCTTTCATTCTCAAACTCACTCATTCACTCACTTCACTCACTTTCACTCACTTTCACTTTTCACTCACTTTCACTCTTTCATTCTCAAACTCGCTCACTCACGTTCATGCTTTCATTCAATCTCTGTCATTCTCAAACTCACTTTTTCACCCACTTTCACTCAGTCATTCTTAAACTCACTCATTCACTTTCACTCTTTCATTCATTCACTTTCACTCTTTCATTCACTCACTTTCACTGTTTCATTCTCAAACTCGCTCACTCACGGTCATGCTTTCATTCACTCTCTCTGTCATTCTCAAACTCACTTATTCACCCACTTTCATTCTTTCATTCTCAAACTCACTCACTCACTTTCACTCTTTCATTCACTCACTTTCACTCTTTCATTCACTCACTTTCACTCTTTCATTCTCAAACTCACTCACTCACTTTCACACTTTCATTCACTCACTTTCACTCTTTCATTCACTCACTTTCACTCTTTCATTCACTCACTTTCACTCTTTCATTCACTCAACTTAATGCTCACTCACTCAAACTTCACTCACTTTCACTCACCCACTTTCACTTTTCATTCACTTCACTTTCACTCTTTCACTCTCTTCACTCAACTCACTCTTTCATTCTCAAACTCGCTCACTCACGTTCATGCTTTCATTCACTCTCTGTCATTCTCAAACTCACTTATTCACCCACTTTCACTCAGTCAATCTCTAACTCACTCATTCACTTTCACTCTTTCATTCTCAAACTCGCTCACTCACGTTCATGCTTTCATTCAATCTCTCTGTCATTCTCAAACTCACTTATTCACCCACTTTCACTCAGTCATTCTTAAACTCACTCATTCACTTTCACTCTTTCATTCACTCACTTTCACTTTCATTCTCAAACTCAGTCATTCACTCACTTTCACTTTTTCATTCACTCACTTTCACCGTTTAATTTTCAATCTCATTCACTAACTTTCACTGTCATTCTCAAACTCATTCACTCTCATTCAGGCATTTTCAAACTAACTCATTCACCCACTTTCACTCTTTTATTCACTCACTTTCAAACTCACTGATTCACTCATTTTCACTCTTTCATTCACTCACTTTCACTCAAACTCACTCATTCACTCACTCTCACGCCGTCATTCACAAACTCACCATGCATTTTATGCCGTCACTCATTTTCACTCTTTCATTCTCAAACTCGGTCACTCACGTTTGTGCTTTCATTCACTCTCTCTTTCATTCTCAAACTCATTCACTCTCTCACTCAGACATTCTCACACTCACTCATTCACTTTCACTCTTTCATTCACTCACTTTCACCATTTAATTTTCAATCTCATTCACTCACGTTCACTGTCATTCGCAAACTCACCCATTCACTCACTTTCACCCTTTCATTCTCAAACTCATTCACTCTCACTCATGCATTCAATCACCCACTTTCACTCTTTTATTCACTCACTTTCAAACTCACTGATTCACTCATTTTCACTCACTCACATTCACCGTCACTCAAACTCACTCACTCTCACTCCGTCATTCACAAACTCACCATGCCTTTTATGCCTTTGTATTTAGACGCATACCTTGGCCCTTGAGCCTAGAGCTGGAGACTTGAGTGGGGGGGTGCTGACTTTAAAAATTGGCACTCGTGAAAAAATCACAGTTACATTTTAATGTCCGAAACAGGATGTGGATAATATATTATTTACATTTCTTTCATAATGATAATTCACATACATTATAGCTAAAAAAAAATAAACAAACAACAACTGGTCTGTAAATTTAACAAGCTGATTTTTGTATACATTTTTATAGTTCTAATGTGCATAAATACAATTCTGAGGAGGCAAACAAATGCCAATTCACCCCCTTATTGTGTTAACTTACCCACAATTTCCCCCAAATGAGGACCTCATTAGTGTGGCACCCGGGAGTCCCTCAACCACATGCAACATCGGATGTTTAAAGTACTCCAGAACGCTCCACGACGACATGCTTTACGTGGTTTCTGACCTCCATTGGTTTCCATTTACTCTCGTCCTACAAGTGTATTGTGAATTATCTGGAAGTCTTTTACGGTGTAGCTGCACTTTACCTGATGTAGTGTAACACTAAGCGGCACTGTAGGTATTTTTCCGTGTTTACATTGCCACTAATTTCCGCCTAGTGACATGTAAGCTCATCTTTTTTGCACAGTTCGCCTAAAGCCCCCCCCCCCCCCCCCCCCCCCCCCGCCGCGGCATTTCAGTCCAGCCGAGCTCTGAACTTTGATTATGCCCATGTTGACTATGTTCATTCTGTGGTACATTTGCTTGAGGTCATTGTCCTGCCGCATGACCCAATTCCTGCCGAGATTCAGCTGGTGGAGAAATGACCTCACGTTTTTGACCAGACGCAGGAATTCGTGGATCTTACTAATATCGTCCCATCCCACATGTAGGCAGCGTTTCCGCCCTGAGTAAACTGAGGAGCTGGGTGGAACTTTTCTTCAGAGGCTCTCCTGGCCAGAGCAGTACAGTCCGAGTCTCTCCCCACATCCTTGTGAGCAAGGGTCCTAAACGAGACAAAGGTAGAGGAGTTGGTTATGTTGTTCTACCAAACAGTCCGGCTGTTCAGAACAGACAAAACGGGCGGATGATCAGCGAACAGCCACGCAAAACGCGATGGCGCAGAATCGAAAACGTCCAGTTAAACGCCTACATTGTTACGTGACGTTAAATTGTTACGTTAAATAACCAATATATACTTTCATTCGTCGCCATTTGAGAGCTTTGCACACTCTTGGAATTCTCCCAGTCAGCCTGGACTGGTTTTCTAACCATCTTAAGGATTTCCCAGAGGTGATGAATGCTTGCTGGCATGCTTTCCTTTTACTCTCCACTTCCATCCCATCCCCGAAGCGTCTCACACGGATTTAGATCAGGTCATCCGATGCAGGTTTCAGCACTATTGAGACATCGTTTAGGCCGTCGGTGATTATTTTGAACACGTATATGGCGCTTTAGTCTAGGGTTAGATTCATGTTCACGGACAGCTCTTTTTCCGGTCCCTCGGCACGACTGTTCCCCGTCCGGGTCCGTCTCCATAGCAACTGAGGCAGACGATCACCGATAACGCGGACGGAAATGCCAGACATCTTGGCAGAAAATATAGGGGTTCGAGTTATACTGTAATAAATGTGTGGAGCCACTGATTATAACAGTAACAATGACTCAATATAAAGCAGAATAAACATAACATTCATTCATTCATTCATTTTCTAGCGCTTTATTCGATCTTCCCTCGGGTCACGGGGAGCCTGTGTCTATCTCAGGCGTCTATGGGCATTAAGGCAGGATACACGCTGGATGGAATGCCAACCCATCACTGGGCACACACACACACACACACTCACACACATATTCATACACTAGGGACAATTTTCCAAGGTGCCAATCAACCTACCGTGGATGTTTGTGGACCGGGGAGGAAACCGGAGGCACGGGGAGAACATGGAACCTAGAACCCCCAACCCTGGAGGTGTGAGGCGAACGTGCTAACCACTAAGCCACCGTGCCGCACCATGGATAACATGGGAGGTGTGTAGCCCAGTCTTTAAGGTGTTGGCCTCGGGACCGGAAGATCACGGGTTCAAACCTCACCACAACCAAAGTGGGCCCTTGAGCAAGGCCCTTAACCCTCAATTGCCCCAAAACAATATTGATGAAAAACAACAAAACAACAATATGTGGCGGAATGAATAATTGTGGCATAGGCGGCAAAAATACTTCCTACTGAAACACATTACATAGATATGGAAGGTCAGGGTAAACACTTGTTTGTTTGTTTTTTCCTCTTTTTTCTCACTGAACGAGAGAGAGACAGGAGGCAGACAGACAGGTAGAAATAACAGGGAGAGATTATTAGGTACGCAAGTACTTACATGTGTGACGTGGTAGCCCAGTGGTTAAGGCGTTGGCCTCTGGACCGGAGGATCACGGGTTCAAACCACACCACCACCAAGCCGCCACTAGAGGGCCCTTGAGCAAGGCACTTAACCCTCAGTTGCAAGTCTCTCTGGATAAGGGCGTCTGCCAAATGCCTTAAATGTAGTTGCATTAAGGTTAAGGACACTTGGCACAACATTATAACTAATGCATATGCATTTGGAATCTCTCAGGACTGTGGATTTATGGTAAACATTTTCATGGGGCTGATGCATCTATTCAAAAGTGCAATTGTTTTTTTTTTGTCGTCTTTTAAGCATTAAACAGTAACCGTTTAATTTTACATGACATGAGACTGACTAGAATTAGTAAGTTTGTAAAGCTATAATACAAGTAGGTCTAATACACCATTCATTCATCTTCTACCGCTTTATCCGATCTTCCCTCGGGTCACGGGGAATCTGTGCCTATCTCAGGCGTCTATAGGCAGGATACACCATGGATGGAATGCCAACCCATCGCAGGACACACACACACTCACATTCACACACTAGGGACAATTTTCCAAGGTGCCAATCAACCTACGGTGCATGTTTTTTTTTGGACCGGGGGGAAACCGGAGAACCCAGAGAAAAACCCCCTGAGGCACGGGGGAGAGCTGACATGCAGGGAGAACATGCAAACTCCACACACACATGGCCGAGACGGGAATAGAACCCGGGCCCTATTGGTGTGAGGAGAACGTGCTAACCACTAAGCCACCGTGCCACCATGTTTATGCATGGTCGAAAGCCTTCCTCAGGAGTTGAACAAGCAGACGAAATAGCATTGAAATATTTAGTTAACCTAAAAATCATACGCCGGGTACAGTATTTATTATTATTATTATTATTATTATTATTATTTTGTACAATATGGAATTACAATCTCCAAAACATTTCCATAATACAAACTTTAATACATTCACAACACACCGAGATTACAAATGACACCCCCATTTAGGACCATTTCTTCCGTTGGTGCATGCGCTTAGCAAATATTAAATATGCCGTGTGAGTGTGCGGACGGATAAAAAAAACAAACAAAAAAAGGCATAATTATTTACACAAACATTGCTGGAGGCAACATGTCTGACACTATATATACACATATACACAAATATGCCATCCTGCTCCGGAAAAAAGGTCGAATGGGCCTCATTAAAAAAGTTTACTCGTGCATGCAGAACATAGTGAAGTGAAAGGAAAAAAAAAACAAACAAATAATAAGTTGTTTTTATTTATGGAGTTGATTTATTATATAAAGCCCTTTTTGTTCTGCAAAAAAAAAAAAAAAAACCCTACTTAGTATGCGCAAACTTACACGCCCCAAGAGTATAAATAGTATTAGGGCTGAAACGATTCCTCGTAATTATTTGCCTCGATGATTAATTTTTGTCCATTTAACTAAAAACGAACTTTAAAGTAGATTAACTCATTGTGTTTCCCTAAAGATCAACGTTTTTTAAAAAAAAAAAAAAAAAAAAAAAAAAAAAAAAAAAATATAATATATATATATATATATATATATATATATATATATATATATATATATATATATATATATATATATATATATATTATATTAAGTGGGTTTTAGTTTTTAATAAACTAATAAACATCCAGAAAAAAAGACAATTACATATAATGCCATATTTTCCCGTCATATTTTCTTTTGCACATTTAGTATTGTGCTTTAATAAAGAAAAAGTCCAATTAATTTATATGTGGAATAATTGGTCCAATTACAAAACCGTAACCGTAATCCCCCCCCCCCCCCCCCCCCCAAATTTTAGGGATTTTTTCTAATCTGCACCCAACTTGATAAATGAGGCCCATTGTTTGTTTACACACGTATGTATTATTAAAAAATAAAAAAATAAAAAATAAAATCTCGTTACCAGGTAAATGGTGAAGAAACTCACACAAACATAGATTCTTTATTAAACTCTTCAAAAGATCAGTGTTTTATTGGACCGCTAACAAATGACTCGTGGTAAACAGACATTCTTGTTTTTGTTTTTTTGTCACTCGGGTATACAGCATTGTTTACATGGGATCGAGGGAAAAATGGCTAATCTTACGGAAAGTCGGTACAAAGCATTGCTTCTTTCACTTTACCAGTTTCAAAGCCTTGGAGCTGTTGCTAAATCTTCAAGAACCTAAAATGTAAACTAACGACCCACGATGACGAAGAAAGATATCCAGGAAAAAAAAAAAAGAAGTGTAAAATGCCAACGTAAGTGTTTCTATTGGTAATGAATAGAGAAAGAAATTTAGGGAATTACGTTTTCTTTTTCTACGGATGTCTTATTTCTAGTGATCCACCACAAACATGAGAACGCCGGAATGAGTCAAACACCATATTTACACGCCGATTATTCGGAAGCTATCGGCGTCACGCTTTCCTAATCAACACAAAAAAAAAAAAACGTCCCGACGCGGTTTTTTCTACACTTTAGCGAGTTACGCAATAGGCTGCGATTCCTCGGTTGGCTCGGGAACGTGAAAAACGTCCGAGCGGGATTGTTCCACGTTGGCCGAGTTCAATTCCGTCGACTCGGGTTCGTCCTTTATAACCAAGTGTTCGGTCCGTTTGTGATTATTTAACGCACCGAGGTCCGGGTAGCTGCGATGGCAAATCTGGCATTTAAAAAGACTTCTCTGATGTTGGTGCGAAAACCCTTTTTGTACTTCCTGACCAAGACCGCCGAGGATGCGATGGACCCGCCTCCTGTGGTTCCTCAGGGACCTTATGTCGGGATAGGTGCGGGAACAGATCTGACAGTGAAACGGATTGGAATGCAGTCCGGCTCCTAGAGGACGGTGGACCCTCCTCCTGTGACTGCGCAACGACTGAATATCTTGGAAGATGCGAGGACAAAACTGACACTGAAACTGCTTGGTCTGGATTGGCGGGGGAATTCCTTTCGACAAGTCCACAGAGGCAAAACTAACGCTGCCGGCTGGACTTATATGTTTGGGTCTATGGACCTTTCTTAGATGGTCTTTCAGGGACTGGAGTTTGGGGTAACTGCGTTGGCATATCTGGCAGCGAAAGGCGTCCGACGAGCTGCTTTGCGAAACGTGCGCCGACTGAACGGTAGGGGATTCGGAATCCTTGCTCGCTTTATGAACGTTGCGCTTATGCTCCTCGAGGGCAGCGTGGCTTGAACATTTGCAACCACAAAGCAGACAATTCAAACTCTCTCCTTGGCTATGCGACAACAAGTGCCTCTTGAGTCCTTCGAGGCTGCTGAACCAGCGCTCGCAGACGGGGCAACAAAGAGGCTTGAAGGCCGGGATACAAGTGTTCGAACGCACGTGGACATCGTGAGCGACGGAGTTCTGGAAAGTCATGCCACAGCGGGAACAAGAGTGTTTGCTCTCCGCCGCCGAATAGCCCTTGCAGCTCCGCGTCAGGTGCCTTAGCAAAGACTTGCGCAGCCTGAAGACCTTCTTACACCTGTGGCAAACGTACGGCCCGGTAAAGGGTCTGCAATTCAAGCGGGGTTTCAACACATTCTGCGAATCCTTTTCCGCATTTTGCGCTGCCGCCTGAACACTCGGCTCTTGTCGCTGCTGCACGTGCGGCCCTTTGTCGTCGACTTTCGGCCGCGAGAACGTCTGGTGCAGTTGCTGATGCGCCTCAAATTCGGCCCAAGACTGCAAATTCTCACCACACTGGGAACAAATGTACGATTCCAGCGCGTGCATTTGCAGATGTTCGAACAAAAGACGAGGGCAAGTAAAACTAGCGCTGCACTCGCAAGTCACTTTTCTGGGGAGCACCGACGGCAATGACATTATGCCCCAGTTTCCGCTTGTGGCGCTGCTACTCCCCTCCGGTCTCACTTGGCTCTTCGAGACCGGGGGCAGCACGAACATGTTTCCCTGTGCCGCATGACTGCGCTTGTCCAACATCCTATTCCCTTGCAAGGTGTTGTTTGCGTGCCTCATGGACTGGCACCTCTTCCTGTGCATGTTCATGTTATCTTTGCGAGTGAACGCTGAGCCACAATGGGGACACGGAAACTTTTTCTTCGCCCCAAGGATATTGGCGGACACCTTCCCGAAGGAATTTGGCTCCGTTACTTTTCTTGACCTGCAAATCGAAAGGTGCTGGTTCAGCGTAAAACGCCTCGAATAGCTTTTCTTACACTTGTTGCAGGAAAAGCGCCGTATTCCACAATCGGAAACGTGCACCTGAAAGTCGCGACTGATTAAATGTGTCGAGTTGGTTGTCGCGCAATCGCCAGAAGGTTCCAAAATGATAACCTCGTCGTCGCTGTTTTCACTGGGGGACAAGTCCAAATTGCTGCAACTTTCTTCGTCAGTCAGGACATCGACTTCGGCGTCATCCAGTGGTACCGTCCACTGGCCTCCTTCTAACGACTCGTTCGCTTTTGGGTTGCTCCCTGGCCTACCCTCAGCACCGGGGAATGAAAAGTTCCTGGAATTGTCCGTCTCCGACAATTCCTTAGCGAATTTAGCCTCGCTAAAAACGAACGGCGAGAACCTTTTGGGTGACGTTTTGGACTCGAAAGTGTCCCGGCGGAGGTGAAATTTGAGCGATTTTGGAGCGTCATCACCGTCTTCACTCTTCATGCTCGTAGTGTTCACAGCGACACTTACCGAGTTCTTCAGCGACAAATTCGACCCCTCGACGTGATTGCGGATGGCGTCGTCGTTTCGGGTGCCGGCAACTTTACATTTGTGCGTTTTAAGCCTGTGGCGCCTTGTATAGCTCCGTTTACACAATCGACAACTGAACAGTCTTCGCGGAAACACCAACGTGAGAAGAGACACGTCTCCCCCCGAGCGACCGGAACAGGCATGGTTATCCGGTACGGAAATTACACTGACGAAAAATTCTTGACAATTGCGACAAAACTTAACCCGATCCTTGCGATGCATGACGTGATGCATTATTAAGGTGTCCTTGGTTTGAAAAACCCTGCGACAGATCCCACACTGAAAGCGTCCTTCGGCGTTGTCGGCGCAAAGCTTCTGGCGGGTCTCGAGTGCCACCACGGGGTACAAAGGCTTGGTCATG
>JACRUU010000002.1:16175695-16195695 GCA_030449085.1 Kryptopterus vitreolus
AATAAATAATCTATCTATATATCAATCTATCTAATAATAAATAATAGTTATTTGAAAGCGGAGCTCATTTATGTTAATAAGTTCATTTCTCTGACTGAGTTTAGTTAAAGTATGGCGGCCACATAGTTAAAATAATAATCACGCTCTTGATGAATCCGGTTGCTCAAGTTTTCTTCCTCATTCCGTCTAAGGGAGTTTTTTCCCCTGACAGTCGCGCAGGCTTGCTCATCAGATAAATACACATAAATCATTTATATTCAAATTGCTTGTTTTAACACTCTGTAACACTATATCCATTGTGAAAATAATAAGAATAATAATAAATACTCATTCAAATTGCATGTTTAATGAACCAACAAAGGAATAATAATGTAAAATGTCATATTCAATTTCTATGCAAAGTGAAGTGGTGTGAGGTGTGCTATTACTTTTATAAGGAATTCCGAACCCGGGGCCAAAATGCGGGAATTTTTTCCCATAGAAAATGAATGGGGCCAATATTTCGTGCCTCACAGCTCGGCCTGTGAGAGTCCGACATTCACATATGGCATTTCCACTCGTAGGGGCTCCGGAGAGGATCGCGATCATATACCTCCTGAATCCCAAACCTGTTCGGAATGCGACATTCCCTAGACAATGAATGGGGAAATTTGACGCTCCGTTGTTCGGCCAGTGTTTGCCCGAAATGCACATTTGACATATCCACTATTTCTAAACACTTGTCTCTCGGAATGAGCTAGCATTTCAAAGTTAACACTAAATTTTACAACGACCGGTATCTAAGGGGTCGCGCCCGGAGCTGCGGTTTGCATCGGTAAGCATCACTCACATTTTCTTCAGGAAATTTCCCATGTCTAGTTGGAGTAATAAAGTCAAACATAGAAGAAAAATAAATAAGTAAATTGGGATAGTGGGATAATTTGACAGAGGGGATGGGTTAGAAAGGAAAGAGACAAAAAAATCACAAGGGAAATGGAGAAAAAAGTAAAAAAATATTTAGAGCAAATTGAGATGAGAAGGGGAACGGTGGCTTAGTGGTTAGCACGTTTGCCTCACACCGCCAGGATCCGGGTTCGATTCCCGTCTCGGCCATGTGTGTGTGTGAAGTTTGCATGTTCTCCCCGTGCCTCAGGGGGTTTTTCTCCGGGTTCTCCGGTTTCCTCCCGGTCCAAAAACATGCACGGTAGGTTGATTGGCACCTTGGAAAATTGTCCCTAGTGTATGAATGTGTGTGTGTGAGTGTCCTGCGATGGGTTGGCATTCCATCCAGGGTGTATCCTGCCTTAATGCCCATAGACGCCTGAGATAGGCACAGACTCCCCGTGACAATGGACAGTGATAATGGATGGAGACCATTAGAGAATGGTGAGAAATGCAGAAGGAACCCTTCGGGGTAGGGGTGGGGGGGAGAGTCACTGGGCAGGGAGTGCCGGAATGCGGACTCACCGGTTGGGCGGGACGCAGGGTAAACGGTGTGCCGGATCCGCGATTGGGCGGACATGGACGTCGGAGGAGGACTCCCGAGCCGTGATTTTACAAAGAGTGTAAAGAAACAGATCCATGGTAAGAACCCCAGTCCATTAAAGATATGCTTTACCATCCTGCTATACCTGATGTGGCCAGAAGGAGAACATGTAAATGAACAAAAGATGAATATGATTAAGAAGAGCAACAAAGTGATGAAGAAAAAGAAGGAGAGTATGATGACCAGAAGAAGAGAAGGATCCTTTGACAGTAAAAGGAAAAGAGGTCCAATACACACCCTGGCCATTCATAGATATGTGTGTGAAGAATCACAAAGTTCATAGTTTGAGGAAAAGGAAGATTGGAACACCAGGGGTCATTGGGAGACATAAAAGTCATCCTAACTGAGACTATAGGTGAGCAAGGACAGTCAAAATGATGAAAAAAGCAGGAGTAACTCAAGCCATAGAAGGTATGATCACATCCGATTGGTTCCGCCCTGGAGATCCCCCAGCATCACGGATAAGAGTCCACAAGCCCGGGTGTTGGATCTTCGCATATCCCAGCTTGTTTGGAAGCTGGGATCAGCCATAATACGGCGCCCCTGGAGCACAGAGACTTAACAAGCCTTGCTCAAGGACCCAAGGGTGTTCGCTTTTACCCCTGAAGGACAACAGTATACTTACAACAGGTTACCAGTAGGGTACTCTGAAGCCTATCCATCTTTAGCAAAGTGCTAGCAAACTAATTTTTGAGTTCTACAGTGAACCAATGACCTATAGCTCTGTAGCATGACGAAGGAACCATGTCAGCAGAATTCACTTAAAGTTTTTTTTCAGAAAAGGGTGGAGTCCATCGGAAGAGTGCTTGAGGGGAACATGAACAAAATATTTCCCTCTCACGTGGAGGTGAACTAGCAATCGTTTACCAATTCACATTGTATAGGGTATAATGTAATTTTGTTAGCGCCGGGAAACCAACATCCGACTTGAGTGGACGCAATGGAAGAAACATGGGGCAATAAAAGAATGAGGTACTTACATTTTGCATTTTGGAATCCCATTATCGTTAAAAAGCACATGCCAGGTCTTTGCCGGAAGGCGTAAATCGCAAGAACTGGTTTAGCACATATGCTTGATAAGGCCCTCTCACTGTCTCTCGAACACTATTATAGGAAAACCTTTACAGTCCCACTTGGACACACTCCTGAACCTATGGGACCGTTTATTACGTAATGACAATTAAGGAAATGGGGAAAGCGTTACATTCTTGTCAAGTTTTTGTGTGAAGAAATAATCCCCAGGTTTGGCGGATCGGGATACCAGATCTTCTCAGACAACGGTTCACATTTGGTGAAGAAATGAATGCATCCCCCAGGCACTGTGCATTAGACTCAAGTTGGGGGTGTATATCGAACCCAATCGCAAGGCATGGCGGAAGGAGCGAGTGGAGCGATTAGGGCAAAAATAGCAAAGATTTGTGTAGAAACATCTGGGTAGACGCCACTGGCAATGTGTTCACAAACTAGCAGCAAAACACACTTAAGACCACATGAAATTCTTACAGGAAGACTGTGCAATTGACTAGTGGTCCTTATCGAGGGTCCCTTCTCAAACGACTCGAAGATCCAAATCTATGTAGAGAATCGAACCAAAATTCATAGTTTTCACACAAACAGAAGCCGCCCAGGGAGTGAAACCTAAGAATGAGTGCCCGATTGAGCCACTAGGTACAGAAGGGACAGAGGGAGAACCCAGAAGTGTCCAGCAGACCCCCTCACACAGTCCAGCGAGCACACTTGTTCTCAGGTACAACGGAGCAAGACCTTTGAATAGTTCTATTCGCTAGATACATGATCAGGGTTTCGAAGATCAGGGTTTACAGTCTTCAGTCGCTGATCCCATCAAACCCACTTTTCCATTTGAGACAGTTAAGTTGACTGACCTAGACTTTCCAGATGATCTAGGCCTTATCAGAATCCCTAGGGACGCTCTAAGGCTGTGTGAGTATGCCTTGCTTTCCATATTCACAGGATGATATACTGCTCTCCATCTAACACTCACAACAAAAACGACAATAAACGCTAGTCCGCTTTGGTAATTGACCCTCTTAGAATCCATACTTCAAGCTCAGACTTTCCTACATATATTGGCTATAGTAATGACGGCTATAGGGAAAGGACATTAGGCTTACCCTTCACAATCCCAAACATGCAATGAGTAAACACACGACAGTGACGAGATGAGATTTTCCATACCGACAGTACGGCTATACAATATGCTCCCTTGCATTCGATGCTATGCTCAAATGAGTAAGTGCCCCGGTTGGACAAGTACCGCACAGGTCCACTTGCTTTGGTATTGGTATTGTGGGAAAGACAGCACTCAGGTTCTGCCTGATGGATGGTTGATGACGATGCCCACTCTATATGCATATCTATAGAGATACCACCCGTGATGCCAATATCTAGCAAAAGGTAGTACAACCATCACACTGCTACAGAAATGGAAGAAGCATTCTAACATGGACATAAACTGGCCCTATAGGTATACCTCAAGAATTCTTAGCTGGGTGATTGACAGGGGGTAAGTCCTTTAGCCACAGTCCTTTCTTGGATGGACATCAGGTATTATTAGTCCATTATTCCCCTTGTTATGGATTATACTTTTCATTCATTCATCTTCTACCGCTTTATCCGATCTTCTCGGGTCACGGGGAGTCTGTGCCTATCTCAGGCGTCTATGGGCATTAAGGCAGGATACACACTGGATGGAATGCCAACCCATCGCAGGGCACACACACTCACATTCACACACACATTCATACACTAGGGACAATTTTCCAAGGTGCCAATCAACCTACCGTGCATGTTTTTGGACCGGGAGGAAACCGGAGAATCCGGAGAAAAAACCCCTGAGGCACGGGGAGAACATGCAAACTCCACACACACATGGCCGAGACGGGAATCGAACCCGGATCCTGGCGGTGTGAGGCGAACGTGCTAACCACTACGCCACCGTGCCCCATTGGATTATACTTGCAAACATGTATTTCTTGTTACTGAGGATGTTCTGCACTCACTTTCCTACTCTGACATTTTGCCTTGAACGCCTCGCCAACCGATTCTTCTGACTGATTCTCGAAACCCACCCAATACTGCCCGACAGCCAAGCGTCTGCTTGTTGTGCCCTTGGATTTACTCGGGTAGGCAATCTATTCGCCAACACAACATTTAAAAATGTACTAATTAGATGATCTTACTAGATAAATAGAAGGTAAATATCGCAAGAGCTGGTTTCCAAAACATCCGCTCCATTTTTCGGACTATAGCGAGAAAATTTAAGGCCACTAAAATTGGTTGGGTAATTACAAGTGGTGGGACATTAGAAGCTTAAACAGCAAGTGGGGACTCTAGGACGACTTCTTTCTAGTGAAGCCCAAACTTGGGACTCTGGACTGGACTTGTTGACACTGCAACCCTTTAAACACCACTATCGGTGCTAACATTCCGCAAGCTTAGTGAGCCATTTGAGTTCACTCAACAGCTCCAAAAAACCTGGAGAATACAGCCCAGAGATGTGGTTACACTTTCAGTGCTTGAGCAGTGTGCAATTCGGCTACCAGAAGCCATGACAAAAGTGGACCAGTGCCACCAGATTTGGCAGCCGACCACTTGGAAGCATTTCTGCTTCTGCCACACCTGCTCCTTTTTTCCCCCTCTGCTTTACCTTCTCTGGGCTCTGTGTCCTTGCAACAGGACTCATAATCGCAACGATACGTGTATTTTCCCACCCCCTCTCGCAATTGTTCTGCCTCCGATACGGACATAAGGCTAGTGTATTGGCATTGCAGGGAATCTGGACACTTACAGGAGAAATGGCAAATGGCCAATACAATTCAGACCACCTTTGATCAAGCTGGGACTTCGTTCACAAGTAGTTGAAGAGGCATTGCCTTAAAATTCAATGTCAGTTCTGCATCAGCACTGAGCAGAAGTCATTGCATCATGCCAAAACAAATATGATCCCAGCGCACTCCTTCGATCATCCTGATGTACTTTCAATGACTTGTCCTGAGGCACATCGAGACCCTGCTGTGGGCCTCTCTGGAACCACGGCAGTTCGACCGTCATCGTAATTGCTCCACGATCTCCACTAGATCTTACCTGGAAAATGAGAACTCACACGAATAAATGCTGTTCATAGACGACTTCTCAGCTTTCAATACCGTTATTCCTGAACATACTCCTGTTGGTACCCTCTTTTATTGAATCCTGGACTATTTGACTGAGAAACCTCAGGCAGTCTGGATCATGAAGAACGGGTCTCCCAGGGTTGTGGGTTTAGTCCGCTGAGTGCGGATATACAAGTGTAGCAAAGCACAGAATGAAGCATATCAAATTTTTTAATGACACGACCATGATGGGTCACGAAATGAGGAGCGCACACAGAGGAAGTACACAGTTTAGTACACT
This sequence comes from Kryptopterus vitreolus, assembly GCA_030449085.1. Taxonomy (NCBI): domain Eukaryota; kingdom Metazoa; phylum Chordata; class Actinopteri; order Siluriformes; family Siluridae; genus Kryptopterus; species Kryptopterus vitreolus. The sequence goes on from JACRUU010000002.1 coordinate 16,181,634, forward strand.
GGGGGGGGGGAGCTTAGCAACCTGTATTTAAATGTGGATAAGACAAAAGGATACATAGTGATCCTTCCAAGGTGTTTAAGGAATGGGTAGGTCTTCATCTCTCATTTAAATGTACCCAGACGCAGCTGCTCAAGCATATAGGGGAGGTTCATTCCACCACCTCAGTGCCAGAACAGGAAAAGTCTTGATGTATACATACTTATTACCCTGAATATCTTAGAAGGCAGCACGTTCGCCTCACACTACCAGGGTCCGGGTTTGATTCCCGTCTCGGCCATGTGTGTGTAGAGTTTGCATGTTCTCCCCGTGCCTGAGGGTTTTTTTTTCCGCCGGGTTCTCCGGTTTCCTCCCCCGGACCAAAAACATGCACGGTAGGTTGATTGGCACCTTGGAAAATTGTCCCTAGTGTATAAATGTGTGTGTGTGTCCTGCGATGGGTTGGCATTCCATCCAGGGTGTATCCTGCCTTAATGCCCATAGACGCCTGAGATAGACACAGACTCCCCGTGACCCGAGGGAAGATCGGATATAGCGGTAGAAGATGAACGAATGAATGAATCTTAGATGGCCTAATACAATCGGAAGATTGAACCGGAAGATCATGGGTTCAAACTCCACCCCCACTACCAAGCTGCCACTCGTGGGCCCTTGAGCAAGGCCCTTAACCCTCAATTGCTCAGTTGTAAGTCGCTCTGGATAAGGTCGTCTGCCAAATGCTATAGATGTTAGAAGGACTGGTCTGTTTTTTTTTTTTTTGCTTTCTAGGCAAGTATTATTGGTTGCAGGTTGCAAACTGAATTTTGGATGGTTTGTCGAGGACAGATTGTGTTCAGAGGTACACCTGCCAGCAGCGAGTTGAGTCATTCCGTCTCGAGAGACTGAACAAGCAGCCTGTGTGGATAGCCAAATGTCGAGAAGAACGCTACATGAGGAAAAGGACCCACGGATTTGCCATGGACATGGGTAATTTGCGAGCCGCTACTAAAGGGAAGATCAACGAACCATATATGTGTATCCTCAACACACACATTAACAGTCTGATAATATTTATGCAAAATTTGCTGGTAGAACTTCATGTTTACATGTAAAGCAATTCATATTATATTCCCAGCTGTAGGATAAGTTAATACTTAATCATTCATTCCGCTTTATCCGATCTTCCCTCGGGTCACGGGGAGTCTGTGCCTATCTCAGGGGTCTATGGGCATTAAGGCAGGATACACCCTGGATGGAATGCCAAGCCATCACAGGACACACATTCATACACTAGGGACAATTTTCCAATGTGCCAATCAACCTACCGTGCATGTTTTTGGACCGGGGGGAAACCGGAGAAAAACCCCCTGAGGCACGGGGAGAACATGCAAACTCCACACACACATGGCAGAGGAGGGAATCAAACCCGGACCCTGGCGGTGTGAGGCGAACGTGCTAACCACTAAGCCAAGCGGTAAACATCCATGTGCATAACACAAATGGGGCAATGGTGAACGGTACAATGTAAAGTAGAACAAAGGAAAATGTACTTACCCTGCTAAACCGAATAAATAAAAGGAAGGAAAAAAAAAAACGTTGCATAGATGATCGTTGTCTCCATTACGAGCGAGTACCTGCCATACATTTATAGCTTCCACTGCAAATTTATTAATAGCTAATATTCTGCTTTTAATATTCATTCCGAATAGTGTGAGAATTTATATTTAACCCACTAGACAGATCGATGGTGATGGATCCGGCGATGGTACATCAAATTATCAATAATTATATAATCAATCATGTTTCAGGTTGTGCACCTGCGGTTTTAGCTACCATAATATACTAAAACAAAACAGACAAGAATACAAGTAACTTATCACTATAATGTGAAGGCAGGGGGAAATTGTTTATAGCAATTACGGATAAGCACTGTATCATTACAGTGTCATTAGTGTGTGAATCTATATCTTTATATAATTTGCTTTACTTGCCTAGTCAACATTTAGTCTAATTTTTTTTTTAATTATAAAGTCATACATTTCAGTCACGGAATGCGTCAGATGGAGGCCGACGAATAACAGCTATTTACAAATGGCTTTATTGTCAAGGTTGGAAAATTGAATACACCATCATAGTCTTAAAAATTGTTAAAAAAAAAATTAATGAATACACTTTATATACAGGTGTATATATAGATATATACAGTCACTTGCAAAGTTAAGCAACTATACCTAATCGTGAAGTGCTTGGTAGGAGGTCTTAACCACCTCCTAAGCAAAAATTGGAGGGGGGGGGGGGGGGGGGGGGGGATCAGTAAAAAATAAAATATTCCTAAGAAACCGGTAAATAAAAACAAAACCAAACAAATATGAACAAACAAAGGGATATACAGAACCCCAACAATTGTATATTAGACATGTAAAACCAAAGGACATAAAAAGCACTTTAAAAAAAAAAAAAAAAAAAAAAAAAAAAAAAAAAGGTTTGGGTCTGCACAGGACAACAGAGTGCTCGTCTACTTTATTAAAAATAACAAAAAAAAAACGGGAAAAAAAAGTTTTAAAGAAAATACAATAAAAAAAAAAAAGTAACAGCTGCCACAAAATCCCAATTATTTGTGTAAAGATGTTAAATTAAATTCTTTGAAATGATTCCCGGCATGCACATTTTTGGTTTTTCGATAATCTCGGAATTTTTCTATATATTTGTAGAAATGCAAACGAATAACAAAAAAAAAAAGAATAATTTCTTTATCTATGCACACATCAGAGAACATTGAAATGGAAAATCGAGGGGAAGAAAGAGGGAGGAAGGGGGGAAAAAAAAAAAAGCAAGCATACAAACTTTACATTGAAAATTATGAACCCACAACATGAGTCAAGAAACTATACAATTTAAACATTTCCAGAAAATTGAATGACCAAAAAAAAAAAAAAAAAAAACCCACCTGCATTGCAGGAAATACTCTATACACTATATACGCTACTCCACACCGGGCCTTTGAAAGCGGACGTCCGACCTCGCGTGAGTTTGCTGATGTTCCTCTAAAAGATGCGGGAAGGCAAACGCTTTGTCGCACTCCGTACACTCGTAGACAACTTGTCCGACGTGCGTTTCCTGGTGCTGTCGCAGCTGGGAAAGCTGGCTAAAAGATTTATAGCACATGTCACACCTGTGGTCACCACTTGCTTGACTAAACGTCTGCAATTCAGGATGTTTCTGCTGGTGCCTCGAGAGGTCGTACGGCGTTTTGTACGACTTGCCACAAAGCGAGCAACTGTATTTCGGATGGGCCTCGTGGCTCTTGCGGTGAGACAAAAGCAGCTTCTCCGTTTTGAAGGAACTGGAGCACATGTCGCATTGGTAGGGGTGATCGTTGTGTATTCGCCGATGCTTGGCCAGATATCGCTTTCTGGCGAAGCACTTCCCGCAAACCGGACACTTGAAAGGACGGGCGATTTCGTGCAGCTTTTGGTGCTCCTGTAAACTTGCGCTGGAGGGAAAGCGTTTGTTACAGGTAGCGCAGTTGTAGAAGTCTTCGCCGACATCGACCTCCTCCTCTTCGTGGTTGTTGTTGTTATTCGGGAGTAGGTCGGACGGATTCTCCAAACGCCTCCGCTTGGAGGGATGCTTCTGGTGAGCGCAGTAATGCTGGCGAAAGGCGTCGCTTCCGAGGAAGCTCTTTCCACATTCGGTACACTCGTACTGGGTAGCTGCAGACAAGTGGCACTGCTGATGTTTCTCGAGTTGTTGCTTGGTGGAGAAGGTCTGGTTGCAAGCGCTGCACACGTACGCATGGACCGAAAGGTGATTCGCCAGCTCCAGGACTTCGGAGAAACTCTCGGGGCAAATGGGGCACCGGTAAATTTTATCCTGATTCGATTCGCCAACGGGCAATCGCTCCTCTTCTTCGGGGGTCGGCGATTTGGAAGGGTTCTCGCCACCGTGCGTTTGTAAATGCGTCAAGAAATGATGGCGGTGTCTGAAGCTCATGTGGCAACTGTTGCACTGAAAGGACTGCGATCCCGAAAGCTGATGAGTGAGCTGATGCTTTTTAAGGTGGGAACCGTGCAAAAAATGCTTGTTGCAGTCTTTACAGGAGTACGGGTGCTCTTTTGGCGGATTGCAGCCATGCGCCGCGAGCTGCTCGGGATCGGGAAAGTGCACTTGACAGATCTCGCATAGATACGAGTGTTTCCGAGTGCTACTTAACGGAGGGCTGATGGATACCGGCGGGGAAGAGGTCCGTTTGGATGGTGGAATTAAAGGGGGGAGCTCGTCCTCCGCCTCGGCGTGGCTTTTCCGGTGCTCGGCTCGGCTGGCTTTGCAGGAAAAGTTTTCATGGCAGAGATCGCACGGGAAATTTTCGTTGCGGTGGGTGAGCATATGCACTCTCAGTTGCGAGGACCGCGTGAAACTCATCTGGCATTTGGTGCATCGGTGGGGATGTTTCCCCACGTGAGTGTGCTTGTGTTTGCGCAAGGCGAACAGCGAAACGAACCCTTTGCCGCACATCTGACACTGAAATTCCGACTTGTGACTGCGCTGGTGCTGCTGCAGATTTACCAGCTGAATAAAGCATTTGCCGCATTCTTCGCACTCGTAGGGCTTTTCCCCCAGATGGCATCGTTGGTGGTCCTCGAGATTTTCGGACGTCAGGAACGTTTTACCACAGACGTGGCAGGGAAAATAAGGGGCGGAGTCCGAGTCGCAATCGTCGTCAACTACTTGATCATCGGTGTTACTTCTATCCGAATCATTGTTGCTCGACGGATGCTCAGTAGTAGCACTCTTGAGGTCACCCGGGCCTTTGGGACTCTCCTTGTGCTTTGTCCGGCAGTGCTTCAAGTATGACCTCCTTATACTGTAACTCTTATTACAAGGTTGGCAAGTGTATATTGTAAGAGACGCCTGATCCGTTTTTGTAGACTCGAGTGGCTGAGCGGATGGATGGCTCAACCGTAGGTGAGTGTTCAAGGATTTGGGAGTCCAAAACCTCAAGTTGCATACATTACAAACACATGGCCGGCTTGGGTCGTGACAAGATCTGTGGACGTCCAAATCCGAGGGACAGCGGAAGCTTTTACAGCACTCGGGGCAGGTGTTCTTCACCGTCGCCTGATGATGGGTCTTTAAATGCATTTGCAGAATGCCTGCTTGTTTAAAACTCCTACTACAAATATGACAGTAGTGGCTTTCGGCCAGTCTGCGCTGCTGGTCTTCGCGCCCGTGATCCTCGAGGTGACTTATAAGCATGAGCCCGTCTGTAAAACTTTCTTCGCATTCAGAGCACTGGTACTTGTGGACAACTTCATTGCTTTTTTCCTGGTCTTTGCACGAAAACGTGGTCTGCAGCACGCCAGTTCCCGTTGCGTTGGAGTCTTTATTACGAAAGACTAGGATCTCGTCGTTTGGACTTTCGGATGGAGCGACGACGCCTTTCGCGGTCGGTCCGGTTGCTGCAGCGACTTCCGGAACCTTACATTTTCGTGTGTGCTTTTGTTGGGAGGCTTTGTTCCAGAATCCCTTTTGGCATTTGCGACAATAATAAGGATACGCCGCTGCGTGAGTGCGCAAATGCGTCGCGAGCCCGCTGTTCGTGATGAATCTTGTGTTGCACTGGCCACACTTGAACGGTTTCTCCTTCGCAGCGTTTTTGTCCTCAACGTTGGCGTTATTCTGGGGGTCGCTCTGGCGATACTGGTCATCCATCGGTTCCTCTTTAATGAGCATATTGCTCGATAACTCATCATACTCGAGGACACTGGACTGCTGCTGTTGGTGGTTTGTTAACAGGTGTTGCTGAAGCTGGGAGAACAAGAGAAAGCGATTGTTGCAGTGGACACAGGAGAACGCCTTGACCTTTGAAGAACTGGAGCTATTGCTGGAAGGTCCGGTGCCGTCGGTGGATTTTAAACTGGCGGTGCAGTTGTTTTGATGCTTTTCAAGAGCTTCCCGAGTAAACAACCCACCACATCGGTGGCAAAGCACTTTAAGACCCTTTCTTTTCAAACTACATTTTGTTAAGTGCCGTTTTAAGTAGTCTTTCCGGATGAAACGCTCGTCGCAATTGAAACACGCAAATGGCTTCTCCCCTGTATGGAGACGAGTATGCAGCGTTAATTCCGATATATTCTTGAATTGGCGAGGGCAGTACTCGCAGCGAAACTTCCACTTACTGGAGTATTTCCCCTTCTGATATTGCAATAGTTTGGACGGCTCTCTGCACACCTGTATTGACGTTTTTAACACCGTTGGCATTTGGACTTCCTCCAGGCACCCTGTCGAGGGCGTCATGCGGCACCCAGCGAGAAGGTGTCTCTTCAGACTTTCCCTGCTGGTGTAGTCACTCTTGCATGCTTCACAGGAAAATGATTTTAAAACGGAGGGCGGCATGGACAAGTCGCTTGGTGCGGAAACCGCCTCCGGAAGCGAATTGCCTTGTGGCTGCTGGTGGTCTTCGGGGGCACCTTGGTCAAGGACATTCTGCCCACGTTGCTTTTTGCTTCTGCATCGTGACTGGTGACGTTTCAGATGATCGTGGCGAGTAAAACAACTTGCACACGTTTTACAATGATACGGCTTAACGTCCGTGTGGGTAAGAATGTGCCGCCTGAGGTTTCTCGGTTTTGTAAAGGTTTTTGTGCAAAAACTGCACTTTAACTGCTCGGCAGTTCCTTTGATGATCACTGTGCATTTCTTGATACCGTCTGCGCCGTCCGGTGCGCTTTCGTCTCCTTCATCTTCATTTGCTCGTTTTGCTTCCTGTTGCCTCGAAACACTACCGCATAAGGCCTCGTGCTCCCGACATAGGAGTTGGTCATCGTAGCTCTGACCGCACTGCTTACATGTAAACTGCTTTTTTGCCAAGTGAGAAGCGATGTGTCTTAACAAAAAAGCTCTTATCTTGAAGTGCCTAGTGCAATGTGGGCATCGCCCATCAGGATAGCCCTCGATATCCGTCTCGCTTTCCTTTAATTGGCACGTTCCGTTAGCAGCGTCCACAATTGGGACTTTTGCATTCGTCCTGACAGGCATTTGTAGATTCCTCACCTTTTGTTGGCTCTTCGGAAGGCGACTCCGCGGCATTGCATTGATTGCGATGTACACCGATCTTGTTCCTTTTGTAACATTTGCCACACTTGATACACGCTGCAAGGTTGTTCGCCAAATGAGCCCTTTCATGCATTGTTAAATAACTGGACATGGAAAAAATGTGTGGGCAGTAAGAGCATGGATAACTTTGTAACTTTTTGGGCTTTGGTGTTGGTGTTGCTTTTGCTTTGACTTTACCTTCCTGTAATTCTTTGCATCTCCCTTGGTGAAATTTAAGGCGCTCCCGTCGCTGGAAAGAGATTCCACAGATGTTGCACGCAAACGGCCTTTCGCCTGTATGCAGACGAATATGTCGAATCAGCGTAATACGGCTGGAGAATCTATGCTTGCACACTGGACATTCAGGATCCCTCGGTTCCGGAATGTGACTTGAACAGTGCGCGCTCATCGCCTTGGAATCGGCAAAGGCCTTTTTGCATATGCCACAACATAAAGGATCCTTCAATTTTTTCTTCTTTGCGTTAGCGGGCTTTTGCGGTGGAGCTTCAGCATGTGGAGCAGCCGCAAATGGAACTTCAGCAGGTGGAGCAGCCGCAAGTGGCGCTTCGGCAGGTGGCGCTTCAGCAGGTGGAGCAGCCAATTTTTCCAGGGCTTTCTTCTTTGTATGAGTTGCAATATGTCGGAGAAAGTACACAGGAAACTTGAACTGCATTGGGCAATCGGGGCAAAGCAGCATACCCTTCTTCGGGTGAACTTCTCTGTGTTTCAACAAATCGCCAATGGTGGGCAAAATTCTTTTACAGACTGAACACTGTATCCTTCGCCTGTGAACATTTTTATGAGCTATTAAGTGGCCACGGCGTGCAAAGCTTTTGCCACATTCCAAGCAGACAAAAGGTTTCCTCCCCACATGTTTCTGAACGTGTTTGCTCAACAAGTCATCTGAAGGGAAACATTCGTCACAAAAATGGCAAAGGAACGAGACACTGTTCGCCACATCAGGGGACACTTGGCTTGGAGGTTCTTGGCTTTGGGGCGTCTCAGTATTGGACTCGGAGACTTTAGCGACAGCAGCCTTGCCAGCTTTTTGCGGTTGTAAAGAAGAACGCTCGAGCAACGAGTGTTTCTTCATGTGCCTATACACACCGGATTTATACGAAAATGACGCTAGACACATTTTACACTTATAAATGAACTTATTATTAGGCAGCACTTGCTTTTCCACTTTCTCTTGTTTGATAGTCTGTCTGACCAGAGCGTCCTTGACGTTATTCTTCTGCGATTTATACTGCTGAAAGCAGGTGTTCTTAATGTGTCTGTTCCGAGTGCAATACATTGAAAACGTTTCGCAACACAAGGGACATTTATACCGGTTTCCCACTTTTCCTTTCCGCATTTTCATATATTCCTTTAAACACAGATGCCCCAAGTGTCGCGTCCGGTTGTAGGAGTACATAAAAGTCTGGGGGCAAACGGGGCAAGCAAACCTGCCCGGACGCTTGTGTTTAAAAGACGGCTCTTGCTTTATGACCTTTCCCGAACATAGCTCTTTATGTCGCTCAAGATTCCAGGAATATTTAAAAGCCTTATTACATTCTTTGCACGTAATAGGCTTTGCACCCATGTGCGATTTAAGGTGTACTTTAAGTTGCGCTCGGAGCTTAAATCCTTTTCCACAAACAGGGCAGTTTATACTTTGCGGACACTTGGTCTTGTTTATGTCCACAAGTTTAACGAAGCAGTTGTTAAGCTCGTTTTGACGCCCGTCTCCTACCACTGTAGCTGGGGGCTTTAGTGGATTTGGCTCTTTTTCTGCGGATGCTCGGCTCTGATCGCCGGATTCTATAACCAAAGGAGTGCATCGGACTTTTCGCTTGTGAGAAAAAAGCTTTTTAGCGGTAGGAAAGTACAAGCCGCAACACTTGCACCTGTATTCCGTTACGTTCGTATGCTTTTTCTCGTGAATTTGATGGTAGAAGATTTTAACGAACGGTTTTAGGCAGTACCTACATATGTATTTTGGATTAAGGTCCTCGGTCGCTTTCTTATTATTCGACAACATTGGACCGGACGGCGGCTCGTCTTTCGGCCCACTTCGTTCACACGAATGTCCTGTTGCTGACGAGTCGTCGCAAAAATAAGCGCCGCAGGTTAGGCAACACTGAAAGGCATGCTTAGAATGTTTGCAATGGTGGTGCTCAACGAGCTCATCTAAACTCGGTGTACTCGTTTGGCATACAGAACAACTATACACGTTTCCTTCTTCAGCGTTGCGGTTAGTCGTTTGCAAAAGGACAACGGGCTGCAATTTTCTCACCAAATTCTTGGACGACAACAAGGAGGCGCCGTGTTTTATTCCGACCTCGGGCGGAATTTCCGTTGTTGCTAACCCATTAAAGATGCGTTCTCCTAGAGAGTCGTTTTGCTGACCTGGTTCCTCGGACACAGAGGCGCTGCTGTCAGTACTTGGTCTGGAGGGTTCCTCAACTGCCGCTTTTAACCGATCTACTGAAACGGATTCAAGGGCAAGTCCATCAAGGACACCAGGTTGTGCATGATCGACCTCGGCACTCTGGGATGCAGCAGCATTTGGGTGTAACTGTGTATCCAGACTGTTTAAACCCAAGCAGGACTGCAAGAATTCAAAACTACTGTGTTCGACCGATTGACTTTTTATGTCAGTCTTTGGCTCATTATCAGTAATGGCGTTCTGAACATTATGCTTTAATCGGTAATCTGGAGAATTACTTTCCGTGTCGATGCTCTCGTCCAAGAGACACTTGTTCTGAACGTCGACATTTCCGGTGCTAATTACATTGTTCTCAGCTTCTGTACCCTGATTTGGACCATTTAAATCCAATACATTTGAAGCAGGTGCATAGTCTTGGCCGGTCTCACTTCTTTCAGTGACTCCACAATCTGCATTTTGGTTAAGGATTCCTTCCTTCATTTCCTCCTCGTTTGCTTTCAAAGAGCATCCGCTGTCACCTTCCAGGACTGTAGGATTTGGGGAAGACCTTTCCGTCTCATGTTCGCCAACTGCCATGTCAAAACTGGCACTTTGTAGATCACCGGCTTTGTCAGGAGACGCTCGACAGACCCCATCTTGCTCCTGCGAGGATTGATCATCCGATGCCGATGTATCCGGTATTCCAGCATGATCTTTTTCCAATTTACTTTCATTCTTAGAACTTCCCTTATTCTGGATCTCAGATGACGGGTCAGGGCTTTTTTCCAAGATGTTCAAAATCTGTCCAAAATCTGATTCAGAGCAGCTGCTAACATCCGAGTAATCCTCAAGTCTGCTCGCAGTCAACAAAGCAGGATTGTTCTCCGATCCGTGCGAAGGTTTATCAAACAAAGGTGTATCATTTTCCAAAAGAGTCGCTTGTTCAGACAACGTACAAGGCGAGTGATCTTTTACGAAAGAGAAAGGATGGTTTTCCCCTTGTCCCTCTTTATGAACTATGTCGTTTGTGTGTGGCATATCCGCCACGGAGTTCATACAGTTCAATTCTGAAGTAGGGATTTCTACAGAATCTATCATACTTGAAAAGTCATCTTCAGTTAACTGATCCATGTGTCCAAACAGCTATTTGCGCTTCTTCAAAAAAAGAAAATTAGATAATATTTGATTTCTGTATACAAGTCATAGTGTTGCATCTTCAGTTCGGTGGTTCTCTGCAAGAAAATTTACAACTATGGTCAAGTTACATGTTACTGCTAAGGAAAAAAAAAACAATACCATATGAGCATACTACTCACAGAACTTCATCCAGATCACATCGGTGGACGGTTGTAAAAACGGCATTAGAAAGAACTGCACAGAGAGAGAAAGAGAGAGAGAGGGAAAAAACTAAGATCCAGATGTATAACAAGTATAGTAGCCTGTAATGACCCATTGTTTCAGCTTTCTGTAAAAAAAAATGTGATACATTTTTCAACCCGACTCAAAAATTACGAGCAATTTTAAAATTCTATCACCGCTTTATCCGATCTTCCCTCGGGTCACGGGGAGCCTGTGCCCATCTCAGGCGTCTACAGGCATTAAGGCAGGACACATCCTGTATGGAATGCCAACCCATAGCAGGGCACAGGGGTGTGAATGCGAGTATCTGGATTAGATTTGTGGAAAACCGCCCTTTTGTAGCCCAAATTTGAGATTTGTGGTCCTAACCACCCATGTCCAACAGATGGTTATCAAATGTGTAGGAGGAGGAGGTGATTGCTGACTTAGTCCACACACTCTTCTACACACACACACCTCAAGGGTATTAAAGAGCTGTTCAAGGAGGAGATTGAGTGCCTGCATCAAATGACCTGGCGTCTATAAGTACCTGATCTTAATCCGATTCATTTGGGATGAGTTGGGACGGAGAGGGAATGAAAAGCAGCCAAAAAGCAACACTTGAATGCCAACACAAGCTTGATGCCACAAAAAAATTCTTGACTGGTCCCGGTGTATCAGGGTGCAAGACAGACATGCATCCAGACTCCTCGTTGTTATAGCAACTGTTCGTCGATTGAGAGCTTAAGGGGTAATCGACTGGGAGTAAGTCCTACTTGGACATCACCAACCTTTTTACAGAGTCAGGGGAGGACATTCAAACTAGAGAATTGAACCCACGACCTTGCGATCAGTAGCCCAGTGCCTTAAACACCGAGTTACCCCCCTACCTTCCCCTTGAATCTAAAGGTAGGCCATATTGAGTTGAGAGAACAATGGATAATAGCCATGATGGCGGTCAGGGAACAGTCGGGGAACAGTCCCAGGAGCATTAGATCATTTTCAAGTGACTGCTTTATTAAAAAGGTGGTCCAACATAAGCATACGAGACTTTTCAGGCAAGCAGTGTATATATAGAATTAGAATTTGTTACAGACAGACAACATAATGGTCTACGTTGTGGAGTTCTTTGGGGGCGGGGGGGGGGGGGGGGGGGCCTCATAGGGTATGAAGCCTCATAGGGTATGCATTGGTAAATACATATCACATGTGGCTCAAGAAAGGACAATTGATGAACCAGCAACATCAGCCTTAAATCCTGAGGATGTTCCTGGGGAGAGATAACAGGAGGCTCTCTGGGGGCAAGGTAGTGGTCATCCATGTGTGTGAACATTACTCTGTGGCTAATTGAGGACCATTCTTTTCTTTTAGAATTTGGTTAAATATTTAGATCAGGTGCAGAAGCTGGCTTTAAAGACAAGTGCGGTCAACACTGCTTTAGAGGTTGCGGAGCAGAAGGTCCGATTGTTCAGAGCTCAGTCTATACGCCTCCAATGCCTGGGGAGATGGTAGATCAGTGGTTAAGGGATTGGGCCACTGGGGGCCACCCTGGACCGAAAGGTCAAAGTTTCAAATGCCAGCAATACCTTGCCTCCAGCTTAACCCACAATTGCCAGTCATTAATGTTGCACAAGGCAGTTAATTCAAGGCGGGATTACAGTGGGAAGGGCACCCAGCCCAAGCCAGGATAAATGGGGTGGGGCATGTAAGGAAGGGCATCCAGTCTAAAACATGGCCCAAACTAGGATAACTAGTTAAGGGCTGCGTTAGGAAGGGTATCCAGCAAAAAATGTGCCAAACCAAATATGTGGCTTACAGGGTACAATGATGCTACGGGCGACCCCAACGGGTGCAGCCGAAAGAGAGGATGAATGTTCAAACCATTCCAGAACAATTGCTAATGCAGAATTGTAGCTGCGGCACGGTCTACCAATGCGTTTAACAGTATTTTATCTTTACTCATTTTCCATGATCACCACTGGAGAACGAGCCACGTGATCTCGGTTCCGCATGAGCATTGTCTCCTGTGGCCCTCTTCCTGAAGCTGAACATGCAGCTCAAAAGGTCACAGCTGACAACACTGCGGAAATACAGCTGGAATCACAGAAAGCGATTGACTGGCTTCAAAAAGAAGACTTTATGGAAATATTCCACAAGTGGAAGAAACTCTGGTGGAAGAGGACCATTTAAGGTGGTATCCAAAGGTATTGAGACTAGTCTTGCTTTAAAGAAAGTACTAATTATCTATGTTTACACCCAACAAACAGCTAGATAGCACAGCACACTTCCTTATCCAAGATATTTGCAGAACATTTATGCTGTGAAGGGAATATTTTAAGGCACAGATTTAGAATTTTGAAGGCCAAGTCAACATCTTGAACTACTTGGCATGTTCCCCAAACCATTTATGTAGGATTTGAACAGTGTGGCACAGCACAGCAGATTATCCTGGTGAATGAACCCGCTGACATTAGGGAATACAGTTTAGTTAGGTGGTGGGTGCAAATGTAACATCCACATGAATTTCGGGAGAGATTAGTCTACTAGCAGAACATTACCCAGAATATTACACTGCATATCCCAGCTTTGCACGTACTCATAGCGAATCTTGAAACAATCTAACCCCTCAAGAAAGTGACAAACGAAAACATCAGACAAGTTAGGTTTAAGGGGCTTGGCCATGGCCACCGAAGTAGCAGCCTGGTGGTTTTGGGACTTGAAAATGTGACCTCACAGCTGATGGATGATTAAGACAAGTCAAATGAACTGCATGCAGTAGGCAAAGACAGGATTGTTGCAAGGCACAGATCTGGGTTAGACTGCAAATAAATAAATAAAATTCTTCAGCACTGAAAATCCCAATTCCAATTAAGTGACGTCGCACAACCAGGACTTTTCCGAGAGCTAGTCACCCTTAGCAATCCAGAAAAGAGATCATAGCAAGCGAGGTGACAAAGAACCCAAAGGTCACTCCAATTGAGCTAGAGAGATCCAGTCTGAAGATTGTTCCATAAGGACAACCAGCACCCACCAAAGTCTGTATAGTTGAATGGCTGGACAAATCCCTCTCCTCAGTGAAAACTCATGCAAGACAACAGGTATGTGACCAGGACTTGTTTAGTGACAATTCTAACTCTGGAGGAAATCAATCACTGCTCATCACCAGCCCAAAACAATACCAACATGGCAGCATTGGGAGTGTTTCTGCAGTGGGACTTGGAAACTGGTCAGGGTTAAGCTGAA
>JACRUU010000002.1:16200695-16245695 GCA_030449085.1 Kryptopterus vitreolus
AGAAAAAAAAAAAGAAATCACCCACATAGCACAGAAACAAATAAAGGCGGCCATTCGGTAAGAGTTTTCACAATTTGCCAGAAGGAATTGAGGATAAAACATGATCACCTATACTGTTTTTGCAGACCTTGCAATTTGCTGAAGAACCTTGTCTGTGGATTTGGACACAACAGGTATACAGTAATATTCCAATCTGATGGGTGTCCGTCCCCGGGATTAGTATTTTTTTTTTTTGAAGTAAAGGTATCACTTGGATTAAAACTCACTCGAGCCCAGCTTTCCAGGCAGGAAAGAAAGTCCGAAATGATTTGTCCTCAAATTAGTCTCCAAACAGCAAATGCAGTGATTAGATTAGTCTTTGAATGCAAGCATTTTACCTTGGCAAGGGGTCATTTTGTAGTCCCTCAAGGAAGCCCTCACTACTGCATCAGTGAATGTAATTAGCACCGTACCCTGGCTTCCATGATTTTAGCCTGAACTTCAGAAAATAATTTATTAAAAATGCTTTTCCTATGACCACTTTACCACCCACTCAGAGCCCGCTAAAGGCAAGCAAGATAGGAACTAAACATGTCCACCAAAGTTCTATGCTGGTTTAATCACTGTACTTGAGTAAGACCGCATACACAAAAATCGGTGGACTTTGATTGGCCGCTTGAAGTCATTCTAAAATTCGTATTGGCTGTCCAAGCCATTGCCGAGACGGTTAAATGGTTAAATCAACAGTTCAAGGTATATTATACTGATCTTTCAACCGTGAGTGCTTTGATGCTTGAGGAATAGCTGTAGATCCGTGAAAGTCTCAGTACATTCGGTGCATTCATACAATACGTCTGTTGATGGACTCCCTTTTGAGTCGCCTTCTGACTCGCTCTTTTCGACGCTTGGCTCGTCTTCGTTTTCTACCTCTTCCGTGTTTTGCTCTGCCGTTGTGGATGCTTCCTGACCGCGCTCCCCGGAGCCTTCTTTATCGTGATTCTGAAGATGGCGCTCCAGAGCAGAGCGGAAGGTGAAGCGACACGGGCAACAAGGACAGCTCAGCAATATCCGAGACTGGTTCATTTTGTGGTAGCGCCCGTGTCGCAGGTATAAACTGAGCAGCCTGAACACTCGACCGCAGTCTTTGCATTTGTAGGTCATGCGTGGCTTGAGTGGAGACGTCTCTTGGGGATCTGGCAACTCTTCTTTGTACGGTGAGGTTGGTGACGGTTGGTCTTCATTGTTCTGGACTTCGTGATCGCTGTCGTTGCTGGTTTGCATTTTCGGCGACTCTTGGGTAGCAGTTTCATCTTCGAGGTCCACTTTCTCCCCGTCGACCTTTAGCTTTATGTCGGAGCTATGGTACATGGCGACGTGCCTCGTGACGTCGCATCTTTGCGGAAAGTGTCGACCGCAGTAAAGGCATGTATGAAGGGTACCCTTGTGGTAGCGCATGTGGCGTGAAAGGCTACTGGAATGTACGAAAACTCTATGGCACTGTTTGCAAGGGAAAACCTTAGAGTGTGGGTTGTTTCTGGAAGCACCTCCTCTCGGCCTGCCTCGCATTCGCGGCCTCAGGAGATCCATTCGTTGAGTCTGGTGTTTTGGAACCATTTGACGCATTACGCCACAATAATTGCCCGACTGTCGTCGGATCTCAGGTTCCGGTTCGGAAGAGTCCTCGTCCGGATGATCCGACAGATGATGGTCTTTCAAATCAGACAAGCAATTAAAGTGTCCGCCACACAAGCCACAACGATAGGATCGATCAGTATCCTCATCATCCTCCTCCTCCTCCTCCTCCTCATCAGGAGACTGGGAGGCATTTTTTTTAGCGCTGCTCTCATCCTGGTCCTTCACGTTCTCCTTCTGCGGGGGGTCGTTGGTGGCCTTGCTGACATGAGCGTGATTAAGGAGATGGCTCTGGAGGTCCGACAGCCAGAAGAAACGCAAGCCGCAAATCTTACACGGATATGATTTGTCGATGCCGTTTTCGCGGTCCTCATCAAATTTACTCGAACTCTGGGATCCGAGGGACCGATGCCATTCTTTCTGATGTAGCAACAAGGTCTCTTGTCTCAAGAATCGTTTCCCACAATGTCCGCAGCTGTAAAAACGTTCATGGGCATGGTTTTGAAGGTGCCCACGGAGGCTCTCTCGGTCGTAAAAAACCTTGCAACACAAGGTACATTTGAAGCCTTGCTCAAGGGGGCGATATCGCTGGTGCTGTTGTAAACTTCTTTGGTTCCTGAACACTTGGCCACATCTCTCACATCTACACTGGGTATGGTCTCTCTCGGTCATCCGGCTTGAAGACAGGGAATCCTGATCGTGCGGCGTATTCGACTTGGACATGGGTTTTCCGAATAAGAACGAGAAATTGGACAATGCGGATCTATCGACTACAGTGAGGGTTCCATTTTCATGGAGAGCGAATTCAATGGGTTTGTCACAGCCATTATCGGTTTCGGAGGAGGAAGAGAACGGACCCATTGGCCCATGATTAGCCATGTGATTGATCAGTTTGGGGTACTGGCCAAAGCCTTCACCGCACTCTGTGCAAATGAACTCATTTCCAGGTGGACTTTCTGACTGGTAGGCCATGTCGTTTTCAAAGAAGAACTGCCTGATACTTGTCGGACGTAAACAATTCAATGGGGAGGGGGAAAAAAAAGTAGAATAAATATAATGTTTTCCTGAAATCACATGAAACGGCAAATACGCAAAATCACACGAATCTGTGACTCATCCATTTGACAACGAGATCAACTGCATGCTCACATTACACAGTTCCAGCAATTCCTTGCATCATCGGTTTAAATTGGGGACGTTACTGATTCGAGTCCGTGATCTCCAAAGCGCAGAAGGAAAAGTACGCAATAATCTGGGATGCAGATAAAGCAGGTACGGAGCACAAAGCGTATTCCTTTCCTTCGCTGCCGTGTGGTCTTGAGTCAGGATAATAGAATCTATAAAAAAAAAAAAAAAGAAAACGGGAGAACATGAGTCAGATATGAACGTTCAAAATGTGTTCGCTTTAATGGACTTTCCTTAAAGACATCAATCGGCTGAAATGGAATTCCGTTAATATCTAGTTTTATTCTTTGGAGTTTTCACGATTAAACCAAAATACACTTTAAAATGCAAAACTGACAGAACTGACAAAACCATATCCTGTCAAAAAAAAATGGTTTGTATATGCAATTTTTTTCCCCCACCATTTTCTACTAACAAATTCACTATACGTGGCAGAAGTGATGTCCCGTCTTGCACGGGGAAAGGGTTTATATACCTTCTTAGCTCCTAGGGGCCTCAAGAAAGAAAGCTAAATAGTACAAAAAAAAAAGAAAGAAAAGGACAATCGCTTTATTTGTCTTACACTATAAGGGATGGGTGTCCAATCTTTTCCACAAAGGGATACAAAGTCCATACTAAAGCTTACTGTTTAAATGTAATAATTTACATTTTTAATGAATATCAAGGTGATTGAATGAAAGCATGCACCCATACCAGCAGATTGTGGAAAAAGGATCCTTGAAATATGGATTTGTTAAAAAAAAAAAAGGCCTTTCTGTTGTTAAAATTAAAAGCATAAAATGACAAATAAAGAAGGGTAAATAAAAAAGAAAAGATCTGGACCACCACAGGGAAAAGATGAATGAATCACAGTCCATTAGTTTGAGAGACTATAACTAACAGTGCAATCCCCAAAGCAAAATATTTCATTAGGGACGGCAGCCTGGTCAAGTTTTTCCTTCTAGAGAGGAAAGTGAAAAATAGACAAAACAAACAACTGCAAGAACACGTCTGGAAAAGCACCAATAAAGAAGAATTCAACTGATGTCAATGTCTAACTCTTCTTCATTCATTCATTCATCTTCTATCGCTATATCCGATCTTCCCTCGGGTCACGGGGAGTCTGTGCCTATCTCAGGCGTCTATGGGCATTAAGGCAGGATACACCCTGGATGGAATGCCAACCCATCGCAGGGCACACACACACACACTCACATTCACACACACATTCATACACTAGGGACAATTTTCCAAGGTGCCAATCAACCTACCGTGCATGTTTTGGACCAGGGGGAAACCCGGAGAAAAAAACCCTGAGACACGGGGACAACATGCAAACTCCACACACACACATGGCCGAGACGGGAATCGAACCCGGACCCTGTCGGTGTGAGGCGAACGTCCTAACCACTAATCCACCGTGCCTCCCCTAACTCTTCTTAATAAGTATAAATGTAAAAAAACTGGAGCCATTAACAGCATATAGAAGGAACATCACAGGCACACCCCGGGGGGAGGGGGGGGGGATGTTTATTTAGAAGAGTAGCCCAAGAGGCAAGGATCACCTCCGAAAGAGTTCCAGAAAGACTTGAAGGCAATGTTTTATCATCCTTACATGTATAGCATCAGACAACCTCAAGGTCTTTGAAGCCATCATTAATAAATATATCAAGGTTCATTCGTCTTCTACCACTTCATCCGATCTTCCCTCGGGTCACGGGGAGTCTGTGCCTATCTCAGGCGTCTATGGGCATTAAGGCAGGATACACCCTGGATGGAATGCCAACCCATCGCAGCGCACACATACACACACACTCCCACTCAGGTGCCAATCAACCTACCATGCATGTTTTTGGACCGGGAGGAAACCAGAGAAAAACCCCCTGAGGCACGGGGAGAACATGCAAACTCCACACACACATGGTGGAGATGGGAATCGAACCCCCGATCCTGGAGGTGTGAGGGGAACGTGCCAACCACTAAGCCACCGTGCCTATATCAGGGTTATGACAGCTAATTTAAGTATTGTTAGGAAGAGGCACATCTTTGCTTGAAGACTGTTTTGACCACCACATGATGGTCATGAACGTCAGTGGGGTGTCAACCACAAGCGACCAAAACGGTGTTGCGCAAACGTGAATGTTCCTGCTGTGCAAACAAGTTGCATGGGTGGATATTTGGGTTTGTAAGCCAGGAATAGCAAGCAAAGGTGCACTTTGAGTAAATCTCGAGTAAAAAAGACAAAAAAAAAAAAGACAAAACGCACCTCGTGATCGTACAATCGTACAATCAACCTGACCAACGGAATTTCTGAAACTGTACCAAGATTGTCCAACCAGGGGATAATGAGCCACTAGATAATGTTTTACACAAATATTAGGTACACCTACAAGGCCTTGTCCGTCCCCTTTGTTTTTTTTTCCTTCCTCTGGCACACGGGTCCTTTGTAAACTCATCCAATCTGCTCGCACAACAGGAGCTTATGAGGCAACAATCACAGAGACATGTGGCAAGGTGACCATTAAATAATGATGCCAAACATGAAAAAATGACTTTAGATTTGGGTTGTTGGTGAGGGGTTTGGGGCTCCGAGAACCAAGTTTGGACATTACTGCAAATGCGAAAATGTCTCGGATCATCTTAAAAATATTGGTCTGGGATTCACATCGACTGTATCCCGGTATGGTCCACATGGTAACATGATTATTTCAACTTGGTACTTGCTTTTTGTACTTACCTTCATGATTATTACTCTTTACAACCGCATATTTTTAGGACTGAGAACCTACTCATGATACTCAACCACCACCGTCTTGTAATGAGACCCCAAGAAGAGGATTTCTGGGGACCTTTCTTTGGCTGCCAACGCAACACTAGTTAAAAGCGCAGAGCAACTTCTATTCGTTCTATGTACCACAAAACGAGCAAAGCTGCCCACCTGGCTGCCCTAGCGCCACTTCTTCAATCTCTGGTCACTCATAAGGTGGTATAACACAATGTCAACTTTCTCCTAAACATTTACATTTATGGCGTATGGCAGACGCCCTTATCCAGAGTGACTTACAACTGAGCAATTGAGGGTTAAGGGCCTTGTTCAAAAGCCCACTAGTGGTAGCTTGGTGGTTGTGGGGTTTGAACCTGCGATCTTCTGGTCCAGAGGCCAATACCTTACAACTAAGACACCACCTCCCTGCGTCTTCCTAGTCTAGATTTCTTCCCACCCACCCACTGTTTATGTACTGTCTATAGCAGTTACATGTCTGGGACATGTAAATCATATTTTGCGATCTTCACGACCATGATGGCTCTTTATACAACTTAACACATGGTAGCAATTTCGCCAGTCCCTTCATCATGCATAAGTTGTCCATTGTGGCTAGTGTTGCTTTTTCGGGATCAATGCAAGAAGTTAGATTTTCTCTGCACTTGTTAAGGGCCTTGCTCAAGTGCCCACTAGTGGCAGCTTGGTGGTGGTAGAGTTTGAACCCATGATCTTCACGTGAGCATTTACCAAACACCAAACACCTCCCTCTGCAACTGGATCCTGGACTTCGGGACTGGGAGACCTGTCAGTCAGTCCAGATCAGGAACAACATCTCCCTCAGGGTTGTATGCTCAGCTCACTGGTGTTCACTCTGCTAACTGTGTAGCAATGCCCAGCTCAAACCACATCATTAAGATCGACCATGACATGACCGTGGTGGGTCTCATCAGAAGGAATGGCGAGTCAGTATTCAGAGAGGAAGTGCATTATCTAGGGAGGTGGTAGCTCATTGGCTAAGGCACACGGTCTCTAGTCCATAATGTCGCAGGTTTGAATCCCACCATCACCACCAAGCTGCCACTAGAGGGCCCTTGAGAAAGGCATTTAACCCTCAGATGTAAGTAAGTTTAACAACCTTGTTTAGAGCCAACAACCTGTCTCTGGTTGAGGCATTGGCCTACAGACCGAAAGATCGCAGGTTCAAATCCCAGTACCACCAAGCTGCCACTAGTGGGCCCTTGAGCAAGGCCTTTAACCCTCAATTGCTCAGTTGTAAGTCGCTCTGGATAAGGGCGTCTGTCAAATGACACAAATGTAAATGTACAGCAACAAAACTAAGGAGATAGTTGTTGACTTTAGGCGGACACAGAGCACCCAATTTCCTCTGAGCATCAATGGAGATTGTGAAGAGGACCTTAGTGTTCATTTGGCGGAGACCCTCACCTGGTCACTCATGAAAGCCATCATGAAAGCCCAGCACGAAAGCCCAGCAGCGTCTCTTCTTCCTGAGAAGGCTGAGGATCCCCCATCCTAACCATGTTCTACAGCGGGACCACCGAGAACATCTCTTTGGAATCTCTCTACCCTCTGTCACGGATATCCACACCACCAAAGCACGACCCCACACACACACTTCACACGCCTACCATCATGAAAGAGGATACGAGGGCCCTCACATTTGCTGCTCTTGCTGTTTTGTGTTGGCCACTATTGTTTACATTTCGTTATATTGCACAATGCATTGGATACCGCTGTATGTCCGTTTTCCCTATTTGCTCTTGCACTAGGTTGCACGCTATGTACTTTCTGTGGCTAGGACAACTTACTCCAAGTTCTGTTATGTAGCTCTATGAATGTTTTAAGTAGCACCAAAGTTCTGGAGAAACGCCGTCTCATTTCACTGTGTACTGCGTATGCTATACATATGGTTGGCAAATGACAATAAAAGCCTCTTGACTTGACTTCTGTACCTACTGATCACCTCATATCGTCCCTCACCCCATCTACAAACCTCCTCCTTGTCCTCCATCCTCAGCATTCTGCCACTGATATGACCCATGATAAAGGTATGTTGCTGAATAAGGGCACATATCAAATACCATGTAACGACTATAATCTGACAACATTGAAAGTTGGTATTTAATTACAAAATAAATTCACTTTCTCCAATGATCTCAAAAACGTTTATTATTGCCCTCATCTATTGCAATTCCTATTTAATTGCATTTTGTTAGGTAATATCTTCATGACTCACCTTTTGAACAAATAAACAAACAAATGTACTCCTGTGGTTATCCACTGATAATTTACATAACAACAACAACAACAACAATATATATATATATATATATATATATATATATATATATATATATATATATATATATATATATATATATATATATATATATATTATATCAACAGCAAGAGAAACATATTACTTACCCAAAATCTGTGACACGACACTGATTCGGTTGACCTCTGCAGCCAAAATATACAATATACTACTCCTTAGATATCTACAGTAAAACAAACAAAAATAATAATATTAAACTCTTTTTCTCCACAGTTTACCTTGTTTTTTCCATGTTATTGTCAGTTTAAATTGTACTTTTATCCGTTGGCATTTCACTTGTTATCCAAGGGGGTGGGGCTAAGAGG
This sequence comes from Kryptopterus vitreolus, assembly GCA_030449085.1. Taxonomy (NCBI): domain Eukaryota; kingdom Metazoa; phylum Chordata; class Actinopteri; order Siluriformes; family Siluridae; genus Kryptopterus; species Kryptopterus vitreolus. The sequence goes on from JACRUU010000002.1 coordinate 16,208,896, forward strand.
AGTTGGTGTTATTTGGCTCTGTATTGTAGTAAGTAAACATGTATAATTCAAAAAGCTATACATACTGTTGAACCAAACGCCATTGTATGAAACCACAAATCAAAATGTTGACGTAAGGGTTTATCGATGTACAGTGGGAAACCTTTGAAATTATTGATACTGAAGATGCAGAAACGAATTGATTTAATTAATAATAATAATCGTTATTGAGATTTGTTGATAACAAATGCAATTATCGATTATTTGGACTGCTCTTGTCGCGGGTTAGCATGACAGTTAGGTAATACAGAGTGAAGTTCAACCGGCAGCAGGAAAAGTCATCCTTGTCATCATTGGAGTGTCATCCAATGCGTGGGAGCATTTTATATTAAATTCAACACAACAAAAGACTGTAACCTGCAAGTGCTGCACAAGCACATGAAACAGCACATGGAAATGAAATATCAGCACGGTAAATACTGTATTTCCTCATCATGCGAAAATGGTACAGATTAATTAAAGCGTCATTGTTGTAAACTGGTTGCTTGTTAACTTCGGGACAGTCGCACTAGATCTAGTTCTGCCGTGACTCACGAGTATCAGGGATATTTCACTGCCTCGCCATGACCAACAGTATGGTTTCATGCCAAGCAAGAGCACCCCTCATTATCTCCAGTTAGGGGTGGCCACAGAGATCCTCGTCCTTCTCCATACCGCATTCTGCCTCTTTCACTTCAACCACCTGCATGTCCCTCACCACATCCATAAACCTTCTCCTTGGCCTTCCTCTTTTCCTCCTGCCAGACACCGCCATCGTCAACATTCATCTCCCCCATGTCCCTCCACTGCACATGTCCAAAAAATCTCAATCCCCTCACCTCGTCTCCAAAACGTCCTACATACGCTGTCTCTCTAATAAACCCATTTCTACTCCTGTCCATCCTCATCCTTCATGGATTGAGAAGGTCAGAAGGAGATTGCGTTTGTGGATCTAGAGAAATTGCAAACGGGGTCCCAATAGAGGAGTTGTGCCATGAGATGCATGATAACCGTGTGACACAGAGAGGTGTAAAGTAGGAATGACAGACTGCCTTAATTTGGAAGTGGGATTGCATCATGGATTAGCTCTGAGCCCGTTCCTTTTCGCAGTGTGATGGACAGGTTGACCGGCGAGGTCAGCCTCCGTGGATGATAAGAGGAGGGGAATGAGAGTCTGTATGAGTAGGCAGAGGAATGGTGAGGTTGTAGGGAGAAGTGGATGAGTGGTGACGGTACCTGGGGCCAACAGCATAAAGTAACGGAGAGTGTGTTCCAGAAGGGAAGAAAAGAGTGCAGACAGGGTGGAGAAGAGTTGAAAGAGTGATTTGGGATAGAAAGGAATCTGCAAAAGTGAAAAGGAGCGATAATAGGGCTGCGGGGAGACCGGCGATGGAGGAGACAGTGGCGTTGCCTAAAACACAGGTTGGGGACCTGGACGTGGAGGAATTGAAGATGGTGAGACTTTCAATGGGAATGACGAGGATGGACGGGACAAGAAATGAGTTTAATAGAGAGACAGAGCATGTAGGATGGTTTGGAGACATGGAGATGAAGGCTACACTGAGATGGTTTGGATATCTGAAGAGATGGTACATGGGGTAGATAGGGAGAAGAATGATGAGAATGGAGGTGCCAGGCAGTAGGAAAAGAGGAAGACTTATGGATGTGGTAACTGAGGACCAGTATGAGAGTTATATTTCCTTGTCCTTTTAAACTAGAATCCCCCCACAATACATACATACATACATTTCACCATTTCTTTCAATCATCAATGACTTGTCTATTAACACTGTGATCGTTTTAGACTATGTACTAGTCTGATGAGATAATCAATATGTTGTTATTCAGAACGGTTCACCCTTAACTGCAGTATGGAAATTTTACATATCAATAAACAATCAGTGCAATATAGAAAGGTTTTTATATGGAGGTAACAGAAAGAAACCAGCATGCATATATATATATATATATATATATATATATATATATATATATATATATATATATATATATATATATATATGTAAACACAAAAAAAAACAAGCGAATGTGTCTTGAATCTAAATTCTGATATACATCTTCATTGCTAATATACAAATATATACATACACTAGCAATGTATATACATACAATAGCAATGAAGCTGTATATCAGAAGTTAGATTCAAGATATAAATTATCAATATATAAACCTTATATATATATATATATATATATATAATATACATATATATACATATATTATATATATACCTTTTATATCGATATACATCGAAGATATATTGAAAGAGAGGTTGTTTTGAAGGTTGTCAGGTGCATGAAATAAGACAGCAGCATTAAATATCATATAGCATGTCAGTATGTAGAGCTATTTCCCCACGGATCATTATTACTAATCCAACTAAAACAAATATAAAAACTATACAGCATTTACTTTATATATATATATATATATATATATATATATATATATATATATATATATATATATATATATAATATATGAAATAATTCGTTATATTTAAATAAATATGACGATTAAAATTTGTTAATTTTAAGAGACAGTATGTGTATTATATATTAATAAAATATTAAATACATAAAAGGCAATTCGTATCTGATTAATCAATGGACTGATCAGTAGAGCACTCGATTAATCGATCACTACAGCCCTACTTCTTAGAATGAAATGGTCTTGTAGACTTTTGTGTTACCTGCGGACTGTGATATTTGTGTGTGTGTGTGTGTGTGTGTGTGTGTGTGTGTGTGTGTGTGTTGTGTGTGTGTTTTTCCTTCTTCTTCCCAGAGCCTGGTCAATATAATGTCAATATTTCTCCTGACATTTTTACACTTTTGAAACAAAACAAAAACACAGACCTTCCGAATAATCCGTGTGTTTGTTTGTTTTTTTTGTAATCGAGGAGAATTCCTAAATAACGTGCGCACAGCAGCCACAGTGAATATTAATCCAGGAATAAATAAAGAATAATCCCAAAGTGAAATCATCAGCATTCCTAGCTAGCTGTGTGCTCGGCCATTGTTTAGCTAGGCTAGCTGTTATAATAAATAAATAAACAAATAAATAAGGCGCCACGTGAATGAGCACACACGTGAACATAGGAAAGGTTGCACTGAAGCGTGGGAGAGAACACGACGCCGGTTTGTAGACTGGGACATTGTGTGTGTTTTTTTCGGCTGTGGATGTGGATGTGGATGTGGATGTGGATTAGCCCGGCGCTAAATATGTGAATGTTGCGCTTGCTTTGAAAGGAGCACTGACCGATTTCATTCTTCGTGCATGCAACGTTTTATTTCCGTCCGTGTGAGCGGTGTTGATTCATCTCGCAGCAAAACAAACAAACAAACAAACAAACAAACAAAAGGCAAATGCGGCGTAGCGGTAACTCCCAGCACTTCTCTTTAACCCGAAAGGTGTAGCGAGAAAGTTGACGGTACGGAAGTTCGCCCAGTACGCGCCAACGCGCATGCGCGGGAAAGAAAGGCAGGCACGCACGCGCCGTATGCACGCGCTGTATACACGCGCGCCCTCTCGAGATCCGGATCGTTTTAGCGAGTCGGTTCTTTGAATCTCGTTTGAATCAATATGAACGGATCTTTTTTTTTTCTTCTTCCGTAAATAAAATAAAATCCGAGATCAGGGATGCTTGTGGAGGGAGGTGATAGCCCAGTGGTTAAGGTGTTTGGGGTCTGGACAAAAAGATCCAAGCTGTCACTCGTGGGCCCTTGAGTAAGGCCCTTAACCCTCACTTGCAAGTGGCTTCTGGATAAGGGCGTCTGCCAAATGCAGTAAATGTAAATGTGTGAGGGTGTAGCTCGGTGGTCTGGGTTACTGTTCCGGAGGTCGGGGGATGACGAACAAGCAGCATCAGTAATTCTGTCTTTGCCGACCGCAGTGAAGGCCGCTCGAAATGATATAGAAAAGAATTTTATTTGCCGCTTGTACATTATTCTTTCTTCGTATATCCCAGCTTGTTTGGTCAAAGTCTGTCATGATAGGACGCCCCCTGCATCACAGAGAGTTAAGGGCCTTGCTCAAGGACCCAAGTGTGGCAGCTTGGCAATACCAGGGATCAAACCCATGATCCTCTGTTCAGTAGCCCATCGCCTTAACCACTAAGCTACCCCAACCCCTATATTAGGAAGGGATGTACTATATATATATATATATATATAAAAAGGGAGTTCACACATTTGTTTTAAAAAAAGAAAAGTTTTTTCCTCCTCCTCCTCCTCACAGTTCTTCATCCTTTTCATGCTCCTAAATCAAATGATCCAAAGGTTCTCAAATACACTTACATGTATAAATCCTCTTAATAGATGCTCTTATTAATCCTATCCTGCATCACCATGGCCTGGTCATCTACTGGTCAAAAAACAAACAAATAAATAAATAATACTAATTACGTCTTACTATTTATTGTACACCAGGGGGCGCTGCAGTACAAGTGTCGAAGAGTTAAGCGCACTCATCAAGTAATCCATCATTTGTTTGGAATCCGAGAAAAGAAAGAAATAACGCACCTGAAATGTTCTAAAATTATTATTATTTTATAATAATAATAATAATAATTGGTATTATTATTATTATTATTATTATTATTATTATTATTATTATTATTATTATTATTATTAATAAAGGCTGGAATTCATATATATTAGCAAATATAGCAAAATAAATTGTTACAAATAGTAGGATATGATGGACACTATAGAACGTGTGTCTATTTTGTCTTTGCACAATGTGAATGGACAGATTGAGATGCCAAAAAAAAGAGGCATGGTGGTTTAGTGGTTAGCACGTTCGCCTCACTCTTCCAGAGTCCGGGTTCGATTCCAATCTCGGCCATGTGGAGTTTGCATATTCTCGCTGTGCCTCAGGGAGGTTCCTCCAGGTTCTCCGGTTTCCTCCCCGGTCCAAAAACATGCACGGTAGGTTGATTGGCACCTTGGAAAATTGTCCCTAGTGTGTGTGTATGAGTGTGTGTGTGTGTGTGTTCTGTGATGGGTTGGCATTCCATCCAGGGTGTATCCTGCCTTAATGCCCATAGACGCCTGAGATAGACACAGGCTCCCCGTGACCCGAGGGAAGATCGGATATAGCGGTAGAAGATGAATGAATGAATGGGATTATGGGATGTTGGTGCAGGAGTGATTGGTGAGAGACGTGTATCTGTAAGAGTGAAGGGGAAAGCGTTCAGGACTGTAGTGAGACCTGCGATGTTGTAGGAGGTGGCAGAGTTGAAGCTGTTCATTGAGCTGTTCATTGGCAGGGACGAGGATGGACAGGATGTGGAAGTGAGGGACGTTGCGTGTAGGATGTTTTGGAGACGAGGTGAGGGAGGTTTTGATTGAGATGGTTTGGACATGTGCAGAGGAGAGACGTGAGGATGGAGGAAAAGACGAAGGCCAAGGAAGGTAGTTGGTTTGTAAGAGGCAGATGTAGAGGAGAGAAAAAGGAAGGAGAGCATCCTTGCGCTCGGAGTTTCTGGGTGGGAGAATTGAAAATGAGAAAAGAATGTAAAGCACATCACACATGGTTGTTTATGCGGGAGCAAAATGATACCTCCGATTTATCCGTAAGAAGTAAATCAGTATATTTTGCTTGTTGCCTTTAATGTCATTAGTATTTTAAAACCACGATGCACATTCAGCAAAAAAAAAAAAAAAAAAAAAAAAAAAAAAAAATATATATATATATATATATATACACACACACACACACACACACACACACACACACACACACACACAAGTACTGCAATACATTCTTATATGATTGATTTGATGGAAATGACTGATTTACATATAATCTGCTACAATAAACATTACAATGTATATATATATATATATATATATATATATATATATATATATATATATATATACATACATACATATATAACAATGATGGATGATGGACACAATGGTGTATATATATATATATATACACAGAGTACAAAGTACAAAAGAATATTCCGTTTCCAGTTTATTATAATACCAGCTGTCATATTAAAAGACACAATAATAATAATAATAATAATAATAATAATAATAATAATAAGAATAGTTCCAGTTTAGATGATTGCTGGTGAAATCCCCAAGAATTCTTAACCAGGACGGAACAGATAAAATATCCGTTAACAACTGAACTGAACAACGTACAAGCACGTGTCATTTACGTCATGCATATACAAGGCAACATTAAATCGATGTCCGTGTGTTTTCTTGATGGCGAATCCGCAGAAATGACGTCCCGTTTCGGAACATTCTTCTAAACACAAACCAATTGCACACCAAACGTCGCGGGTGACGCCAGTCTGTCGAATACTGCCAACTATAATGCGCATGACAGTCTAGACGGCATAGTTACAGACTTCGGGGGCATCTTCTTAATGGACGGGCGCTAATTTCCATCATGCCGAGAGCTGATAAACAAACATCACGATCAAGATCAGCCGTATCATACCGGTCCTGGGATATAATAATAATAATGTTGGATATATATATATATATATATATATATATATATATATATATATATATATATATATATACATACATATATATATATATATATATATATATATATATATATATATATATATATATTATATATATATATATATATATATATATATATATATATATATATATATATATATATATATGTATAAGGGAGGTGGTAGCCCAGTGGTTAAGGTGTTGGTCCGGAAGATCACAGGTTCAAATCCCACCTCCACCAAGCTGCCACTAGTGGGCCCTTGAGCAAGGCCCTTAACCCTCAATTGCTCAGTTGTAAGTCGCTCTAGATAAGGGCGTCTGCCGAAATACCGTAAATGTAAATGTAAATATGGAATATATCGTCAAACGCTGTCAATGAACAGACTATTTTCTCTTGTGTTAAAGTAAAAATATACAGTATGTGCGTAATGCTGATGTACATCATATATACCTACTAATACATTTTATCCTTATAAGAAAAATAACATCTTGAGATAAAAAAAAAACATGTTTGGACATGTTTAATATTTTTTTTGCTCCAGTAGTAGGAAGACCTAGAACTTCTTGGGACCATGCAGTAGATTTGGGACACTGCCCATACATATATACATATATATATTGTTAGTGATGTATAAAGGGTTTGTGGCTTGCAGTTTTTATTTGACTCTTCCTTTGATAGTTGCCACATGTGCTATGAAGTTTGCCGTTTCCTCGGACGAAGGGATGTTTTTTCGTTTGTTTTTTTTTACAGCTCTACGTCAGAAAACGACTTACTCCCCTGATCTTTGACGCGGGTGTTGAGCACCGAGTTCGTGCAGGTGTTGGTGCGCGACGCCTCCTCCGTGAACGCCGTTTCCAGCACTTTCAAGATGGACTTTCGCACCTTGTCCTTGAAATCCTGCCCGATGAAGACGTACAGCAGCGGGTTCAGGCAGCTGTTGAGAAACGCCAGGCTGGTCGCTATGGGAATGCCTATCGTGGTTATATGCTCCAGGGTGGGACTGTTTTGTGGGGCCATGTGGTGAGCCATCTCGATCAGGACCAGGATGTGATACGGGGCCCAGCAAAGGAAAAAAACGGCGATCACGGCGGCGATGATCTTAAACGGGCGCCCCGTGCGGCCGGACATGGAGCGGTTTCTTTTGAGGCGGTGGATGATGATCGCGTAGCAGGAGACGATGATGGTAAACGGCACCACGAAGCCCAGGAGAAAGCGCGTGACGATCATAGCACGGTGTCGCAGGAGGCGCAGGTCCACCACGTCTTCGCTCTGATAGTCGTCCGAGAAGGCAAAGTTGTTAAAGCAGTTGATGATGTTCGGATTGTTGTAGTCCGGACCGGTGTCCCTGAAGACAAAGTACGGGGAGCTCAGGAGCAAAGCGAACAGCCAGACGCCAAGGCTCAGTCCCGATGCACAGCTGACGCTTCGATGGTTCTGCGCCCATATGGGACGCACGACCGAGATGCACCGGTCCACGCTAATGACCACGAGGATGTAGACGCTGGCGAACATGTTGAGGAAGCTGAGGGTGCTGTTGAGCTTGCACATGAAACGGCCAAACGGCCAGTGGAAGCCCATGGCTGTGTAAGCCACGCTGAGAGGCAGGAAGGCGGTGAAGAGGAAGTCGGCAACCGCCAGGTTGAGAAACCAAACCGTGTTCACCGTTTTCTTCATCTTGAATCCGGACACCCAGATCACCACGCCGTTCCCGACCACGCCGAGCACGAAGGCCAGACAGTAGACTATAAGCGACATGATGTTGAGAGACTGGCGGAGTTCCGCGTGCACGTCGTCGTAGTCGTCGTAGTAATCTTCCTCCGAACCGTTACCCAGGTAGGAGTCGTTCTTGAAGAAATACATCTCCGTGGTGTTCGGGAACGGCGAGGACATGGCGGCAGACATTTGCGCAACCTAATTTGAAAAAAACAAACAAACAAACAAAAACATTTGAAATGACAATATTCCGTTTTGGAAAATGTTAAATGTACAGTGTGTTTGGGAAGGTTACTTTGGAAATGGAATGGGTTCATATATTCATATTCATCTTTTACCACTATATCCGATCTTCCCTCGGGTCACGGGGAGCCTGTGCCTATCTCAGGCGTCTATGGGCATTAAGGCAGGATACACCCTGGATGGAATGCCAACTCATCGCAGGACACACACACACACACACACATTCATACACTAGGGACAATTTTACAAGGTGCCAATCAACCTACCGTGCATGTTTTTGGACCAGGAGGAAACCGGAGAACCCGGAGAAAAACCCCCTGAGGCACGGGGAGAACATGCAAACTCCACACACACATGGCCGAGACGGGAATCGAACCCGGTGTGAGGCGAACGTGCTAACCACTAAGCCACCGTGCCCCCTATGTAATGGGTTAAAGATTGCAAATGTACCCTATTCAAAATAAGCCGTGTCACTTTTCATTGACTTTCTGGATTAATTTGTCCACTAGGTGGCGCGTTCTAAGTATTCTAATAGATTTTATAAATTGCATCAGAATCAAATTGTTGTCCAAAGAGGGTGTGGTTAGCATTTTCAAAAGTACCTGTAATTTAGATTACACGTTTTTTTCCCCCCAGTAACTGTAACGCATCGTTACTTTTATTTTGTAATTTAATTACGTAACGCCGTTACGTGTAACCAGTTACTTCCCAAGCACTGAGCGTTTCAAAGGCAAACCGTTCATGTTCGAGGTCATGCAAGTGTTTTAACATGTTATTCTGCTCTTGTCCACTTGAGGACACAAGTGTAGTGTTTTTTGTAGAAAAATCGAAAGATGAGCAACGCAGTACAGATTTTCTGGATTCATTCCAGTTCTAAAGCACTTATCTAGTATTGATTTATTTATTTATTATATTATTATTTTTTTTTTTTACAGTATTTGGAATTTTTATCATCAATTTTTAACATACACCAGTCATTTTACTGAAAAACAGCATGGAATTATAACTTAATTTTTAAACTTAGCTTTATTAGTAATAACGGACATTGTACCAAAGCAGCTGGACAGAATTAAACAGATATATAAAAAAAAAAATTATATATATATATATATATATATATATATATATATATATATATATATATATATATATATATATATATATATATGGTAGGAAACCAGACTGAGAAGAAAACCCATCCTCATTCGGGTGACACCAAATGTCCATTCATTTTAGTTCCATCATTGTTGAGGTTATAAGCTGTTCATTAATGGACACTAGAATGCCATGAACTGTTCCTAGCGCCCTATGTCATTGTAGCAGTTTGTATATGGTTATAGGATTTGTGTTTAAACTAGTATGCATCTGATTTATAATAATAATAATAAATAATAATAATAATAATAATAACAACAACAATAATAATGTCGCAAATGATCTTTATCCGTATTTAAAACTTGTGCATAATTCTTAATTTCGCTTTTTATCCTATTTTATCCTATGTACGTCACCAAACGTTTGGTGCGTGTACGTCACCAAAGCGTGAAATGTATGAAGAAGAAATGCAAAGCAAAGAAAAAACGATGCAAACTTACCGAGACGATCAGATCGCACAAATATAAGTCCTCAGAGCCACCGCGCAAGTCTTAATAACGCGGACCTGAGCTGTGTGTGTGTGTGTGTGTGTGTGTGTGTGTGTGTGGCGCGCGCTGGTGCGCTTTACGCTTGTGCGAACTTGCGCGCGCGCGCGCGCGCGCGCGCGTGTGTGTGTGTGTGTGTGTGTGTGTGAAACTGCGTTCACTTCATGTGTATCTGCAGCCTTCAGTGACTTTGTTCCTCTTTTCCTGAACTCCACAGAGTCCTTGGCTTCAACGCGGTGACGGCACAACAACCCGTCTAATAGTATAGTATAAGGGTCGCGTATTTATTTTGTCCGAAAAGAAGCAGCACCAGCTATTTGTTGAAAATGTTTACTTAAGCGGAAAAGAAACTGTGCAGTATACACTTCTAATGTAAATGCATTTAAAGCCTCTCGATTCCTATCCAGTTGCCGAACAATTACTAACATCCATTCTCTCTGCACTTTAAACTCCTAAATCACTTCAGTCATTCAGAAATCTACATGCGTTACCTGTCACTTTGACCCTCTTCTAACTCAATTAGCACGTTCGCCTCACACCGCCAGGGTCGGGCCTTCGATTCCCGTCTCGGCCATGTGTGTGTGGAGTTTGCATGTTCTCCCGGTGCCTCAGGGGGTTTTTCTCCGGGTTCTCCGGTTTCCTCCCTCCGTCCAAAAACATGCACTGATAGATTGATTGGCACCTTGGAAAAAAATTGTCCCGTGTGTGTGAATGTGTGTGTGTGTGTGTGTGTTTGTGTGTCCTGCAGTGGGTTGGCACCTCATACAGGGTGTATCCTGCCTTGCTGCTCCAAGATGCCGAGTGTATATGAGGAAGTGTATATGAGGGAGTGTATATGATGGAGTGTATATGATGAAGTGTATATGATGGAGTGTATATGATGAAATGTATATGATGGAGTGTATATGAGGGAGTGTATATGAGTAATTATATAGTATTGTATATGAGGGAGTGTATATGAGTGTAAGTATGTATGAAGGAAGTGTATATGAGTAAGTGTATATGAGGGAGTGTATATGAGGAAGTGTATATAAGGAAGTGTATATGAGGGAATGTATATGATGCAGTGTATATGAGGATGTGTATATAAGGAAGTGTATGAGGGAGTGTATATGAGGATGTGTATATGAGGGATTGTATATGATGGAGTGTATATGAGGAAGTGTATGAGGGAGTGTATATAAGGAAGTGTATATGAGGAAGTGTATATAAGGAAGTGTATATGAGTGAGTGTATATGAGTGAGTGTATATGAGGAAGTGTATATGAGGGAGTGTATATAAGGAAGTGTATATGATGGAGTGTATATAAGGAAGTGTATATGAGGAAGTGTATATGAGGGATTGTATATAAGGAAGTGTATATGAGGAAGTGTATATGATATGGAGTGTAGTGTATATGAGGGATTGTATATAAGGAAGTGTATATGAGGAAGTATATATGAGGAAGTGTATATGAGGGATTGTATATAAGGAAGTGTATATGAGGAAGTATATATGAGGAAGTGTATATGAGGGATTGTATATAAGGAAGTGTATATGATGAAGTGTATATGAGGAAGTGTATATGAGGGAGTGTATATAAGGAAGTGTATATGAGGGATTGTATATAAGGAAGTGTATATGATGGAGTGTATATGAGGAAGTGTATATGAGGGAGTGTATATAAGGAAGTGTATATATGAGGGGGTAATCAATACGGGAAGTGTATTGTATATATGTGGGGAGTATATATAGAAGTATATATGAGGAAGTGTATATGAGGGATTGTATATAAGGAAGTGTATATGATGGAGTGTATATGAGGAAGTGTATATGAGGGAGTGTATATGATGGAGTGTATATGAGGAAGTGTATATGATGGAAGTGTATATGAGGGAGTGTATATGAGTAAGTGTATATGAGTAAGTGAGTGTATATGAGGGAGTGTATATGAGTAAGTGTATATGAGGGAGTGTATATGAGTGAAGTGTATATGAGGGAGTGTATATGATGAAGTGTATATGAGGGAGTGTATATAAGGAAGTGTATATAAGGAAGTATATATGATAAGAGTGTATATAATGAAGTGTATATGATAGAGTGTATATGAGGGAGTGTATATGAGTAAGTGTATATGATGGAGTGTATATAAGGAAGTGTATATGAGTAAGTGTATATGATGGAGTGTATATGATGAAGTGTATAGAGAGAATTCACACTACAGACTCGGTCCATTACACCACCTCCCCCCACAACCCTGAAAGTCCCCATCTCTCAATGTTCCAGAGAATAGAGGAATGATATAATATAATATAATGTAATATAATATAATAGCGCTTACTCATTTGGAGTTTTTTTTGCCTGATTACATCTGCCTCACAGAAACACCACACGGAGACTCACCCCGGATGTGGTTGTGCGCCGCGAGCCGAACAGAAACGAAAGCTGATTCGCGGGGAATTGGGAAGAATGCCGGAGCACCAGAGGAGTCGCACAGTCACAGACTTCGGTCCAAACAGATGTCCATAACGGATGACCAGGATCTCCAGTCTGGACTCCCCTAAGCTCAAATTTCCACAATTATTCAAAATGAAAGAAAAAAGAAGAGGATTAAAAGAATGATAATGAAGAACAAATATGTGCCGTACCAAGACATCATTAGCAAACAAGCGATGTCCCTGATGGATATTTATTTCGATTCCCGTCCACCATCCAAAATTCCAATCAAACCCAATCGCAATTTTCTCAAGAACTTGTTGTTGGCCTGCGTTCTACACATATGATTCGTATTATGCATGAGGAACAGGAATATTTTGCAGCAGGCAAGGAAATGTTCCGTGATCTTACGATCCTTACAATATAAAGTCGTCTAAATGCATAGGTTATTACTATTTGTTTAGTATATGTATTCTTTCTATGTATCTATTTCATTCTATCTTTGATTTGCCACATGGCGTCCGGGCTTCTATAAAGTTTTTGTGCTTGTCTCGCGAAAAAAAAAAAAACTGGTTAAATGGATGTTTTTAAAGCTGGAGAGATGTTATTGCAAGTCCCCCTTGTATCCAGCTGGGCCACGCGGCTCCACCCAAAGCACGGATTATTTTTCCAAAACTCATATATCATAGATAAAGACTACATGCAAGATACGGCAGATCTTCAAAATGTCCTACTGGCCAGTGTTGGGGAGGTTACTTAGGAAATGTAATAGATTACAGGCCACAAATGACCATTCAAAAAAATATAATAAGTAGTGTATAACTTTTCAATGACTTCCTCATTTGTCCACTAGGTGGCAGTTTAAGTTAGCATTCTAGGAAAAAAAAACTCCTCGGGGGGGAAAAAAGTTGTTTTTTTTGTGGGAAATTTCAAACTGTAATTTAATGGCACGAATCACTGTTATTTCGTCATTGAATCACGTAACGCCGTTGCATGTAACTAGCTAAAAAGCAGAATGACAAAGCAGCCTTTGTAAAGTGCATGCAGATGAAGTGGCGTTCGGGGCGAAAGGAAGTGTGCATCATTACGGTGATGCAAAGCAAGCATATATTTGTATTTATAAAACTTACGAAACATCAGGTTTTCACGATGATGACTGATAAACTGACAAAGAAGAAAAAAAAGCTAAATGGCAAATTTGTCCAAATCATTCGCATTATACGCACCAAAAACCTCAAAACTCTGCTAGTTTGCCAAAACTGTGGTGTAGTGCCGAGAGCAGTGAACATGCAGGACGGAATTTGTCGTGCACAATTGTTTTTCTCTGTCGCACAGCGAATTCGCTGCTTCTGCTAGTCTTGATTTCTCATTTGCATCGTTTCGAACGCTGACTCAAAAATGAGTCCCATAATCTTAATATCATGTTAGACTTAAACACCAAATGTCTCGGGGCAGATTCGTTCTGTAGTTTAAAAAAGACCAACTCTTTTTTTGAGTGTGTGTGTGTGTGTGTGTGTGTGTGTGTGTGTGTTATGTTTCTGGTCTTTGTGTTATATTTATATATCTGTACCTCTTCTCTTTCCCCCCCACACACACCCTATAACACTCATTACATGCTGCATCCTGTCGCGAACACCCCCCCCCCCCGCCCCCCAAGTTAAATATGACTCTCTAAAGATCATAAAGTTGCTGAACAAAGGCTTAGTTGAGGAAATAGAAGAAAAAAAAAACCCAAAAAAACACAGGACGGTTTCTTTTTGGCTCTGGAGCCTAAAAAACAAGTTCAGCCAAGTGAAACACTGACCAGACAGAGTCATTTTGTTCACTGCTGTTTTTGGAATCCAGGCAAAGAATACACTGGATAAATCCTCCACCAGCAGTACTACGTTCTCTCCTTCGCCCATCCTCGAAGATGGCTCTGCGAAAAAAACGGCAGTCGGATTATCAAATACATTTCTGGCCAATCAGATGCTTCACTGACGCCATCACATGATGGGCAAAGAAGCCGTGTGTATTGCTTAGCAAATCCAATTCTTGTACCACTTTCTAGATTAGGGGTGGGGCAAGCTACGGCCCGCGGGCCACATCCTTTGTCCAGCCGAATATTGACTGGAAACAAAGCGCATGTATGTGCTGATGCAGATATAGATACCTCCTGTCTAACTCCTGCTGTGCTCAGTATGACCTGTGTTATAAACCTCACCCTAGTTTAGATGCTCCTCAGCCTGGTTTCAGCCTCCCAGACAGCTGTTTCTGTTTATCGCCGTGTTATGATCATTACCACCCACATACTGCAATCGGGTAATCACACACCTGACCCTGATCCGACAAAATCCCCCAACCTGGTGTCAAGTGTTCAGTTTGTGTAAGAAATGGTGCTGGTTTTTATATATATATATATATATATATATATATATCTATATATATATATATATATATATATATATATATATATATCTTCTCACGCTTTATTCATCTTCTATCCGATCTATATATATATATATATATATGGATTAGAGGATATGGAGAATTCCACCACACAAGAGAGAGAGAGAGAGAGCTGAATTCATCCGATTTTCCCTCGGAGGAGAGAGGAGTCTGAGGAACTAAAATCTCAAACGTAAACTAAATCTAAGGCAGAAACTAAACTTTTCCTTCTTTAAAAGATAACTATTGCACACACACACACACACATTCACACACACATTTATAGGGGGAGGTGGTAGCTCAGTGGTTAAGGCTTTGGCCTCTGGACCAAAAGATCACAGGCCACATGCAAATTCCACTGCCACCAAGCTGCATGGTAGCTAGTGGGCCCTTAAGCAAGGCCCTTAAGCCTCAATTGCTTAGTTGTAAGTCTCACTGGATCAGAGCGTATGTCAGATGTCGTAATATATATATATATCCAAATATAAACATAAATTTCTATATAGTAAAAAAAAAAATAAATATATATATATATATATATATATATATATATATACTAGATACAGTATATATTTTATATCCCATTTATATTATATCACCCTCTGCCAGGTAGTCTATATACATGCTTCTATATATCTGTACATTAGACTGGACGTTGAATGATGGCACGACTAATTATAATATTTGTACGCTTTTTTCCTTTTTTTTCCCTTTTTTTTGACAGTGTGGCGAAATAAAAATAAAGAACATCCATGCGTAGGTTTGACGAGGCAGCACACGGGACCTTAAAAAAAAAACCCCAAAAAAACAACACTGGAGGTAAACATCATGGGAAAAGCTATAATCAGTTCAAGATGTGCGCGTGTGTAGGTGGCTAAAGCGCACTGGAGAGTTTTCTCTTTTCCCTGGACCCCAGGAGCAGCTCAGCAGATAATTCACCTCGAGAAAAAGGCCTGGGAAGGTCGGATACTGCACCCCTAAGTACCGCTTCCAAAAAAAAAAAAAAAACAGTTCGACAAACACCGCTGAGCTCTTCCTGCTGTACAAATGAAACGAGATACGGTGAGCTATGAGAGCCTTAAAAGGACGCTCGGTGTTCATGCAACAAACAGCTCCGATTCTTTACGTGCTATTTAACGCCGCGCACATATGTCTTTTTTCCGAACAAAAGCCGAGGTCTGTTTCCTATCCATTGGACTCTGAGAATTGTCCAGATGTATATTGGAATTCAAAGAGAATGGAGGAGAGGCAGGAAAGTGGGGGCGGAGATTGGGGGGGGGGGTGAAGTGGGGGTAAGTGAAGGGCGGAAGACGTAAAAAGAAACTTAAAACTCAAGACGCCAACACATATGTGGGAGAATCAACAACCCCCCCCCCCCCCACCCCCAAATTCCCTTAGTGTGGTTTTCCTTGTAATTTAATGCGAAGGGAAAGACACTTCTTTTGGGATCGGACCTTTTGTTTCTCCATAGAGGAAGTAGCTGTCTAAAAGAAAAAAATCAAAAACACTTTTTCTTATCCGAAAGATAAATATTGCGTTAAACAAGAGCACACACACACACACACACACACACACACACACACACACACACACACACACACACATGCAAAGTGAATATAATCTAGTAAGTATATTCATTCATTCATTCATCATCTTCTACCGCTTTTATCCGATCTTCCCTCGGGTCACGGGGAGTCTGTGCCTATCTCAGGCGTCTATGGGCATTAAGGCAGGATACACCCTGGATGGAAAGCCAACCCATCACAGAACACACACACACACACACACACACACACATTCATACACTAGGGACAATTTTCCAAGGTGCCAATCAACCTACCGTGCATATTTTTGGACCGGGGGAGGAAACCGGAGAACCCGGAGAAAAAACCCTTGAGGCACGGGGAGAACATGCACAAACTCCACACACACATGGCCGAGACGGGAATCGAACCCGGATCCTGGCGGTGTGAGGCGAACGTGCTAACCACTAAACCACCGTGCCCCTTTTATTTTTATTTTATTATTTTATTACTTTTAACATTCATTCATTCATTCATTCATCTTCTACCGCTTTATCCGATCTTCCCTCGGGTCACGGGGAGTCTGTGCCTATCTCAGGCGTCTATGGGTATTAAGGCAGGATACACCCTGGATGGAATGCCAACCCATCACAGGGCACACACACACACACACACACAGACACGGGACAATTTTCCAAGGTGCCAATCAACCTACCGTGCATGTTTTTGGACTGGAGGAGGAAACTGGAGAACCCGGAGAAAAACCCTCTGAGGCACGGGGAGAACATGCAAACTCCACACACACATGGCCGAGACGGGAATCGGACCCCGACCCTGGCGGTGTGAGGCGAAACGTGCTAACCGCTAAACCACCGTGTCCCTATTATTTTCATTTTATTATTTTATTACTTTTAACATTCGTCGTTTAAATGTTCAGCGCTTTTTAACGTTGCTATGAGTCATTCAAAATCACGGTGTCTGGGAAGGATATTAATAGTTCCTCCAAGGTTATAGTTTGTGGGCAGCTCTGACAGGCCCGATTTCACCGCACTTCTTGATTTACCAGCCCAACATGCAATTTCGCATTCCAACATAAATAGTAATTTAGGCGTGCAAAACAACTAGCGGGGACCGTGATGCTGAGATTGGATTTGACTCCGGGACAGAGCCCTCAGCTGAAATTCTTTTGTGCAGATAGAAAACAGGGCGTGGTAGCGAGGGGAGACGCTCCGAGTTTTGTAGCGCCCGTGGATTTCACTCCGGTTTCAAGCCGGCGAAAAAAAATCTAATGGCACGCCGCAACAACAAAACCACCCCGTGTTTTTGTAGCTGCCGAGGTAAACGACAGCGTGTTTTCTGTCTTTCCTTTTTTCACTGGAGAAAAGAGAGAGAAAAAAAAGACATCTCTCAACTGGTTCTAATCGGCCTCCAGTGTGTCTTACTTTCTCAAATCTTAATACAGTGGATTCTTTTTTGTTTTTTTTTTTACACATCTGTAGCTTTGGAGTGTTTATTTTTGCTTGCCATTTTGAGCGCCGTTAAACCTTTACTGTGTAGCACCGTAAAACTACACACACAAAAGAAACCCCCAATAAAACCAACGAACACTGGTTACACAGACAAAAACGGGAAATAAAGTTCACTACAAAACGACAAATCAACAAGTAACATATACCCAGTGTTGGAAAGGTTTATTTTGGAAATGTAATAAATGACAAGTAGTGTAACTTTTCAAGGACTTTATAAAAGTAACCGATTACATTGGATTATTCATTTGTCCACTAGGTGGCGCTTTAAGTTAACGTTCTAAAAAAAATCCTTTCAAACCCTGGGAAAAAAATCGGTTCATTGAAAAATTTAATGGCACTTTTTTTTTATCAGTACCTGTAAGGAATTACGAGTTAACATTTGTTTTGTAAGGGGCACGGTGGTTTAGTGGTTAGCACGTTCGCCTCACACCGCCTGGGTCGGGGTTCGATTCCCGTCTCGGCCATGTGTGTGTGGAGTTTGCATGTTCTCCCCGTGTCTCAGGGGGTTTTTCTACGGGTTCTCCGGTTTCATCCCCGGTCCAAAAACATGCACGGTAGGTTGATTGGCACCTTGGAAAATTGTCCCTAGTGTATGAATGTGTGTGTGTGTGTGTGTGTGCCCTGCGATGGGTTGGGATTCCATCCAGGGTGTATCCTGCATTAATGCCCATAGACGCCTGAGATAGACACAGACTCCCCAGTGACCCGAGGGAAGATCGGATATAAAGCCGTGACCCTCCCCGTGACCCGAGGGAAGATCGGATAAAGCGGTAGAAGATGAATGAATGAATGAAGATGAATTTGTTTTGTAATTCAATTACGTAACGCCGTTACATGTAACTCGTTACTCCGCGAACGTTGCATATACCAGTGAACACACAGGACATAAAAATAAACATCTAGATACGCAGAGTCCCCGTACCTCGCTCTGCTTTACCAAAGGGAACTAAAGAAAAATCAAACACTGTTTACATTAAACCAGTGGTCCCCAACTCCCGGGGGCCATGGGGCAAATCGTACCGGGGCCGCACAGAAAGAATACATAACTTAAACGGAACTTATTTACGTTTCATTTGTTATCTGATTCTGGATTTTCTCCGCCACATCTCTCTACAGGAGTGGTTCTCAAATAGCGGCGGCGTGGCATTACGTCTGGGGAAACATCTGGCCCCCACAACAAGCAACAATTAGGGACACACAAAGTGCATCACCTGAAGGAAGAAGTCCTTCTGTGTGGAGGGGGTGTAGCTCAATGGCTCAGTGGTCTAAGGTGCTAGGCTGCTGATCAGAAGATCCGGGTTCGAGCATGGGTATGGCCAAGCTACCGCCCTTGGGTCCTTGAGCAAGACCCTTAACCCTCTGCTCCAGGGGGTGCCTTATTTGCTCTCTAACACTAGCTATCAACAACAAGCTGGGATATGTGAAGAAAGTGCTGTACTTTATATGTGACAAATAAAGGCCATTCAAGTCCACCATCCCCCCTCATCCCTCCGTCAACAATTGGGAACAGGTAATCCGTGCCTCCACCATATTCGTTGTATTTATCCGCCACACCTTAAAAGGCGTGACAATATTATTTTGACATCATTGAAAAAATGTCAAACAACTACTACTGCCCCCTACTGCTCAAGGCACGTAACACTCGCAGAACAGTTTGGGGTCATTTATAGCACCATTCGGTGAGAAACCTCAATATTATTACTCTCTGTCGATTTCCCTTTGACTTATTTGCGCTTTCAATTGCGACGCACTTCAACCCACAGACGATCAAACTGGGCAACGAGACGCTAACCACCAGATTCCCAATGCGACGAAAGGTAACTGGAAGAGAGCGGAAATCTCCCTGGCACGGTCTAACCTCAAAAGCTGATTTGGATTGCGGGCTCGAAGACGGAGAGTTATGTCCGGATGCGTCACGGTTGCAGAGAGGTCAGGAATGTTGTAACCGACGTTTCTCCCCGAACCCTGCGCCCCACCTCAACACAAAAAGCACCAAGCTACAGTAACTAGCCAGTTTCCTCTCGTTCAAATCCAACCGCAGAGCAGAGATCGGGTGAACAAAATACACAAGTCTAGCACACGGTGTTTACATGTGGCAGAAGGAAGGTTCAGGGATCTATACATCAGCGGTGTACGCAAGGCCCCTGTCACTTTGCAGTAAAAAATAAAAAAGCTCTTTTTTTTTTTTTTCCATGCCTGACCACATTTACCAAGCCCAATTTCATCATGTTTTGAACGAGCAGACATCTGCTGGGCACATGGTGTTTGTAGGCCTGAGATCTTTAGAGAAGGACATCTGCAAATGAAGGGGGAAAAAAAAACGAGCTCAAATAAAACAGCATATGCTAGTCTTGAAAAAAAAAAAAACATGTTCTTTTAATATACCATTGAGAAAAAAAACATGTTCCTTTAGCATAATTTACTTGATGATGGGCCCAGGGACAAACTGCATCCAAGAAAAGACCATTCCCTGATGTCATCGGAACCTCGCCCTTTAAGGAAGCAGCACATTTTTTTCGTTTTACGCGGGGAAAATACCGTACGGATCAGGCCGAACATTAAAACCACCTTCCCATTGACAGTCCCAGAAGAGCTCTGAAGCTGTCAAAGCATGGCCGCCAAGAACAGAAGATCCTTTAAGATTAGGTTTGGTCCGTCCAGCTCTTCCAATCTGATGGGCAATTTCGACCTGACATGGGGAAACTACGGCCCTCGGGACCTTTTAATCCGGCCCGCCGAATATCGGTACAGAATTGTCCAAATCAAAGTATAAACGGCAATTTTCTGAGTATACACAGGGGGTAGACATATAGCGGAGAGCAGGAAAAGCTCGAACCGGAACCCCCGCTCCTTCGTCAACGATTCGAGACAAGGTACGAGCACAACATGTGCCCCCCCCAACAATTCATGACGCGACACACCAACACTCCAAGCCAGAGGTGGGCAAACTACGGCCCACGGACCACATCCAGCCTGTTGGTTCTTCTGATCCGGCCCACCGAAGACTGATAAAGGACCGTCCAAAGCAAATCGCGACGTTTATGCCTGCTTGCCGTCTCAGAATAAAGTGTATCCGGACAGCCACACCGGAGTTTTGAGCAGCTAGAACAATGACGGAGAGACACAGTGCATGCAGAGAGAGAGATGGACAGGGCAAACGCCGCCCCCCCCAACGCCCCCATCAACAATCAACGACATAGAACGTGCATAAAGTCGCACCCCCCCCCATCAACAATCTAAGAAAGAGCGTGCACTGCCACCCTTCCCCCCCCATCAACAATTCCCAATATCGAAAAGTCTCCCATGCGGGCCCGTTGGAAAAAATAATGGCCCATCCCTTGGAGCCCCCCCGCACTCGCGATACAGTGGGAGACCTGAACTTGGGTTGACTGACATAACTGCATACCCGGGGTGGGGAGGGGGTATGGGTGGGTTCCGGCCAGTCTGTCCAGTTTTAAGAGTCAGTGTGGCCCCCTGAGCCGAAAGGTTTGCCCACCCCTTGATTTAGACTATCACATGACATTTTTCTTCAACGATTTCCTGGACGAATTTTGCCGCATGGCAGGGTGAACCGATGAAAGAGGCCGCTTCTTTTTTGGCACAACAGTTTACGTACTACGTTTATTCCTTAGGCAAAGCCGTAACTTCGCTTCTATGTATAAAAGTAAATATATAAATCAAGCTGAGCACCAGGGCACTAAGGTTGCAATTATGTGTCCAAGACGGACACTTTCACTGTCGTCTTTCAAACTCCACGGAAAAGAGATATCCACCAGGCTACTCAGTCGAATGTATCCTTTAGAACAGCGGTCACCAACATTTTTGAACCTGAGAGCTACTTCATGGATACTGAGTCATACAAAGGGCTACCAATTTGACACTCTTCTGAAATAACACATTTGCCTTTAGCTCATTCATTCGTTCATTCATTCATATGAATCTTCACTCGGGTCACGGGGAGCCTGTGACTATCAGGCGTCTATGGGCATTAAGGCAGGAGACACCCTGGATGGAATGCCAACCCATCGCAGGTGGTCAGTCCTTGGGGGGCACCACGTTGGTGTCCCCTGCTTTAGAATGATCCTTTACTCGTCATGCACCCCTGTGTAGTAGGTTTTTATTGGCTTGCGTAATGGCCACCTGATCTGTAAGCCATTAAACATTCGACTTTTCCCTTCTTACTTGATCAAGTGCTCATCACAGTTCGAAGAAGAAAAAGACCGGACTACGCCTGCGGAAAACAGGGGAGAAAAACCACGCATTTAACACAACAAACAGTAGAGCTAGATGTTATCATGTGCTTGTGCAACAGTACCATCTCTTTAAGAGTAGCGGTTACACAACTGGGTGTGACACAAGGCTTATAGGCTCAGGTGTATATGCTATTTAGTGGTGATATGCAATGTGTTATTTTGGCATGTCTTCCAGGGGACGTCGTGGATGCTGGTGTTGGGGGCGGAGCTCCATTTAGGCTACAAAGATGAGAACCAGTTGCTGCAAAAGTACCCCATTCCAATGTTAAAGTGTTACAATATACCAGTT
This sequence comes from Kryptopterus vitreolus, assembly GCA_030449085.1. NCBI lineage: Eukaryota > Metazoa > Chordata > Actinopteri > Siluriformes > Siluridae > Kryptopterus > Kryptopterus vitreolus. The sequence goes on from JACRUU010000002.1 coordinate 16,231,469, forward strand.
TCATCATGGCAACCCCAATTCTGCTTTTAGTGTATTGTGATACTATAGTTACTTTGGGAATGTAATAGATTACAGACGACCCTTTTCAAAATGTAATCAATTGTGTAACCATTCCTTTCATTTGTCCACTAGGTGGCGCTTTAAGTTAAGATTCTATAAAAAAAAAACTTTCAAACCCGTCTATACTTTCGTTTTTAACTTTGGCTTCAGAGAAGCTGAAATTCTTAATTAGTTTCCAGCCTACATTGGCGATTTACAGGGGAGCATATGTGTGGAAAATGTTGGGGGATGTGGTATCTCAGCGGTCACAAGTTCCAGGCGATCTGCCATTAGTGGGCCCCTGAGCAAGGCCCTTAACGTCCAAATGCTCAGTCTGCCCCAACCATTAGGGTGGCACAAGCCTGGTGCTGGTCCCATGCCCAAATAAATGTAAATGCTTGCATTCGGAAATACATCCAGTGTAAAAATGGACCAAATCTGATATATAGACCATCCGCTGTGGCGCCCCCTAATGGGTAAAGACGAAACGTATGTATGGAAAGAGTTGTTCCAACAGGGAGATATTTTTTGCCAAACCCACTGTCACTTCCCTTTGTTTTTTCTGCTCCTTCAGATGGCTTACTCTACATGTTTATAGACTTAACATGTTTATGTTTAGAAATATCATTAATCTGACATTATAAAGTGTTATTTACGCATTTGGATTTACTGTAACCTATGCATATAACAGTGCATGTGACTTGGGAAAGGTGTGCCAATGACCTCTGACATGGACAGGATTTGGGAGGCCACATTGTCGGGATCTGTCATAAGCAGGTACTGGGAGGCTAATTAGGTATCTGCCCACTCCTTGGGGAATAACTGGTCTTTACTGGTCTTACCGTTGCATGCCTTATTTGCACATCTCACCACTGCTTGTATTGTTTTTGCATATCAATTATATTATTGCATGTTAGTCGAGTCCTCTGTAGCTCTATTTGGTATGAATGTTGTTTTATGACCCATCGACCATAGGGTTCCGAAAACACCTCTTTATCACCCACATAGTGCAGTGAGCATGTTTATCAAACCGTTCCAGTCGGGAAAGGCGAAAAGTTGGGCACAACACGTAACATGACTCGCCACCACACCATGACTCATTACATTTCTCGATGTTTGGGCAGCTTTTCAGACTTCCTGTTGACTTTTTTTCTCACTGCAGCTGCGGAAGAGTCAAAAGGAGGTGAACAGAGGATTTAGGTTCCGGAGCAAAAGTGTAGAAGCCAGTGGAAGGTGTTATAGTAACATCAGAGGCTGGTGGTTTATCTTTTAAAGTATGATCTTTATTACTATTTGTCAGTTATTATTACTATTGATGTAAAAGTTGTAACAATAAACGATGAAATTAGGGCGAAAAAAAAAGTGATGATTTACATTATAAGATTTGAGGACTAATGTTTCTACTTATCGACTAATAAAATGCTTCCAGGCATTTTGTTTACAATTTCACATTATTTAAACGTGCCTTTTTCAGGACATGAGCGAGAGCTGATGAAGGTTCCAGGGAATATTTTCTGTACAATTCATACTGTAATATACACTTGTAGTGATTTCAGTCCTCTTATGGCCTACAATTTTATAGCTAGCTAGATAGATGGTGTAGACAGCCAGATAGATAGATAGATAGATAGATAGATAGATAGATAGATAGATAGATAGATAGATAGATAGATAGATAGATAGATAGATAGATAGATAGATAGATAGATAGATAGATAGATAGATAGATAGATAGATAGATAGATAGACAGACAGACAGACAGACAGACAGATAGATGATGGACAGACAGACAGATAGAATGATGGTCAGATAGATATACAGATGGGTGACAGACAGACAGACAGATAGATGGGGTAGACAGACAGACAGACAGATAGATAGATGATGGACAGACAGACAGATAGAATGATGGTCAGATAGATATACAGATGGGTGACAGACAGACAGACAGATCAGATGGGGACATAGACAGACAGACAGACAGACAGACAGATAGATAGATGATGGACAAACAGACAGATAGAATGATGGTCAGATAGATATACAGATGGGTGACAGACAGACAGATAGATGGGGTAGACAGACAGACAGATAGATAGATAGATAGACAGACAGACAGACAGACAGACAGACAGACAGACAGACAGACAGACAGATAGACAGATAGACAGATAGATAGATAGATGATGGACAGACAGACAGATAGAATGATGGTCAGATAGATATACAGATGGGTGACAGACAGACAGACAGATAGATGGGGTAGACAGACAGACAGACAGACAGACAGACAGACAGATAGATAGATAGATGATGGACAGACAGACAGATAGAATGATGGTCAGATAGATATACAGATGGGTGACAGACAGACAGACAGATAGATGGGGTAGACAGACAGACAGACAGACAGATAGATAGATGATGGACAAACAGACAGATAGAATGATGGTCAGATAGATATACAGATGGGTGACAGACAGACAGATAGATGGGGTAGACAGACAGACAGATAGATAGATAGATAGATAGATAGATAGACAGACAGACAGATAGATAGATAGATAGATGATGGACAGACAGACAGATAGAATGATGGTCAGATAGATATACAGATGGGTGACAGACAGACAGACAGATAGATGGGGTAGACAGACAGACAGACAGACAGATAGATAGATGATGGACAGACAGACAGATAGAATGATGGTCAGATAGATATACAGATGGGTGACAGACAGACAGACAGATAGATGGGTAGACAGACAGACAGACAGATAGATAGATGATGGACAAACAGACAGATAGAATGATGGTCAGATAGATATACAGATGGGTGACAGACAGACAGATAGATGGGGTAGACAGACAGACAGACAGATAGATGGGGTAGACAGACAGACAGACAGATAGATTGGGTAGCCAGCCAGCCAGCCAGCCAGACAGACAGACAGACAGACAGACAGACAGACAGACAGACAGACAGACAGACTAGATAGATAGATACAGATAGATAGACAGACAGACAGACAGATAGATAGATAGAATGATGGTCAGATAGATATAGAGATGGGTGACAGACAGACAGACAGATAGATGGGGTAGACAGATAGATTGGGTAGACAGCCAGACAGACAGACACATAGATAGACAGACAGATATATTCAGCTGCAATAAAACAGAAACACAAAAGATGAAATGAAATTAAAAGAAAAACATCCCCACAGGTAACAGATTAAAGGTAGCACTATCAGTCTGTACAGATTGGTTATAAGGTGTAAAGATATGAAAATATAACATAGTAGGTTTGCCTGACCACAAGAGCAAGAAAACACCAAACAGCTACTAGTCAATTCAGGTCAGCAAAATGCCATCAAAACGGCATGATCACCATTGGTTATTGGTAGTCGTCATTATGCTTGCCTGTTGTAAATATGAAAAGTCAGTGGACCACCTATTTAATAATGATTTCGTTTCTTTTAATAACCCTTACGGATGATAATAATAATAATGCAATGCAAACCAGGAAGCACACCATGGTAATGAATTACACATGACCTGTAGGAGGTGTATATTACACACACACACACACACACACACACAATTATTTCTTAAAACACAGAAAATGGACCAGAATAGAATGTTAGGGAACCACATGCTTTATTTTCCTCATTATACACATTCAAAGAAACTTCTTTTTTTCGGCTTTGAAGTTCAACAAATAAAAGTGTCACACACACACACACACACACACACACAAAAAACGAGGACTTTTGTGGGATTTTAAATGCACTATATATAACCCTTAAGCACACATAATCACAGGGTGTGCTAAATGTACCCTTACATTTGCCTGTTTTTTTCTTTTTCTTTCTGGCTCTGATAAATATTCAACTCTGTTAGCAAAACACACGACAGGCCTCGCAAACATCAGGTTGCTTCATAAGGGGGCTCTTTAGTGTCTCACAACGGTGTGTAATTTGAAAAAGCGCAAAGTGGCTGAAATGGATCTGAACACAGAAACTAATATTAAATAATACTAATATTAAATAATTCATTTCAATTAATTCAAGCATCACAACAACCACTATTAGTGCAATCAAACTCAACAGGATGGTGTGAAGGGGATTCCTAGGGAACACGTGTATACGCTTGGCACCGTATCAGGCAGTTTAATTCCGTTTTAGCTTGCATAATGGACTGTGTGTGTGTGTGTGTGTGTGTGTGTGTGTGGGTGTGTAAGACTTAACATGTTTTATGCAAAGACACAGCAGGAATCGCTGTTAATGTGACTTACTCAGACCTCATACTTTTGGTCTTCAGCCATGATGAACCCAACAATTTGTTTGAGTGGTCTTTAGCGCCACCTAAAGGCCACTTACAGGAATTACAATCACTAATAATTATACATTCCGGGTTTATACTATTCATACCGCTATATATATATATATATATATATATATATATATATATATATATATATATATATATATATATATATATATATATATATATATATATATATATTATATATATATATTAGGCAGGATACACCCTGGATAGAATGACAACCCATCACAGGGCACACACACACACACACACACACACACACACACACACACACACTAGGGACAATTTTCCAAGGTGCCAATCAACCTACCATGCATGTTTTTGGACCGGGGGAAACCAGAGAACCTGGAGAAAAACCCCCCGAGGCACGGGGAGAACATGCAAACTCCACACACACATGGCCGAGACGGGAATCGAACCCCCGACCGTGGAGGTGTGAGGCCAACATAGAACGCCTCACCAGTGGTGGGCCGCCAGGGCCTGCAAGGCCTTCTCTGCTGGCCTAAGAAATATCTGAATCACAAACTGATAATACTTATATTTTGTCCATCAGTACTTATTCAATAATTCCAAATGGTCTATTCGGTTCCTTTCATATAAGCAAATGCCGTTGCGACATGTATTTCCATATTAAAGCATTCAACCAATCACATTTGAGCCATCATTTGTTGCCAGGCAGAGTCAAAGTCAGAGAAGTTTCCCGTCTGCAGCGCCTCGAACACAGAATAGACGTTGATGAAGCTGCTGCTTCAACCAATCAGATTTCCAGTTGGTGTCAACAGCCCCCTCTAACAGGCGTATGACGTCACCGTATTCGGAGCCGTTGATTGGATAGTCTAGATTGGGTCCAATTTAGCTATGTTTGTCGCCCCACAATGGCGGGAGGAGGGAGAAGAAGAAAACAAAAAAAACAGATTAAGTGGCAGATTTACTTTCAAGGCCATTTTCAAGTAGCACTTTTCAAGAAAAGCCGGACATTGTTAAGAAAGTTTGGACAAATCCGAAACTCCGCCTGTCATGACCAGGACGAGGTTTCACGTGAGCAACTGGTTTGGAGGAAAGAGAGAAGGAGGGATTTTGTTTACAAACAATCCCATTTGTTGGTGAGTAAAATGCTGCTGTTTTCCTAAGCAACATTGCAAGTTTATTATTATTGTTTCTTATGTGGGTCACAGCTGGAGCTGCAGTAGAGTGAGTACGTGTCTGCAGTAGTTCGCCCCTGGTTTGTTTATTCAGTACAGGCATTTATTGTGTCTACAGCAATTGCCCTTTATACTAAGATGGTTTTTATAACCATCAATCAGATGAAATGCATGGTCCACTCCTAGAACATACTAACCACTGAACCCCATGGTTTATACTATATATTATACAATTATGGATATGTTCTGGATCCACTGTTTTATTCTGTTTTCATTTCATCTATTTATTTTTGGTGTGAATTCAGTGCTGTTGTTTTCTGTGTACTTTTATTTTAAGTCAATGCAGTGGAATGTACATTGTGCATATCACGTATTGTACTTTTCTATGCGGCTTTGCACCCCGTGCCTTACAAACATCTGCACTGATATTGTATTTATACGTGCATCTGTATCTATCTTACATGCCGCATATCCTGTATATCCTGCTTTGCACATTTTCACCGCTCTTGTTGTGATAACCTTAAACTCACGTACTTGCCAACGGTGCACATTTTTTCATCGATCGATCAACCGGTCTATCTATTGATCTATCGATCTATCGCGCTTTATCTATATATGCTGTATAATCATTCAATTTCAAATCAACATATTTGAAATCTTCTCAACTATTCTGTATAAAAATATCAAATATTCTGTATGAATATTTTTTGCTCATTTGTACTTTGATGGTACCAGAATTCAACCAAAAAAAAGGTCGAGGGTTCGAGCCCCACTATCGTCATGGGTCATTATGGGTCCTTTAGCAAGGCTCTTAACCCTCTGTTGTATCATGGCTGACCCTGCGCTATATATATATGCTATATATATATATATATATATATATATATATATATATATATATATATATATATATATATATATATATATATATATATATATATATATTTGTTTGTGTGTGTGTGTGTGCTTTACACAGATATATAATATGTATAGTCCACATGGGTCATTATTGGGGAAGTAAAAAAAATGGACTAATGGAAAAATACAGAACTCTCTGACGTAAGCGTGAGACTGAAATGAGACTGGAAGGGTGGAATATGGAACACAGCATTCCTCAAAGTCTCAAAACCTTCCGAATCCACCCACAGATGGACAGATGTGGGTGTTGAGACATGTTGTTGAGCGGGTGGACATAGAATAATAACGAGGGAAAACAGTTGTGTACTTTTAATCGAACTATTCTAACAATCAAACTATTCATTTAAAAAGGGGTAAAGGAGGTAGGTATAGGTGGTTTGTGGTAAGGGAGGGATATATACACACACACACACACACACACACATGTATGTGCTTCTATAACACATAAAAAGGATGAAAATAATAATTACAATTATTAAAAAAAAGAAAATAATATTAATAATAACCTCAAGATTAATAATACAGCATATTGTTTGTACTTCGCTAAGTTTCCTAGTGCATCTTCCAGGTGAAAATGAAAGAGAGAAAACAAAAGGAGCAAAAAGAAGAAGAAGAACAAAGATAAATGGTAGTTTTCATAATAGGAATTTACCAGTGATATAGAGAACATGACTTAAAGAAATGATGGATTTAAGCACAAATTCAACCAAAATATGCTTATACAATTGTCCCAAACCTTGAACATATCGCAGAACACACATTATTTTTGTTTTTGCGAATAAAAAGCAAATAAAGAACGATTAACGAATATTTGCATGATAAATATATTCCATAGCTGAGGAAAAAAAAAGATCTCTGCCTCTCCTGTAGTAATTATTAATGTCCATATAATGTCCAGGATTTTTTCATTGAAGCCATTTAATGCTCAATAACAATATTTTCGATCACTGTGAGTTTCGACTGGAAGAAAGTGTAAAAAAATAAGATGCAGAAGATATTCACAGTTCCGGACTTATTACAGCTTGAATCCGTAAATTGCATACCCATAATACAAAGCCGGGGCGTAAAAAAAAAAACAAAAAAACAATGGAAATCTTCCTCTCAAGTTGCTATGCAGACAAAACAAACATGGTTTCATGGTACAGAAAAGAAGCACTTATAAAGAATAAGAAGGGACGAGGAGCACAGGGCGAGAGCTAGGGGAGTAACAGTGGCTTCCAAAAAATATCCGTCAATATATACGATACTTCATTATATATAAATATATAAATAAATCGTCGTCATTCGTCTCAATCTGACAGACAATGGGGTGTGTCAGGTTAGGCCAACAAAAGGTTGCTTTTATCCAGCATACCTGTCATATCTGGTCCTGGGGCTGAATATGCAAAACATTCTCCCAGAATAGAGAATTCAGGGCAAAAGCTCATCTGCTATGTTTGAGTAAATACACGATAAAAATCAACTGAACCGTGGACCAGCCTTAATTCACCACTAGATTTTGCAAAAGGAAAAAACAACAACCAAAAAAAACAAAACAAAACAGGTTTTGGTTAATGCTCAAACCGGATTCACGTTTCCGTTCTCACATACAGCAAATGAATCTGTCAAATTCATATATGAGAATATACCATTCAAATATTTCAGTGTTCATTCATTCATTCATCTTCTAGCGCTTTATCCGATCTTCCCTCGGGTCACGGGGAGTCTGTGCCTATCTCAGGCGTCTATGGGCATTGAGGCAGGATACACCATGAATGGAATGCCAACCCATCACAGGACACACACACACACACATTCATACACACATTCATACATACACTAGGGACAATTTTCCAGTCAACCTACCGTGCATAGTTTTTAGACCGGGAGGAAACCGGAGAACCCAGAGAAAAACCCCCTGAGAACATGCAGAACATGGAGAACACGCAAACTCCACACAGTGTTCATTATGCACCCCGTTAATTCAAATTTGTTTTGTAGAATCCTCCTGGACCAATCGAATTGGTGGATTATAGATTATATTATGTTAAATTTGAAGTTGACAGGACAAAGCTCTGACCTCATCTTTGGAACACTGACTGCTTTCTCAAAAGTGCCCACAAACACAAACACAATGCCGCATGGTATATAGATAGTATGGGATTGGTTTCATGGATATAGAAGTTGTTTAATAAACTATATGTTAATAAACTGATGTGTGTGTATGTATGTATGTGTATATGTATATATATATATATATATATATATATATATATATATATATATATATATATATATATATATATATATATATATATATATATATATGGGCCACGGTGGTTAAGCAGTTAGCATGTTCGCCTCACACCTCCAGGGTCCGGGGTTCGATTTCCACCTCCGTCATGTGGGTGTGGAGTTTGTGCATGTTCTCCCCGTGCCTCAGGGGGTTTTTTCTCCGGGTTCTCCGGTTTCCCCCCGGTCCAAAAACATGCACAGTAGGTTGATTGGCACCTTGGAAATTTATTCCCTAGTGTGTGAATGTCTGTGTGTGAGTGTGTGTGTGTGTTCTTGATACCCATAGAAGCCTGAGAGAAGATGTGGTAGAAGATGAACGAATGAATGAATGAATTTTGACTGATGTGTATATATTGGTTCTCCTGGTTAATTTAAACGTAATCCGAAGATATTGTGTACAATATTGAGTGGAGAAGAAGCGCATAGTTGTCCTAATCCATTTGTCCATATAGTAGTGTATATATAAAATTTTGTCACTAAAGCATTTTTTCAGCGAACCGTTCCAATAAGCGCATATATATATATATATATATATATATATATGATATATATATATATATATATATATATATATATATATATATGTAAATTCTTCAATGAAATTGATTACGTGAAAATGTCTCGTTGGCATGACTCTCTCGAACAGGATTGAAAAAGCATAAGGACATTTTATTTTTCTTTGCTGACTCACAGGTACGAATACTGCATCATTAAACACAAAGCAAATCACAAATTCATGGCAAGGAAAAATGGGAAAAATGCATAATGCAAGGCATAAATATTGTGCACACAAATGAATAAATAAGTTCAAATAAATAAATAAATAAATAACATTCAATGGGCTGGGGGGGGGGGGGGGGGGTGGGGGTGGGCACAGTGGTTTAGCGGTTAGCACATTCGCCTCACGCCTCCGGGGTTCGATTCCCGTCTCGGGCCATGTGTGTGTGGAGTTTGCATGTTCTCCCCGTGCCTCAGGGAGGGTTTTGTCCGGGTTGTCCGGTTTCCTCCCCCCTTTCCCGAGGTTGATTGGCACCTTGGAGAATTGTCCGTAGTGGGTGAATGTGTGAGTGTGAAATAACATTGTTCGACATGTTCGACAGCGCGGGAAATCTACACAAAGATGTTGACATCGTAACTCTGGGACCGTTTCCGGCACATCCTACGAATCCACGCCCAGTATATGAAGACCATTAAAAGCCAGTAGCTGACGTATGCTACGGCGCCGTAGATCAAAAACTGGATCTCCTGTTTTTTCTCGGCCGAGTTCCAGTTCTCTTTGCTTTCCCGGTATATTGTGTAGGCGAGCCCACTCAGCAGGACAGCCGCCCATATGGACAAGGGGACGAGCGGGATGTAGTTTCCCACTATCTTACGGCGGCCCGACGTGCCCCAGCTGCTCTTGGTCATGGTAAGCATGGCAAAATACTTTGTGGGTAACAGACTCGTCATGTAGAGGGCGGAATAGAGCGACATGAAGATCATCACCACGTCTTGGCGCAGGATGCACGCGTAGGCGGCCTTGATCAGCCCTATGACTTGAATGCAGCAAAGGACCCACATGATGTTCCACAGCGTTCCCATCCAGAACAGCCGGACGATGGTGGCGGTGACGAAGAAGGGGAAGACCCCGGCCACAATGCACTCGTAGGTCATCCACAGGTTGTGCTTGTGCCACCACATGGCGTTGTAGAGCCACTCGCGGAAATACGACTTGGTCCAGCGCATCTGCTGGTTCAGCCAACGCAGGAACTGGGCCGGAGTCTCGGTGTAGCACTTCGAGCGAGCCGTGTACCTGAGGAGACCCCAATAAAAAAGGCGATGGGTATGATATCAAAGATACGATGGATTCGTCAAATGTGTGTCCGATCCGAGCGCAATACTTACTTGGTGGCATAGCCCATGCTCAGCATGCGATTCGTCAGATGGCGATCGTCTCCGAAAGTGCAGTGTTGGCCCAGGAATTTTTGCCCGTACCAGTCTTCCAGAAACTGCTGCAAAAGGTCGTTCCTATACAGACCTGAAGGAGAAGTACAATAAAGCCTAAATATACATTATTATGCATTCCTTCATCTTCTAGCACACACCCTGTACGGAATGCCAACGCATCGCAGGGTGCACACACACACACACACACACACTCACATTCACACTCGGTGGGAAGTATCCGGAGAACCCGGAGGAAACTCCCCCCCCTGAGGCAAATTCCGCACACACATGGCGCGCGAATGGCGCATTATTATTACTGATGCTAATACACTTACCTAAGGGGCCGCTAATACAAGAGACGCAGTCGAAAAACGACTGGCACGCTCGCTCGACGTTAAACGCCATCCAGTATCGCAGGCTGCTCATGAAGCTGATGTACGAGTCCTTCAGGTTGAGGATCATCACGTCGCCCCCGACAGCGCCGTATTTCTCGTTGCTCTCGAGCACCTTGACCAGCTCGTACGTCGCCAGCGGGTCCAGCTTCGTGTCGGAATCGCACACCTGAGGGAGAAAATGCACCGGAGGGTTGAGACGAGAAAAACGAGCGACGAAAATGAACTTTAGCCTGGTCTAAACACACACACACACACACACACACACACACACACACACATCTTACCTGTATGTAGTCCACAGAAGAGCCCAGGGCTTTGAACGCTGTGTACATCACTTCTCTCTTGCCGCCCCACTTTTGCATAATGCAGACGCACCGCTTGGTCCGGATCATCTCCTCCACCTCCTGGCGCTGGTGGTCTTCTCCGGCCTCGGTCGGCTTCGTGTGGTAGTTGCTTTGCCACACGTAGCAGCCGGGATCCTGGTCGGCAAAAAGCTCCCGGAACATTTCCATCATGTAGCGGTCCTCGGCCGTATTTCCGTCCACCACCATGACGATCCGGAGCAACTCGGGCGGATACACGAGCGCCTTAATCGACTGCAAGCAGTCTTGCAGGTATTTTGGGTCCTCCTGGTAGGCGGAGATGGTAAAACCAACAGTCTTGGTGTAGGTGCACGCGTCTCGGCGCGTACGCATCCGCCGGTGCTCCGCGAAGGCGAAGATGCTTTGGACCAGTATGTGAAGACCGAGCAGGAGGCCGTAAAAGCCGAACGCCATGATGCCATACGGGGACGATAAAATGTTTACATGGGAAATGTAAGCCCACATCACCAGTCCGAGTACTAAGACGGCGAACAAAAACGTAAGGAAGATGCGTACGCCGGTGCAGAGCTTCCGGAAAAACGGTTTCAAATCCATTTTGTTTCTGAAAAAAGTAAGGGGGGGGGGGAAAAAACACGTAAAATTATTACCTGTAATAATAATAATAATAATAATAAGCAAACATACAGTAGAAATAATCATCGATTGTAATCAAAATCGCACTTTTAACATTGCGCACAGAGCAGTAGAGAAATTCAGAAGATACCGTTTTTTTTTCCCCTGTATTTTTAATTAAAATTTGTAATTATTTTAATTCAAAATTAATGCATCAGGACTGCAAACAATGCGCTGGAATTATTATTATTATTATTTTATCATTGTTTTGTTTTTTTTCATTGCAGAATGTATTAGTATTATCAAATCACGTTATTGAATGTTGTTAGTTTTAAACAAGGCATATAAAAAAATGTTATTTACCCTGTAATTGATTTGTAAAAAATAAATAAATTAAATAAATAAATAAATAAAACCCGCAGGTCTCCTCTGTGACTTCTCTCTCGGTATATCCTAGTGTGAGATGTGTCTCACTCGGCTGAGCGGTGTGTGTGTGTGTGTGTGTGTGTGTGTGTGTGTGTGTGTGTGTGTGTGTGTGTGTGTGTGTATATATATTACCCCGCAGCCGCCCACGCGCGCTTGCGAGTGTGAAACACGCCGAGAACTATTAACTATCCTCTTCGCGTGTGGTGACGCATTATAACTTCTCTGTGTACGTCAGCGGAGCTCCACCTAGTAAACCGAGTCGAAGAAGCATCATTGACCCAATGAGCCAGAAATATGCACGGGTTTGTATAATTGTTGTGCAGCTCTTGGTGACCTTCACGTCACCGACGCCTCCCGTGTCTCCCGTGTCTCCCGTGTCTCCCGCGGAGACAATGAAGCACTCGGCGTCAAACTGCTGCGGTATAAGCGGAATGCTGCTTTACAAATAATAATAATAATAATAATAAGAGGAATCATTGTTATGATAAATATTACTACTACTACTTTTACTACTACTATAACTCATAACTATAAATGCAGCATAATAATAATAATAATTATTATTATTATTATTTTATTTATTATAATATTATTATATAACTATTAGTAATTAATTATTCATTATTATTATGATTATTACTGATAATATTATTATATATTACTACTACTCTAACTTATAACTACATTCATTCATTCATTCATCTTCTACCGCTTTATCCGATCTTCCCTCGGGTCACGGGGAGTCTGTGTCTATCTCAGGCGTCTATGGGCATTAAGACAGGAGGAAAATACACCCTGGATGGAATGCCAACCCATCGCAGGACACACACACACACACACACACACACACACACATTCACACACACACATTCATACACTAGGGACAATTTTCCAAGGTGCCAATCAACCTACCGTGCATGTTTTTGGACCGGGAGGAAACCGGAGAACCCGGAGAAAAAAAAAACCCCCTGAGGCACGGGGAGTGAGAACATGCACAAACTCCACACACACACATGACCGAGACGGGAATCGAACCCGGACACTGGCGGTGTGAGGCGAACGTGCTAACCACTAAACCACCGTGCCCCACTCTACTACTATTATAACTTCATCATCATAATCATTTTGTAATGATTAAAACCAAACATTTTAAGCATTCCTCTTATGGCAAGCAATTTTTTTTCCAATGATAATAAGAAGAAGCAGAAGAAGTATAATTGCACTACTACTAGTTAGTAATATATTGGCAGCAGAATCCCCGTGTCAGTAAAAGCACGATCGTCGTATTACATTTTGAGCTGCTTTAAACTAGTAATCCTTTTAAACCACAATAATAGCAATAATGCTTGCTGTTAGAATTATTACTGCACTTGAGTTTTAAGGGCTCTTGCTGTTGGAGATTGGTGGTGCTGGTGGTGCGATTTGAACTTGTGAACCTTTGAACCTGTGAGTGCATCATGCTCATTCTAAGACAATAAATGCAAATAAATCGAGGTTCATGGCGAGGTTGATGTTGTGGAAAAATGGTTCTATAATAATATAATAATAATAATAATAATAATAATAATAATAATAATACAATAATAATAATAATAATAACAGAACCAGGGGGCACGGTGGCGTGGTGGTTAGCACGTTCGCCTCACACCGCCAGGATCCGGGTTCGATTCCCGTCTCGGTCATGTGTGTGTGGAGTTTGTGCATGTTCTCCCCGTGCCTCAGGGGGTTTTTCTCCGGGTTCTCCGGTTTTCCTCCCGGTCCAAAAACATGCAAACATGCCGTAGGTTGATTGGCACGGTAGGTTTACTTGGAAAATTGTCC
>JACRUU010000002.1:16250695-16253195 GCA_030449085.1 Kryptopterus vitreolus
TGAGTTTTACGCACCCATGAATAGAAAGTATCGGCTGAGAAACATTGTCTCCGTTTGATCGTTTACAGTGCATAAAGATAATCTTAATAAAGTATGACAAAATAGAAATAACACATCACAGTTGTTTATGTCTCTCTGTCTGTCTGTCTATCTATACATATATATATATTCTATTCATCTTCACATTCATACATCGCGCAGGTTTTTGGACCTGGGGGAAACCGGAGAACCCGGAGAAAAACCCCCTGAGGCACGGGGAGAACATGCAAACTCCTCACACACTTGGCCGAGACGGGAATTCAGTCATATATATATATATATATATATATATATATATATATATATATATATATATATATGATATAGTATATTCGTATCAGTTCAGTCACTTTGTCTTTCAAAAGGATATAAATACGAGGGCTAAAATGCCTTAAACCGTTATCACGGATATCACAAAGGGAAAAATAATGTAATAATATACCACCAAAGGATACCAAGATTCGGCTGTCAGGGTCATAATTAAGCGAGGAAAAGTGGACATGTGTCGATTTCTCAGCGCCCTGTGGGGTCCCAGTGGCCAAAACAAACTCTAACGATCACAGCTGGAAAATTCCAGGAGTTAATTGCAATATGACATCACATACGTCACCACAAGATGTACACACACACACACACACACACACACACACACACACACAAGCACATGCTGTCACTAGCAGGTTTCTACTAGCAACAGGACCAGCAGAAAGAAGCACACTAATGTGCCACTCCCAATTTAAAAGGAAGCGCCGCTGTATAAGTAATATCATAACGTTAAGAATGCTGCAAAACAAAACAAACGGCTCACCACTGACGCATATTACGTTTATTCGGCTTAACAGGTTTTATAGAAATATCACTCATACAGGTTTACAGACAAAACAATGGGATATTAGAACAGTTTTATATATATATATATATATGCATATCAAACATTAAACGTGAATGCATCAAATATAGATTCTAGTCATCTCTATATCTTAAGAAATGAGGGTAAATAGATAAAAGTACCACCTGAGAGACTTAAAACGCTTTTTTATTTATTGATATCCTAAATGTGGATTGTTCCCACGAAACAGCTCACATTTCATTCGTCAAGAAATAAAAACGGATTTTTCACTCATACAGGTTGGACCGCGTTAAAACTACTTCAGGCACGATTTTGGCGTCCCCTAGTGGTCGGGAAAAAAAAACAATCGCATGTAAAGCTGTATCGCTATTCATCTGCAAACGGGTCAAAGGGGTCCGAATCGAGGAATCTCCGAAGTTGTTGATTATGTCCATTTCCTGTTTTCTTACAAATGCACCAGAGCAGGAGTCTTAGGAGAAGCAGAAACAATTTTTGCATATGAATACATGAACAGGGTATGCATATGTTATATATATATATATATATATATATATATATATATATATATATATATATATATATATATGTGACATTTATGGTATTTATGTGACAGGTATATTAGGGTATTTATGTGACAATCTGGAGATTATTTTATTTACATTTTTAAACAACAGCCGAAACACAATTCTATACGTTTGTAATATATTTTGCTATAAAACCTGGGGCACACCGAGGCCTTCAGTGGTGTTTCTGATTGGTGCCACTGGTTGCAAATATTGCAGACGCCATACAAAGACGTGAGTACTTAGTTTGTATTACGCTTATATTAATCGTGCCTATTTTACATGAACTAGATGTGCACTATATCATCTCAATATCTCACTATATATATATATATATATATATATATATATATATATATATATATATATATATATATTATTATATATATATCTTATATATATATATATATATATATATATATATATATATAGATATATATAAGGGCAGAGTTGTTTGGACTCTCAACCACAGATTGCTGTGGTGTCATTAGGATTACCACTGCATGAAATTGCATTTAAAAAAAAAAAAAAATACCTAATGAGAAAGGTTTAGGAAACAGAAGCAAGAGAAACTAACGTTTACATTTGGCGGACGCCCTTATCCAGAGCGACTTACAACTGAGCAATTAAGGGTTAAGGTGCCTTGCTGAAGCGCCCACTAGCGGCAGCTCGGTGGTGGGATTTGCCCTTGATTGAAAAATAAATAAATAAATGAATAAATAACGCCCTTGGTTGAAAAACCGTAAGAGATTCAAAGCGAGTTTAACATTAGGATTCAAGCCAAACAGCAATGCCTTGGAAGCCTATCAAGCAATTTCGGGTATATAACATATATAATGATATAGGGTATATAACATGTATATAGGGTTTATAGCATATATAACGAGAAAAAAAAGGTTTCTTATTGCCAAGTTGATTTAGATACAGCAACTCAAATCAGTTCATATGCATGTCTTGTCTATTGGCCTTACCCTACACTGAGGAACATCAACATTATCACTGATGTCATGCAGGCAGCAAAGAGAACTGGACTAGGAAGCCTTAACAG
>JACRUU010000002.1:16260695-16288195 GCA_030449085.1 Kryptopterus vitreolus
AACTGACTAATGCATTCTGTGTGTGATGCTGCTTTGAGTTGAGCTTTGTCGTTAAAAGGGCTATATGAATAAGAAATAGCCGAGTTAACGTTGTTTCAGTCGTAAACAAACGTTTATTTGAAGTTTCCTTCATACATATATATATATATGTAAATATATATACATATATATATATATATATATGTACTTTGTAAAAAAAAAAAATAAATAAATAATAAATAAATATCCAATAAATAAACAAACAACCAATAGTGAAAAACAAACAATAATAAATTTTAAACAAATAATTAAAACAAAATAAATTTTCTCTCTCTCCTTCTTTCTCTGCTATGTTATTTACTGTTTTTATTGCTGTTATTTATTGTTTTTATTTATTGTTTATTGTATGCTGACCTTGAGGGACCTGAAAGGCACCTTAACTAAAATGTATTATATATATATATATATATATATATATATATATATATATATATATATATATATATATATATATATTTCTACTGTATATCTTATATATATATATATACACGTCCATTGACTTTTTCTTTGCTGTGCAAGCTTTCACTCTATCTATTGTCTCTCTCGATGCACCCGTTTTGTTTTTTTTCTCCCTTTCTCTCCAAAACCCAGGATAGGGAGAGGAGACGGAGGGAGACCCGGCGCGGCAGACGAAATAAATAAATAAATAAATAAGCAAATAAATAAATAAATGTGTCAGGCTTTGTCTGTGCACGTGAGAATTCGCTGGGCATTTGAGCTAAACGTTATTTGGAACGTCATCTCGTGCAAAATGACGACGCTACACAAAAAGGGTAAAGAGCAAGTCTTTCATTTTATTATTAATGAAATAGGTTTAACATAAAGATAAGAAACATTGATAAACATCTGGAAAAGAAAACAAACAGAAAAAGAGAGACAGGGAGTGAAAAAGACGACTGATAGGCCCAAAGGCACTTCCATTGCATCCTGTATCCCCCAACCCAACCCCCTACTCCTCCTTTTCCTTCTTCTCCTCCGC
This sequence comes from Kryptopterus vitreolus, assembly GCA_030449085.1. Taxonomy (NCBI): domain Eukaryota; kingdom Metazoa; phylum Chordata; class Actinopteri; order Siluriformes; family Siluridae; genus Kryptopterus; species Kryptopterus vitreolus. The sequence continues at coordinate 16,261,714 of JACRUU010000002.1, forward strand.
CCAACACCCCCCCCCCAAAAATCTTCACTCTACTTCCTCCATCCGTCGCCATAGAAACCAGACGGGGTGCCTAATATATGAAGTTAATATGTTTCCAGTGGCATTGAGCAACTTGGGTTCTAATGCATTCATCTGTCTCCTCTGAGACAAGGCGATCGATAGCGCGATAGCGAGAGTCGACAGCGCATGACAAGCGGCTCGACCCGTCCACCGTCTCTCCGTCTGCAAGTCAGCTGGGGCCATTTTGATTTGGAACTGCTCGTTCAGCAGCATCTCAGCCTTTTTGCCACGCTCTCTCTCTTTCTATCTATCTATCTATCTATCTATCTATCTATCTATCTATCTATCTATCTATCTATCTATCTATCTACCTATTTGTCTATCCATCTATTTCAATGTCTGTCTGTCTGTCTGTATCTATCTATCTATCTTTCTATCTATCTATCTATCTATCTATCCGTCTATCCATCTGACAGTCTGTCTGTCCGTCTATCTGTCTGTTTGTCTATCCATCCATCTCACCATCTATCTATCTATCTATCTGTCTGTCTGTCTGTCTGTCTGTCTGTCTGTCTGTCTATATATCTATTTGTCTCTACATCCATCTCAACGTCTGTCTGTCTGTCTGTCTGTCTGTCTGTCGATCTATCTATCTATTTATTATTTATTTATTTGCAATCCTTCTGTATCAGTGTCCTGCATATTTTATCAGTGTCCTGCATATGTGTGTGTGTGTGTGTGTGTGTGTGAGTGCATGTGTGCATAAAAAAAAATATATATATATATATATATATATGATCATACAAACAGGTCCATAAACGTTCCTTGGTCACAACACAACACCCCCAGACTGCAGAGTGAGCAGCCTTGGGCCGCCATGACTGTCGATTCCCCCCCAAAACCCCCCCACTCCCCCCCCCACACCCGTATTACACGCTCCTGCAAGTTGTCCCGTTTTCAAGAACCCAATAAATAATGCTTGCAGTGTATTATTAATACAAAAGCAGATATGACGCATCCTTAACGGCCGAACGATGACGTTGCGCGCTGCGCCGTTCCTGACCACCTCACCTGTGACCTGTATTTACATCACAGGTTAAGGGTCTCAGGGATGGAGACGCACGCTCCAAGTTCTGCTCCTTATACAATTTCTACGCAAGCAATCCGTAACTCCATACACACGGCAGGAAAGTGGGATCGGGCTTCGCGCCAGACATCTTCCTGTCGGTTTTAATAAAACCCGCGGAACCCGTTTTGCTGCAGTGAGGTCGTGCGGCACGAGGATCTTCGGGAGACGCTTCCGCTCATTTGTGCCGACCTCTACGGGAAAACCCTTTCGCCCTCACGCGCTTTTGCCAGGCAGACAAACAGATCGACGTACGTACACGAACACATATGCAAATATAGAGAATATCACTTGTAAGGTATATAAAAATCGTACGCAAACACTGTCACTGAAACTTGACATATCATCAGATTTAATTATTCTGTACCTTTTGGGGGTTTTAATACTTTAATACAAAAAAAATAAACATTTTAAAATACAGTAGAATAGATTCCAAAAACGTTGAGTCCACTTTATACCAGAGAAAACAAGGCGTTTGGCGCCCCCTGTAGGTAGACAGTGATCACTGACAAAATGAGTAAAAAATAAAAAAAAAAGGGGGAGGGGTGGTGGTTGGGGGGATAGGATATGTCTACTATCTTTGTCTTCTCCAAATTTTATCCCTTTATACCATATATACAATATACCCCTGCTATAATTCGGGACGTCAGTGTAGTATTAATAATAATAATGCAACGCGTGTCGAAGGCGATGAATGCATTACAGCGATTATTATCTATCAAACGCAGAAAAGTAGGAAATGCACAGGACCGGAGCGTTTTGCAGAATCGGCGGGACGACGTGTCCCAAGATTGGCGTGTCCCATGTGTGTGTGTGTGTGTGTGTGTGTACAGGTGAGCACGCGTGGACGTGGTGCGAGCACGCTTTGCTACGAGCGCATGCACATGCTTGCCTCCCCGCTACGCATCGAACGAACGTGTTCCGGCGTCCTAGACGGGAACGAGAGGCGGAATATTACCATGGCGGTGGCATCACAACGCCGCAGACGGTAACGAGGAAACAATGCAATTCCGTCTCCTTGATAAGAGTCGTCGAAAAAAAACAAAAAAAAGCCAAAAACAAAAACAAAGGCAGGTCAAATGCAATACATAGCAAGGATATAATAGCAAATCGATGGTCATACTGCATCAACTTATCTCTCAGACACCCCACACACACACACACACACACACACACACACACACACACACACACACACACACACACACTCCCTCCTAATATCCGACAGTGGCGAAAATACTGCAGTCAAACAAATGCTAAGAACGTACCTGCGAGTGCACACGGGGGTGTGCGCGTTTCTCCCTCTAATGAGTATCATTTCCTGACTTCCCTCATCTGACCATCGCCAGAGTCTTTCCCCTCTTCGCTCACAGTTTTTTCCAGACACCATGCCTGCGTTACCCCCCCCCCCCCCCCTCCCCCCCAACCCCTTTTACAGACTGCACGGTTCAGACGCCTCTGTATATATATGTGTGTGTGTGTGTGTGTGTCTAGTGAGGATAGGAAATGTGTGCGAGACAGAGGGAGCAGGGAGGGGGCAGATGAGGAGAGAGAGGCGAAGCGAAGAGGCAGCAGGGAAGAGAGGGGAGGTAGGGGGAGGGTCAGGATCATAACCAAGCATCGCGCTGATGAGAGACGAAGCGGAGGGGTAAATATCACCCCCTCGTGTTTGCGTCCTCCTTAATCAATCTGCGGACGTGCCCGTCAGGTTGAGCTCTGGCCCTGGACGGCAAAACGAGCAACACGCGCACACAGACACACACACACACACACACATGCGTGCCGGCAGGGTCGCAAATTAAACACATCCCTTTGTGTCTGAGAAACTGCATTTAGATCAGGCATTCGTATTCAGGCAAAGGCAAAGGCCTACAGCACTGTCGGTGTCCCAGAGAGATTATATGTGTGTGTGTGTGTAGTATATATATATATATATATATATATATATATCTATATATATATATATATATATATATACATATATATACATACACATACACCTACACACATCTACACACACACACCTATATATATATATCTATATATATATATATATTTATATATATATATATATATATATATATATATATATATACATACACACACACACACACACACACACATATATTCGTTGTTTGTGACGTTCGCTATTGACTACGCATGGCTTGCTAAGCTATAAAAAAGCGCTGAATGCAGCGTTTTTTTTTTCCGCCGTCATTACCATCACTAGCTTTTTGCTTTTCCACAGCTATTTTTAACAAACGATTTCATCGATAAATAAACGTCGGCACTACACTGCAGAAGGTCAAACACTGAGACAGAGGTACAGAAAAGGACGATCAGGAGACGTAGGCGCTCGGTACACTCGTCCACGACGCTTTGTGTTTGTTAATATCCGCGACTAGCTAGAAGCGTGTTTTTTTCCAAAATGTTCTTATATTCATTCATTCATCTTCTAACGCTTTATCCGATCTTATCCCTCGGGTCACGGGGAGTCTGTGTCTATCTCAGGCGTCTATGGGCATTAAGGCAGGATACACCCTGGATGGAATGCCAACCCATCGCAGGGCACACACACACACACACACACACACACACACACACACATTTATACACTAGGGACAATTTTCCAAGGTGCCAATCAACCTATCGTGCATGTTTTTGGACCGGGAGGAAACCGGAGAACCCGGAGAAAAACCCCCTGAGGCACGGGGAGAACATGCACAAACTCCACACACACACATGGCCGAGACGGGAATCGAAAACCCGGATCCTGGCGGTGTGAGGCGAACGTGCTAACCACTAAGCCACCGTGCCCCTTAAATTTCTTATATATATATATATATATATATATATATATATATATATATATATCTATATATATATATATATATATATATATATATATATATATATATATATATATATATTGTATATATATATATACAAATAGGGTTACATCTAAACAAATCCGCGTAAAGTCGGCGCTTTAGACGACCGAATGATTTTAAACCGAAACGCGATTTTGATTTTGATAATAATAATTTTTACATTTTTTAAATAATTTTTTTTCAAGGGTTTGAAACGTTTTTTTCTTAGAACGCTAACTTAAAGCGCCACCTAGTGGCCAAATGAAAGTCATCAAAAAAACAATCAGTCATTGAAAAGTTACACTAATTATTCCATTTTGAATAGGGTCCTTTTGTAATCTAGTACATTTCCAAAGTAACACTGTATATGTGTGTGTGTGTGTGTGTGTGTGTATATGTGTGTGTGTGTTACCGATTACATTTTGCACCTTTGCCAGACATGTCATTATAGCTCAACACTTCTGCTACCTGTGCATATCATTTTAGCTGCGCAACACAGCTGGGCTCATTTTCCGGCAAACAAAGAGCGCTCGGGTAAATTCCCAAATCCTTAAGAACCAGCTTTTGTTGACGTTTAATTAAATGTTGTCCCGTTCTGAGACCGAGAGTCTCGTCAATTCACCGTCAGCTCTCAATGTAGTCTTACTCGTCTTACAGTCAATTATTGACTGTAATTTTACTTGTTCATCGAATCCTAGTGATTCTTATACCGTGTGACGTCATACTGTATGTTTGATACGAGTTAAATATTGCTATTATAATTGCTATGACTACGCTACTGGTAAAATGGGATCACGTTTATACCCGAGTCATATTGGGATCTGTGGTTTTTAACATGTAATCGAGTAAGAGGTTTTCATTACACCTCCGCCTGGCGGTGACGTGTCAAAGGCATTGCACTGCATTGCACCGCAGCTCAATACTATGATTATACACACACACATACACACACACACATATCCAAAGAATAGAGGGCCGTCCGGATTATTACCATTTAGCCTAAAAACTGCAGGTCTGGGGTGCATTAGTGCAAAGGACAGCTTTCACATCTGGAAAGGCACCCTCAATGCCGAACGGTACATAGAGCGTTTTTAGAGCAACATGTGTTTCCATTCCCTTCAGGGAAGACCTTGGATATTCCAGAACGACGAAACCACATACCGCATCTATTAGACCAGTAGAGTGCGGGTTCCTGACTTCCCTTCCATGGCGTCTAGACCTTTGCCTTTGACTAATCGCAAACATTTCAAACATCATGAATCATAAAATAGGACAAAGAAGACCCAGGACTGTTGATCAGCAATAATCCTGTATCAGATTCATTTGGGAGAACATTCAACCGGCCTCCTCAGTTCCCAAATGTAGACAGATTGTTCTCAGATGTTCTCCGAGGTTTTTTTTTGGAAAAACATGTTGCATTCATCAAATTGTTTTTCTTTTTTTTTTCTCATTTAGACATGTTTCATTGTTCTACAGTGAATAAAACATGGCCTTATGAGATCTCTGTTTTTAGTTAATAAAATATGACAAAATATGAAACCGCACCACCACAAGCAATTCGGCAAAACGCACAAGGAATAATACAGTGTCGTAACCGCTTATAACGCGCTTATAGTAACTCTTATACGGCCCGGTACAGAGTCATTGGGATTTCTCACTGAGAATGATGCATTATAACCATGTTATAATGTTATGATGTTTTATATACGTGCTTCTTTGTTTAAACAAGCACGCACGTATATTGTGCTTTTAAATAAGTCACCACTAGGGGGCAATATCTCCGGTTCATAGTTTTCCAGAACATGGAATTGGTGCCTAGAAAACAAATCTAAACAGACCTCGAGTCAAAACACACACCCTTACACATAATAAACACCGGGGGGGAGGGGGTATAAAGATGTCCACTTCATTGGCCTCGGATTACGTGCTTAAATAGCGTTTCATTGTTTTTTATATCTGGTCTTCGGTATGTTGAACAGGGAACGACATTCGCTGTTGATATTAAACACAACACACAATATTAAAGTGTCTATTAGTGTGAAAAACAAAACAAAAACGATACTAGAAACAGTATTATTATTATTATTATTATTATTATCATTAGTAGCTCCAGTGGCTCTTGTAACAGATGTTGGAGTGCTGCCGCAGGGAAAGCTAGAAGGCTGTACAGTTATCTCCAGGCCGTTTATGATGTGAAACCATACAACCAACTACCTCAGTCCGCGGCACACACAGCTCTTCTCCGCGATGAAGTGGGACACAAGTTCCTCCGAATGTATACTCAAAAGCAACTGTCCATCTGCTTCGGCGTTCCTTAATTCATCCATCCGTCTTCTGACGCTTATCCGGGACCGGCAGTCTACGTAGAGATTCCCAGACTTCCCTCTCTCCAGCCACTTCCTCTAGCACCTATGTAGGGGCACCGAGGCGTTCCCAGGACAGTTGAGAGACATAGTCCCTCCATCGTGTTCTGGGTCTTCTCCGAGGCCTCTTCCCGGTGCCCGAAACACCTCCCCTGGAAGGTATCCGAAATAGATTCCCGAGCCAAGCCACGATGTGTAGGAGCAGAGGATCTACTCTGGGCTCCTCCCGAGTGACTGACCTTCTCACCCTATCCCATTCATCCATTCATTCATTCATCTTCTACATTTATCATCTTCTACCGCTATATCTGATCTTCCCTCGGGTCACGGGGAGCCTGTGCCTATCTCAGGTGTCTATGAGCATTAAGGCAGGATACACCCTGGATGGAATGCCAACCCATCACAGGGCACACAAACACACACATTCATACACACATTCATACACTAGGGACAATTTTCCAAGGTGCCAATCAACCTACCGTGCATGTTTTTGGACCCGGAGGAAACCGGAGAACCCGGAGAAAAACCCCTGAGGCACGGGGAGAACATGCACAAACTCCACACACACATGGCCGAGACAGGAATCGAACCCGGACCCTGGCGGTGTGAAGCGAACGTGCGAACCACTACGCATACCCACCGTGCTCTTAATTCCTTAATTCATATATATATATATATATATTTATTCATGAAAAACCCATTTGACATTAGAGAAGCTCGGATATCTGAGGCAACATAACATTTAAACACCAGGAACATACAGTGTGGTTGACATGACTATTGTACTGCCCTCCTGTGGACCAACATGAAAGTGCAGCAGGTTTTCCTTCTCTTCATGTAACGGAAACACGAACAAAAGGAATAAATCCTTAAATAGTTCCTTCATAAACACTGTGAAGATTTGTTCCTCTTCTACCGCTATAGCCGATCTTCCCTCGGGTCACGGGGAGTCCTGTTGTCTATCTCAGGCGTCTATGGGCATTAAGGCAGGATACAACACCCTGGATGGAATGCCAACCACATGCCAACCCCAGGACACAGGACACACACACACACACACGCACACACACATTCATACACTAGGGACAATTTTTCCAAGGTGCCAATCAACCTGCATGTTTTTGGACCGGGGGAGGAAACCGGAGATCCCGGAGAAAAACCCCCCTGAGGCACGGGGAGAACATGCAAAATCCACACACACACACACATGGCCGAGACGGGAAATCGAACCTGGACCCTGGCGGTGTGAGGCGAACGTGCTAAAAAAACATGCACGGTAGGTTGATTGGCACCTTGGAAAAATTATCCCTAGTGTATGAATGTGTGTGTGAATGTGAATGTGTGTGTGTGTGTGTGTGTGTCCTGCGATGAGTTGGCATTCCATCCAGGGTGTATCCTGCCTTAATGCCCATAGACGCCTGAGATAGGCACAGACTCCCCGTTACCCGAGGGAAGATCGGATAAAGCGGTAGAAGATGAATGAATGAATGAATGAACTTTACTACATTTGAAATCTTGTTTTTTACTCTAATACATTTTGCAAAATCAGTTTATATTTATGAGTGTATAAAATCTGGATACAAAATCTGATAAGACCTTTATATCCTTTAAAAAAAAGGTCAATGTTGCATTTTAGAGGCCACTTTTACTGTATATCTCTACTTTAACTCGTTTATATACTTTGTACAAAAAAAAAAGGGGGGGGGGCATTTCAAAAGCTTGGCCGAGTGGCGCACTGCCACCACCACACCAAAGCCTTCATTAATGCTCAGCCAGGTGGATTTCTTTCCCCTCTTCCCTTTCCGCCAGTCCCTTTTCCTAGATGCGGCTCAAGTTGCTAATCCCCTCGCCAGGCCCCTTGACTTCTGCCGGATCCTCTAATTCCGAAATTTTTCCCCTGTCCCAAAATGCCCCCCCAAACCCTCCGCCCCCTTCCTCCCATGCACACACACACACACACACACACACACACACACACATGCCATGCCAGGTGGTTCTTCTTGTACTCTTTGTTCTCGTTTATCTGCCAAACACCACCTTACCTCACGCCACCTTTGCCCTTTGGACGTCTTGTCTCTTTTGTCTCGGCGTCTACGTTTTTTAAAATCAGTTCTCGACGGCTATTTACAGTCCAGTCACAGGAATTACGAGTGGGTTTTATATCCCACATGCGTATGTGCGAGCCGTCTATGTGACGATAAACCGGAACCGCCCTGTACACAGAAGAATGATATCTTGTGAGGCAAAGGTGTGTGTGTGTGTGTGTGTGCAATATCAATGCGTGCCTACCAGCAGAAATAGTTGACGATGTTATTAACGCAAACTTCCTTTAACAGCACTCACCATGTGAGCAATGAACGAATGAATGAACGAAGCCCGATCGACAAAGAACAAAAAAGAAGAAATGAATAAGGGAGTGCATCCACTCATTCATTCACTCATTCATCTTCTACCGCTATATCCGATCTTCCCTCGCAACAGGTACGATCTCCTCACTATATTAGCATATATTACCGTATGGAAGCTTACGCAAGCGCGTCACATTTTACGTTCATATTCATATTACGCACATTTTTACGTTTGGGAACGCGACGCGCTTCCGTATAACCTAAACAAAAAAACCATATCACCGGTTTATATGGAAAAGCAACCGGAACACGAATTCTTAAAGGAGCCACGTTTCATATTTGACACTTCAAACCACCACTAAACAAAGTAACGTTGTAATTAGCGAGAAATTCATATTAAAAGAATCATTTCCCAGAGTAGAAATCAATATTAAAGCGAGAGAGATTTTGAGGAATGTCGATAATTATAACATTTGTTATAGTCAGAATGTGCAATTAATATGCGATTAATCGCGAGTGAGCTCACGGCGATCGCACGATTAATCGCGATTAAACATTTGAATCGATTGACAACCGCATAAGATATAAGCCACAGCACTTCAGGGATGAAATGGAAATGCGTTCTAATTATTTTAGTCATATTTATATTTGTATAAATATATTAAAACATGTCGAATATCGCGCTCGGTTTTCCACCTACTGTATTTTATGCGTCATGTCGTGCAGTGGTGGGGCACGGTGGCGTAGTGGTTAGCACGTTCGCCTCACACCGCCAGGATCCGGGTTCGATTCCCGTCTGTGTGTGTGTGGAGTTTGCATGTTCTCCCCATGTCTCAGGGGGTTTTTCTCCGGGTTATCCGGTTTCCTCCTGGTTCAAAACATGCACGGTAGGTTGATGCACGGTTGGCACCTTGGAAAATTGTCCCTAGTGTATGAATGTGTGTGAATGTGTGTGTGTTAGTTGAAAATGTGTGTGTGTGTGAGTCCTGTGATGGGTTGGCATTCCATCCATCCAGGGTGTATCCTCCCCTGCCTTAATGCCCATAGACGCCTGAGATAGGCACAGACTCCCCGTGACCCGAGGGAAGATCGGTAGAAAATGAATGAATGAATGAATGTCGTGCAGTGTATAATAGCAAACTCAAACTTTTAGAATTACCTAGAAAAATATCTATATATTAATTATATAATTCGTGCAGATGTGGTAAATGTACACAAAGTGCATTTTTCTTTCATATCTTTTAGCATAAATCAATACTATTTTTAAAAAAAAAGCCTTATCTATATGTGATGTGTGTGTGTGTGTGTGTGTGTGTGTGTGTGTGTGGATAAAAAAAAAAGTTAAAACGGGTTGCCATAGGAACAGGTGTCGTGGTAACCACTGGCAGTTTGGCATGGTGCCAAGCAGTCACCATGGTAGTTCTGTCAGTCATGCACGGGCGCTAAACATGTAGGTGGCACAGAGATTGGATGGGTGTAGCACTGGATTCACATTTTCATGTTCGGCATATTCGGCGCTCATGATTATCGGCTATGAGGGCAAAAGTATTGGGACACCTGTTTTTTTCCAACACACAATTGTTATATAGTATTCATTCATTCATCTTCTACCGCTATATCCGATCTTCCCTCGGGTCACGGGGAGCCTGTGCCTATCTCAGGCGTCTATGGGCATTAAGGCAGGATACACCCTGGATGGAATGCCAACCCATCACAGGACACACACACACATTTACAATCACACACACACACTAGGGACAATTTTTCCAAGGTGCCAATCAACCTACCGTGCATGTTTTTGAACCGGGGGAGGAAACCGGAGAACCCGGAGAAAAACCCCCTGAGGCACGGGGAGAACATGCAAACTCCACACACACACATGGCCGAGACGGGAATCGAACCCGGACCCTGGCGGTGTGAGGCGAACGTGCAAACCACTAAGCCACCGTGTCCCGTCTTGTATATAATATTTTATACTAATATTAATATAGCAGATATAACCTGCTATAAAGATCTGATTCAAGCCTTTGGGATGAAGTGAATTGCTGATTGCACCCTCTTCACTTCACCTCACCTCACATCTTCTCCTTTAATGGTTTTCTTTATTTCCATGACTATTTCCATTGTGGATTCTCAAAACTACAACACATATGGAATTATGTAGTAAACAAAAACAAACCTTGCCTTCAAACCCTGCGCTCCGATTGGGTTTAGGTCAGGTGACTGTGGAGGCCAGGTGATCTGGACGCAGCGCTCCTGTTTACTACATAATCAAGTGTTCATTCATAGTTTTGATTGCTTCAGCGAGAATCGACAATGGAAATAGCCAATGAGAAGGGGTGTCCTGAGTTCATGCGTTCATTCATTCATTAAAGATGATATATCCGGATTATATGGGCAAACTGGTGAACACTAAAGCGTTTTCATTGGCGGTTATAAAGGGCGGGTTATAATGGGGGGGGGGCAAAAAAGGAAGCTGGTTACCTGACCACTATAAAGACACCCCTCTGAAGTAGATGGGCACAAAAAGAACAGCACCTGAAACAGAAAATGTTTATTAGTCAATAATATAACATTAATAACATTTAATCCTAGAATAAAATGAAAAAAAAAAAGTAAATAATTTATAATAGCACATGCAACACAGCAGCAACACTCCGAATGTTAATGTGTGTGGGGGAAAATGACTGTAATGTTTGCATTTATTAGGATGCAGAACTCTGGGTTTAATATGTTTAGCTTTATATACGGGCTAAACATTACGATGTAAATAGCTGCCTTCAAATATTCTTCATTTCCATACTATTTTTCGCTTCGCAGACACATAATACTAGTCATTGTTGTTCTAAACGATTTAAACGTAAGATAATAATCAAGCAGGCGTCTTATAACATCGGAATAATATCGGAAAATATGGCATATATAAGTTTAAGCATTTTATTTTCACTATTTCAATTCCGAAAAGAACTTTTCTAAACACGTTCTAAATCCGATCCACTAAATACACTACATATTTAACAAAATATTTATTAAAAAAAAGCTTCCAAGAAAGATGGGAAAGCGAATCCATGTGTTTTGTGTGTGTTTTGTGTTATGAGGCGACGTCGCTCATCAAACACTATATACACTGTCTTATAGTTACGAGCTGGCCGTTCGAGGTCAAGCATAATGCTGACGTGGCCCACGGTGATAATGAGTTTGCCTTCGATGAGTATTGAATATGGCAGAACAAGACAGGAAGGAAAGGAAACAAGAAGGAAAGACAGGACTCCAGAAAGACAGTGGGTATAAGAATCAAACGTATATGCTTGGACTTTCTGATTTAAAGTCCAGGGCTGAATGCATTGAGCTACCATGTCCCTATACACTATGTAGAGCAAACATCCTATAATAAAAAAAAGACTAATTGAAGACAATATGACAGAAATGTCCAAGAACAGAAATGAGAAATAGGCCAGTTTAAAGTTCAGAAGAACGTCGCACAATGATGACCTTTTCACTTGTTAGGCTTCGAGCTGTAACCTTAAGCTCTCTGTTGCAGGATCTGAGGCTTTCTGGGACTTAATGAGGGCCGGAAAAGGCAGACCGGATTTCTGTTGTTGGAAAGTCCTGAATGCAGGATCCATCAATACACGTGTTTTCGCTCGTTTAATCGGTTCGTCATAGTCCGCTATCGAGTGTGCCTCTAATTTGGCTGTAACGAAAGCCTGCAGCCTCGCCGGCCCTTGGCTGGAGAAGCCCTGGCTCCAAAGTTGGTCATCCATGCACTTTCCTGATTAATGCAGGCCAATCTGTAGAATATATAGACCTCTATGATATATCACGGCTTTCCTTATATGTCATTGCACCTACAAATATCAATTGATCATCCACACATCCGACTTAGTGGTTCGCACGTTCGCCTCACACCGCCAGGGTCCGGGTTCGATATCCCGTCTCTCCCATGTGTGTGTGGAGTTTGCATGTTCTCCCCGTGCCTCAGGGGGTTTTTCTACGGGTTCTCCGGTTTCCTCCCGGTCCATAAACATGCACGGTAGGTTGATTGGCACCTCGTAAAATTGTCCTTAGTGTATGAATGTGTGTGTGATAGTGATGGGTTGGCATTCCATCCAGGGTGTATCCTGCCTTAACGCCCATAGACGCCTGAGATAGGCACAGACTCCCCGTGACCATGAGGGAAGATCGGATAAAGCGGTAGAAGATGAATGAATGAATGAACATCAGTTTTACACAAGCTTGGTGAAAGAGTTCCAAAATGGGCCGATTACACGTAAGCAGGACATCCAGAGCAAACATGTATATAATAATATAATAGGTATATAATAATGCATAATCAATCGCTCACAAGTTTGTATTTTGCCAGTGTGTGTGTGTGTATGTATGTGAAAACAGCCAGAAGTAATCCGATCTGAGCTGCCATTGCATATAATACACACACACACACACACACATATATATATATATATATATATATATATATATATATATATATATATATATATATACATACATTCCAGGCGGTGAAATGATGTGAAACGCTCTGTCTATTACCAAGAACCGTCTCATACGATGTTGTGGTACAGGTTGTTATCATATAATGAACTGTAAGTGCTTCATAGATGGCACATAATGGCATTAATTGAGACCTGCCTTGACTCGGAGAGAGGCGAGACTTGGATATCGTGTTACATAACTAACTGAGAGACACAAGATAAAAATAAACGCGCAAAAGAGGGCAAGTCAGATGTGGTTGAATCCATTCTTCAAGGAAAGCTCCAGACGGTTTCGAGTTACCACCTCGGTGGCATTTCCGCCATGGACAAGAAGTCCATGCTTAGGAGGGATAAAACCGCAATCATACTACGCATGATAGCAGGGAGAAGTAAACAATGATTAAAAGAAAAAAACAGTGCATTAATAATTACAGTATTCGGGGTTTTGATAAATCATAGGTTTGTATGTCAATAATAATAATAATAATAATAATAATAATAATAAAGCATTTTCTGTATTCTGCCTTTCCTGTATCTATGTCTGGATGCAAGGTGGATAACGTAGAGGACCCTGTCAGAGAAAGCAAGGAACCCCCTTCCCCCACCTGCCCTTCTAGCCCCTTTCCATTGGCCCCACATTGGTAATGCCTGGCTGACCATAGCGCCCCTTAAAGGGGCCAGAGGTCAGGCAAAACAGTCTGGTGTCATGGCAACCGGGCTGTCACCAGCCAGACTTCTAGAAAGAAAAGAGGGTCCTCAGGATAGGTCAATCCAACAAGGCGCCCAATCCACTGAGCAGCAAAGCCATTAAAATAAGGTGTATTTCAGATTTTTTTTTACTTCACTCTTGTTCGGAAGGTCAGAGAGAGAGAGAGAGAGAGGGAGAGACGAGAGAGAGAGAGAGAGAGAGAGAGAGAGAGAGAGAGAGAGAGAGAGAGAGAGAGATACTGTTCTTTTTGTATAGTGGATTAATGGAAGATAAACGGATTTAGATCAATAATATGCTCAAGATATATATATGATATATATATATATATATATATATATATATATATATATATATATATATATATGTGTGTGTGTGTGTGTGTGTGTGTGTTGTGTGTGTGTGTGTGTGTGTGTTCAGAGAGATACTGAATGAGTGGGAGAGACAAAGAACATTTTAACCTTATAAGCGGTCGCTTTTTAGAGTCCGGTCTCTACGGATATGCTAAGCGAACCTAGATGAATCCAGGGGGCAGCAGGGCAGCAGGGCGTGGAAAAGACGAAAGTCTGTGGGAGGACAATGGGGGACACACACACACACACACACTCTTTTGCCGTCTCTTTTACTTGCTTTGAGATAGCAGATCGAGTTCGGAACATCATAAACGTGAGGATTTGGCAGACGCGACTTGCACCTGAGCAGTTGAGGGTTAAGGGCCTTGCTCAAGGGCCCCACTAGCGGCATCTTGGTGATCCTGGGACATATTGACTCTCTGTTTATGGTTTTGAACGTATCATGTGATGCGTATCACGTGTACGTTCTTTTATTACCGCTTTATCGCTTTTTGTCTATAGTTAAATAACCAAAAATAAGTAGTAAACACACGAAAGTATCTTTCTGGGGGAAAAAATGGGTTATGTAATTATATGTAAAAAAAACAAAGCAACAAAAAAACAATTATTTAAACAAGAAATTAGCAAAAAGTAGTCATTTATAAGTCGTCTCTGACCCGGCGATGATTAATCCCAGCACCGCCCACCATATTTCTGCTCTGCCGTGTTTCGTGCCGACCTCGAGTCCCCAGTTTTTCACAACTTTCTCCGAGCCGTTTCACGACTAATTCATTACGTTGATAGTTCTTTATTCGCACAGCACTTCAAATAGTCAAAACGCCATGAAGTGGTTTTAAAGGATCGCGTATCTGACAGTTTGTTCATTAGCACGTTTATTTCGGTAAATTAGTGGGGCACGGTGGCTTAGTGTTTAGCACGTTCGCCTCACACCGCCAGGGTCCGGGTTCGATTCCCGTCTCGGCCATGTGTGTGTGTGGAGTTTGTGCATGTTCTCCCCGTGCCTCAGGGGGTTTTTCTCCGGGTTCTCCGGTTTCCTCCCCCGGTCCAAAAACATGCACGGTAGGTTGATTGGCACCTTGGAAAATTGTCCCTAGTGTGTGAATGTGTGTGTGTGTGTGTGTGTGTGCCCTGCGATGGGTTGGCATTCCATCCAGGGTGTATCCTGCCTTAATGCCCATAGACTCCTGAGATAGGCACAGACTCCCCGTGACCCGAGGGAAGATCGGATATAGCGGTAGAAGATGAATGAATGAATTTCGGTAAATTTATCGCTAATAAGTTAATGGTTCTACATGTAAAGACTTTCTATCCAGTTCTATCCTCCGATTTTGCGTGAAAAGTTTCGGAACACAAAGTTCACTTCAGTGCGACTTTGAGTACCTCGTTTGTCCTTAAGCGGCTTGAAGTTTAACGCCTAGAAGTTCCTTATATTAGGATTATCCCGAATGAGTGCCAACTGTGGTCTGGGTGACAGATTACAGATTAGAAATGTATTCAAAATGTAATGAGAAGTGTAACTTTTCAAAGTAAAGTAACCGATTGCTTTGTGATTACTTTGTCCACTAGGTGGCGCTTTAAGTTAGCGTTCTAAAATAAAACGTTTTAAACCCTCGGAAAATAAAATGGGCTCTGTTTTTCACCCTGTTTGTAACATTTTCGTAAGTAATTGAATTGCACGTTTTTTTTTTCTCTGTAACTAACGATTAACTGGTAAATTTTTTTTTGTATGTAATTACGTAACCCCGTTACATGTTTGTGTTGCTTCGTAAAAACCTCGCTTGCAACATATTACTTTCTTACAATAGTTACGTTTAACTTTGTCGCTGTCTTCAGTTTGTACAAGGTTTAGCCACACTTTTGAGAGCTTGCCACTGATGTATACTCTTGTATGCTGATGTTTATATGGTCCAGGCAGATTGGACCGTAGATTGGACTTGTGAAAGGTCCTGGTAGATTGTACTTGTGAAAGGTCCTGGAAGAATGGACTTGTGAAAGGTCCTGGCAGATTGGATTTGTGAAAGGTCCTGGTAGATTGGATTTGTGAAAGGTCCTGGAAGAATGGACTTGTGAAAGGTCCTGGAAGAATGGACTTGTGAAAGGTCCTGGCAGATTGGATTTGTGAAAGGTCCTGGTAGATTGTACTTGTGAAAGGTCCTGGTAGATTGTACTTGTGAAAGGTCCTGGTAGATTGGACTTGTGAAAGGTCCTGGTAGATTGGACTTGTGAAAGGTCCTGGTAGATTGGACATTTGTCCACTAGGTGGCGCTTTAAGTTAACATTCTCAAATAAAATGTTTTAAACCCTCGGAAAATAAAATAGGCTCTATTTTTCACCTTGTTTGTAACATTTTAAGTAAGTAATTTAATTGCACGTTTTTTTTTTCTCAGTAACTAACGATTTACTGATACATTTTTTCTTTTTTTACGTAATTACGTAACGCCGTTACATGTCAATACTTCCTCCCCAACACTGTTTATCAGTGCATTTCATAGGTACAAGCCATTTTTTTTTCACACTTACGCTTTGGTCCAAGAATTATGCAAATGATCTACAAGCCCTATGCAATACATTTTTACCCCCTCAAATACAGTATACATTTCACCAAAAAAATAGTACTTTGTTGCTTTTCTGTCTATAATAACAAATATTCCAAATAACCCGCATACACATATTTGTACGTATTGTGTTGAAACCGTGGCCCTGTCGGACTCTAATGGTGCAAAGCCGCAGGGTGAAAGGCATGCAGTCATCAATTTGTCACGTCAACACAATTTTGCACAGCGGTCGGAACGTGTAAATATGCGTTCTTCGGAGTCGTGATTACAAATCCGTGTTCTCCTTCAGCAATCACATCGGCTTTGTTGGTGCAGCACACAGAACAGCATGCCGTTCCGAGTCTCTCAAACGCAAATGGCCGCAAATTAGAGGGAGGGAACGAAAATGAACAGTTGCCTAGTTTTCACTTCTGCAGCCATTTTGGTGTACAAACGTGTGAATGTGTGCTGAACGATCATACCGTTAGCAGTAGGAATTCGTTGATGACATCACGCTGGTAATATCTGACATTCGTGTTTGGCGCTCCTACGGTGACACCAACACGGTCCCTGAGTCTATGGACTCGAACGCGAAGGTTCTGTTGTTGCCTAAGGGCGACCTGTGGCGTCACGTCATTTATTCTCGTCTCAAACGGAAAGAGACAAGAATTTAATATCCATTCTTGGGTTTTTGTGGTCCTGGTAGATTGGACTTGTGAAAGGTCCTGGCAGATTTGATTTGTGAAAGGTACTGACAGATTGGACTTGTGAAAGGTCCTGGCAGATTGGACTTGTGAAAGGTCCTGGAAGATTGGACTTGTGAAAGGTCCTGGCAGATTGCACTTGTGAAAGGTCCTGGAAGATTGGACTTGTGAAAGGTCCTGGCAGATTGGACTTGTGAAAGGTCCTGGCAGATTGGACTTGTGAAAGGTCCTGGAAGATTGGACTTGTGAAAGGTCCTGGAAGATTGGACTTGTGAAAGGTCCTGGCAGATTGGACTTGTGAAAGTCCTGGCAGATTGGACTTGTGAAAGGTCTAGGTAGATTGGACTTGTGACAGGTACTGACAGATTGGACATGTGAAAGGTCCTGGAAGATTGGACTTGTGAAAGGTCCTGGCAGATTGCACTTGTGAAAGGTCCTGGTAGATTGGACTTGTGAAAGGTCCTGGCAGATTGGATTTGTGAAAGATCCTGGCAGATTGCACTTGTGAACGGTCCTGCCAGATTTGACTTGTGAAAGGTATAGGTAGTTTGGACTTGTGAAAGGTGGAGATTGGACTTGTGAAAGGTCTAGGTAGATTGGACTTGTGACAGGTCCTGGCAGATTGGACTTGTGAAAGGTCTATATATATATATATATATATATATATATATATATAATATATGATTTCTATACTGAAGTCTATGATCTCAAACTTCTATTATTATTTTTTTTCCCCGGAACGTTTTTCGGAAGTATCGGTATGTATACGCCGTCCGTTCAAGCCCATCCGGTCACATAGTAACAGTTAGTCAGTGCCAGACATACCCTCAGGCATAGACATTCCAGACTGGCCATCGATCCCCAGGTACATAACCTGAGATGTAAACATCTGCTCTCCAGTTTCCAGAGAGTGCACATGGCATGCTTCTGAACCCGTCTCAAATAACGCACTGTGTATCATCTTTACCTTCTTCTTCCTGTCTGTTCTCTTCCAGGATGGCGAACCGTATATAACAATATCTAAAATAAAAAAAAAAAAAAAGATTCTTACAATAGATTGCTAGTATAAATGCTATTTCCTGGATATTCCGGGACGATCGTGTATCATGTATGCTACCATACACAAATATTGTATTGGAATCCATATCACTGCATTTATATAACACACACAGACACACTTTCTCGTTCACGCGTCACACAACGAGGTGGAGTACGAGGAATTGCAGCGATGCCGGAAAAGCGTTAAAAAAAAAATAACGCCATTAATAAGGAATTCAGGATGACCTATCGTACAACGATATGCCGTCACGTATACACAAACACCCAAAGCAGCACAAGCAGCAAACTCCGCCCCCATATATTTTGAAAACATGCTTACATACCGGGTTTTTGCCACTCCGATGACAGCTTTGCGCACTCTTGCCACACTTTCCCACGTCTTCATCTTCCCAGAGTGCTTCTTGGTGGCTTTTCCTTCACTCTCCAATCAGGTCCAATCACCATCTGATGCAGCGGTCCATAACAAGTAACCTCGGGCGTACGACTTTGTGGTCATGGTCCTGTTGGGAAATAAATGACGCCCTTATTACGATGGGATTATAACAAGCATGCTTTGTAATAAATGCCTCCTCAATTATGACTAAACCAGTGTTACCAGCAAAGCAAGGTGCTGGCAGATTGGGACTTGTGAAAGGTCCTGGCAGATTGGATTTGTGAAAGGTCCTGGAAGATTGGACTTGTGAAAGGTCCTGGTAGATTGGACTTGTGAAAGGTCCTGGTAGATTGGACTAATGAAAGGTCCTGGTAGATTGGACTTGTGAAAGGTCCTGGAAGATTGGACTTGTGAACGTTCCTGGTAGATTGGACTAATGAAAGGTCCTGGTAGATCGGACTTGTGAACTTCCTGGTAGATTGGACTAATGAAAGGTTCTGGTAGATCGGACTTGTGAAAGGTCCAGGCAGATTGGTGAGTGGGGGAAAAAATGCACCCAGGTATTGATGCACCCAGATATGGACAGCAGGATCAAATCCCACCAACACCAACACCAAGCTGCCCCTAGTGGGCCCTTGAGCAAGGCCCTTGACCCTTGAGTGCTCAGTTGTAAGGATAATGGATAATGGCGTCTGTCAAATGCTGTAAATGTACAATAAGCATCTATTGAAAAGGATTGATAGTGAAGGCGAGAATACCTTTTTAGAGAGAGAAGTTCAGGAGATCCATGTCCAGGCGGCATTAAAGTCCCTGGGCGTTATCCTGAAGGGACTATGTATTTATTTATTTATTTATTTACAGCATTTGGCAGACACTCTTATGCACAGCCACTTACAACTTGGGTAAGGGCCGTTGCTCAAGTGTCCACTGATGGCAGCTTGGCGGAGATGGGATTTGAACCTGTGATCACAGTGCTCCCTCCTCCCTCGTAATAACCAGCCATATTCTTCATTTCACTGGTCATTATGTTATAATGTTATGCTTTGGGGCATTATCCTTTGCACTAGTAAACTGAATTGAATTTTGAGAACAGGACCCCGTAACCCCGCACGTTCATCTTCCTCCGCTATATCCGATCTTCCCTCGGGTCACTATCTCAGGCGTCTATGGGCATTAAGGCAGGATACACCCTGGATGGAATGCCAACCCATCACACACACACATTCATACACTAGGGACAATTTTCCAAGGTGCCAATCAACCTAGGGTGTATGTTTTTGGACCCGGGGGGAAACCCGAGAACCCGGAGAAAAACCCCCTGAGGCAGGGGAAGAACATGCAAACTCCACACACACACATGGTCGAGCCGGGAATCGAACCCCGACCATGGCGGTGTGAGGCGAACGTGCTAACCACTAAGCCATCGTGCCCCCTGTAACGCACGCGTCCCTTCATATTCCCAACGAACGCCTTCGCCGATATCGACGAAGGGACTCGTTTTGTTGACGCAACGGATTAAAAAAGTAACCGGCGGCGTACAATTTTTAAAATGTCACGATGTGATTTATAACAGAAGGGTGCAGATTCAAGTCAGTAGCTACATTCGTCATCCTAAGCAAGCCATCGCAAGATACAGCTTGGGCCACAAGTGGAACATCTATTCCTGTGTGATTTGCATATCATGGACTATGGCAGCATGGGTGCAACAAGCACGCTCATGGTGATGCCAGTGTTCCATTGAAAAAAAACACACTGTAGCCTTGAACAGCCTTTAAGCCCCCTCCCTCCCTCCCTGTATACTGTATATATGTTGGATATCTATATATATATATATATATATATATATATATATATATATATATATATATATATATATATATATATATATATAATACAGCCAGCCTTTGCATAAAAATGTCCCGGTCCCTGAAAGCATCCTGTGTTTCACTGGCATGTCGAAATTCACTCTCGACGCCATGAAATGTGTCCAGAATATGAATAGTCCGTATACACGAAAAAAAAGTTCAACCCGGATACGTTTCTACGCATTGCATCGGAAATCGTCTTTTTTTCCAGGTATTGTAAAAAAAGTACATAGAAGTATATTAGACATTATTCGATCGATCGAAATTACCGGTATAAAGAAGAGAATTAGTGTCAGTCATCGCACAACACGGGGCAAATCCAGGTTGGGGTTGGGTTGGGGTTGGGGTTTGGGGGGGGTTGTGTTTGAAGGATGGAAGGATCTGGAAGACGGCAACGATGCTTCTCATGGAAAACTCCACTTGCCCGACACCAGATTATGATTAGACACTTATTCCTAACTACGACCTAACATGCTCTAACATGCATTAGAGGAGTGTGTGTGTGTGTGGCCAGGGGGGCAACGATCGCACAAAATAAATAAATAAATAAATAAATAAATAAATAACAGACTATTATCATCATGCACCGGAGATGAAAAGCTATGGATAGTTCACAGAAGCATCAATCGCTTAGTCTAGGGTCTAGAAGTATGCTGGAGCATTATAGGCAACATCCCATTCATTAGACCATCCCATACGTTACGAGTAAATAAGTGTTTTTATATTTACCTGAGCCCATGCAAAAGTAATGCCCTAACCACGCTAGGCCAAACAAGTGTGGGGAAAGCCTTAGAGTGCCCACATGGATGGTCTCTCGTGCCCGTGTGGAAGGTCCAGGAGAATATCCGCCCCGTAAAGCTCCAAATAACGTCTGATGGATGAGGAGATATTAAATACCGTGGAAGAAGGATGAAGGAGGAGGAGGATGAAAGCAGGAAAGCCTTGGTTTCATTTCCGCCGTGGCTGTCCATCATCCCGTGTTCCTCCCTGACTTTATTTTTTTTCTGTAGCTCTCTCGTGTCGATCGCCGGATCCCGCTCTCTTCTCGTGCTCCTTGTTCTGTCGTTCTTTCATCGTCCTCTGGGCAAGACACCCTTCTCTCTCTCTCTCTCTCTCTCTCCCACTCTCTCTGTCTCGCTCATTCCCCTTTCGATTCCGATATGGATTAAAGGGAGGAGAGAAAGGAAATGTACACTGTAAGAGAAAGGATTCAAGTGGAGGGCGCAAATCTGAATGAGAAGCGTGCTCGCCCAATGAGTGATAGAGCACAGAAAAGGGGATGGGGAGGAGGGGGGGGGGGGGGGTGTTAATGTGAACGAAAGGGGGTGGCTTAGGACGAAATATCTTGGAGGGAGGAAAAGAGGAGGAGTGTAGACGGGGGGATTCGCCCTCCCTCTTTTGGTTTCTTTCTAAACGGAAAATGCTCCTTCTTGCAGTAGTTGTAGAAATGATGTGAAAGATAACGACAAAGAATAACGCACGCAATAATGCACGCAAACAAACGCAAAGTTTACCGTTCGAATTTATCAGAGAACGAAAACCAACCAGTGTTGGGAAGCAAATGGAAATGTTATCGATTACAAATAACACATTCACAATGTAATAAGTAGCCTTTATCAAAGTAACTGATTTACTTTCATTTGTCCACTAGGTGGCGCTTTAGGTTAACGTGTATGGGGGGGAGGTGTATGTATATATGCGTGTTACGTGTTGCCATATTTTTTTCGTCATGTTACTTCCTTAGCATGCTGCGAGACTGAGAGCGCCACTGCCCCCTACTGTAGTGGATGTGCAATTATACTTATTATTCTATATATTATATATAATATATTATATATTATACAGCGGTACCTCGGTGTAAGTCGTTCCTCAAAAAGCGACTTTGACTGAATCTGACGTTAACCGAACTGAATTATGCCATTTGTCTCAGGTCACGATCGGGGAAGCAATAAGCACGTTCCTCTAGATGGCGCTCCAGGCGAAGGAAACGTCGTTAACCGACGTCAAATTCCAGACGTAAAGACCGATGTTAGCTAAAGACGACTCACACCGAGGTATTACGCACAACCAGTGTTGGGAAGGTTACTTTGGAAAAAATAACTGATTACGTTTGATTACTTTCATTTGTCCACTAGGTGGCGCTTTAGGATAAAGTGTATGGGGGGGGAGGTGTATGTATATATGCGTGTTACGTGTTGCCATATTTTTTTCGTCAAGTTACTTCCTTAGCATGCTCCGAGACTGAGAGCGCCACTGCCCCCTACCGTAGTGGATGTGCAATTACACTTATTATACTATATATTATATATAATATATTATACAGTGGTACCTCGGTGTACGTCGTTAATTCGCTCCTCATTCGTTCCTCATTATCCCATTTGTCTCAGGTTATGTTCCTCTAGATGGCGCTCCAGGCGAAAGAAACGTCGTTAACCGACGGCACATTCCAGACGATGTTCGCTGAAGGCGACGCACACCGAGGTACCACTGTATTCTACTTCGGTAAATAAGTATATCCCCCGGGGTCACATGGGTTCCCTCTGGCATCGTGCCACGCCCCTTTATTTAGTAGTCTTAGATGTAACCTTATTTGTAACTTAATGACACGCTTTTTTTTTTCCCCGGTAAGTGTAACGAATTACTGTCACATTGTTATTCCGTAATTAAATTATGTAACGCTAATAAACTACATTTTCCCATTTATTATTAGGCACACACCGGCGGGGCGGAAAGTGCGGCACGCCGGATTCTACACGGTATTAACGAAATGTCGCAGAAGCTGAGGAACGGCGCTTATCAAAGCGTGCATTTGGGGGAACTTGATACCGCTTTTTCATACGAGGCGTCTATTTATACACCCGGAGCGATTACATATGCGAGGAGGCCAGACCACGAAGCGGGGGAAAAAAAAGCCACATTCGAACCTCGGAAATCGATTCCAGTTTCTCCTTGAATGCACTTAAACAACTGGAAAGGCTAAAGCGCAGCGCCCGGGAAAACCAAGCCGTCTATCGATCTGCGGTACGTGGCGCTGCGCATATAAGCCAGGCGATAAAACAAAAGAGAAACGAAAGACGTATTCCAGAGGTTCATGCGAGACAATAATGGGGGCGGATGTTGGAGGCTGCAGCGGCGTGCGAGAGGGTTCCCGCGTGGGCGCTCAGGGGGTTGTGGGTGGGGGGGGCGCTCGTCCTGCCGCCGCTTTTTGAAAGGCCACGGTTATAGATCACTTTAATCTCGCTGCGAGATCGATATGTGTTTCAAGACAGAGTGCGCCGCGCGGCGTGGCGTTAGCCCCCACAATCGTTACCGATACGAGAACCCAAAAGTGGCCCGCTTTATTCGATAAAGAAAAAAAATACGAGCGGGTCGGAAACATATAACACTTTACCTGACTGGAAGTGTACGAGGTTCCGAACAGGACGTGTGTTTGTAAGATTAGTTTATAGACACTCGTGGGATTGGACGGCGTGTTGACATTCCCAAGAACTGGATGTTTTGAACTAAATAGATAAACATAGAAGTGAAATCTTATCATTGAGCCGGATGAGTGCTCGTGTAAAAGAACATGCAAACACTAAAAGTACTAAAAGTATGTCTTGTGAACATGTGCGAACCCAAGCCTGGAACTTCTTTCTTGGCACGTCCATGATTAGAAGTTGGGATCAGAGCGCAGGATCAGCCATGACACGGCGCCCCCTGGAGCACAGAGGGCCTTTCAGCTTGGTAACGCTGGGGCTCGAACCTTCCGGTCAGTAGGCCAGCACCTTAAACCGCTGATCTCCACAAATTATCTATAAGACATCCAACAACACTAAGATATGGAACGTCACACCGTGATGCTGCTTCTCTTTAGCTTTTGCTAAGGATCTGTCAGGATAGAGGCGATCCGGGAGAACTCCAAATCCCAAATAGATTTCTGTTATTCCGCTCGGATTTCGGAGTATTTCGGAATCCACTGTTACTTTGTACGAGTGGATCTCCAGCCTTCGTTTAATGCCGTGCTTGAATAAATGTGCTTTGTTGTTTCGGATGTGAGGACAATATCACTGTGACGGTGTTTTGTTGACCAACATGTTAGTGTCATCAAAATATCCTGAAAATAATTGATTGAGGTGGCGGAATTAACTTTTTATTTATTTATTTATTTTTATTAAACTGCTTTAAAACTTGTAATTTGTGGGTCTGCCAGCAGGGGCCGCTCTAGAGTCAAAAATCAATAGCATGCCAACCCGTCGTAAGGCACACACACACACACACACACACACACACACACACACACACACACACAATCACATGCACGTTAGGGACAATTTTTCCAAGGTGCCAATCAACCTATCGTGCATGTTTTTGGACCGGGAGGAATTTTTATTGGTTTATTTATTTTTCTATTTTTCTATTTTTAGTATTTGTATTATCATTTTTGTATTTATTGCATGCCTTCTGCATCTATCTATCTATCTATCTATCTATCTATCTATCTATCTATCTATATATCTATCTATCTGTCTGTCTGTCTGTGTCTATCTATCTATCTCTATCTCTATCTATCTATCTAATTTTGCCCTATATTGGTAGTTCTCTTTCCCCCTCTAGTGGTAATTATGGGGAATGACAGTTGATTAATTTGAATAGCATAGTGTGTATCTAACTACAGTACAACACAATAAACTTTTAATAAACAATAAACAATCACAATGTTGTTTTTGTTGTTTGTTTTTTTTGTTAGAGGGGGTGGTGGATTTACCTTTACAACTTTACCTTAGGCATTTATAGAATAGAATTTATAGAAACCGGATATGATGCTAATAATAATTCATTCATTCATTCATTTTCTACCGCTTTATCCGATCTTCCCTCGGGTCACGGGGAGTCTGTGCCTATCTCAGGCGTCTATGGGCATTAAGGCAGGATACACCCTGGATGGAATGCCAACCCATCGCAGGGGGCACACACACACACACACACACACACACACACTCATTCATACACTAGGGACAATTTTTCCAAGGTGCCAATCAACCTACTGTGCATGTTTTTTTGGATCCGGGAGGAAACCGGAGAACCCGGAGAAAAACCCCCTGAGGCACGGGGAGAATATGCAAACTCCACACACACATGGCCGAGACGGGAATCGAACCCGGCCCCTGGCGGTGTGAGGCGAACGTGCTAACCACTACGCCACCGTGCCTATATGCTAATTATTATTATTATTATTATTATTATTATTATTATTATTCTTATTATTATTATTATGATTATTATTATTATTATGATGCAAATGGTGGTTTAATGTTTAGCACGTTCGTCTCACACCTCCAGGATCCGGGTTCGATTCCCGTCTCGGCCATGTGTGTGTGTGGAGTATGCATGTTCTCCCTTGAGGGGGTTTTTCCCCGGGTTCTCTGGTTTCCTCCCGGGTTAATTGGCACCTTGGAAAATTGTCCCGTGTGTGTGTGAATGTGTGTGCGTGTCCTGTGATGGGTTGGCATTCCATCCAGG
This sequence comes from Kryptopterus vitreolus, assembly GCA_030449085.1. Classification (NCBI taxonomy): domain Eukaryota; kingdom Metazoa; phylum Chordata; class Actinopteri; order Siluriformes; family Siluridae; genus Kryptopterus; species Kryptopterus vitreolus. The sequence goes on from JACRUU010000002.1 coordinate 16,288,010, forward strand.
GTGTATCCTGCCTTAATGCCCATAGACACCTGAGATAGGCACAGGCTCCCCGTGACCCGCGGGAAGAAGGGATAAAGCTTTAGAAGATGAAAGAATGAATGAAACAATAAAGCGCGTTTTTCCTTCGGCTGCCCATATATGGCTCGTTTCCGGGTGCCTCACGGATTCGTCATGGTGGTAGCGTGT
>JACRUU010000002.1:16293195-16348195 GCA_030449085.1 Kryptopterus vitreolus
GTGTATATTTTTTAATGTGTGTTTTTTTTTTTTAACACTGCATTATTTTGGCATATTTTCATGATTATGGGAGAAAAAAAAATTCTAAAAAAAAAGCTTATTTCCTTTCAAAAGGGATTTATTTCGTGTGTCCTTTTATAGCTTGCAGGACTTCAGTACTTCTACCACCCGACAGCGGTGTGGCCTCAGTATAAGAAGAAGAACGCTGTACTGGTCACGACCGTGTGCGCCCCCCCGCCTGCTCCTGTTCTCGGCTACTACGTTTTCCAGAAACCGCCACCGCAGTTCATCGTCCCTCACGCCAGTCTGCAGCCCTGGGGCGCGGCGAAAGGCTAAACCGGAGCGATGAGGTCATATGATACCTGGCAAGCAAGAAGTTTCTCGTCAAGTAACCTGGTCATGATAATTATAATTATACACGTTATAATCAGCGTCGTTTGAGATGTTGGTTCGTAGAGCAGTAGCACTGTATAAGCACAATTAGACGTTTGGATCCCTGCGACAGACGCCATCATCACACACACACTGTATAAAAGTATATATAACTGATTACATTTGATTAATTTCTGATTACTTTGACCTGCCCACTAGGTGGCGCTTTAAGTTAACATTCTAAGGAAAAAAAGTTTCTAACCGTCGAGAAAACAACAAAAGAAAAACGTTCTTTTTTTCGTAATGAAAGTGCAGCAGATCGTCACCGTTGAAAAGTGGAAATCGCGCTTCGGTTGCCGTCGTCTAAAGCGCCGATTTTACATGACGTTGTTCCGACGGAACCCTATTTGTAATCTTTTAACATTTTCATAAATAGCTAATTTAATGATACATTTTTTTTCCCTCAGTAACGAATTACTTAAATTGCGTAACGCCGTTACATGTAACTAGTTACTTCCCAACACTGTTTGTGTATATGTATGTGTATATATATATATATATTATAATATACACATACGTATGTTTAGTTTAGTAATGTGTTACGTTTTTTCATTTCAATGTCGTTTCTGTTAGTGTAAATTTTAAAATTGCCCCTTAATGTTACGTTTTATATGATTTGGAACCGAAATCATGCAATAAACAAGGTCGTGAAGAACTTTCTCGGCACGTCGTATGATGCAATCCAATAACTAAAGCAAGCAACGGATGTTTTATTCCGATCAGGGACCACATTACATACGGCGCATCGATCCCAATGATGTGTCCTGTGTTAGGAATCTCGTTTGGGATGGCGTTTATCCCGAATCCGATATCTGGTAGGTTATTAACGACTAAAATGGCAGATATTTTAGAGGGGGAAAAAAATATGACGTGTTCTCTCAGGTAAAGTCAGTGCGTCGCCTTTATCCCTCGCCCCTTTTTTTATGCATTGCTCGAATCCAAAGAGCGCAAGCCAGTCTGCACTAAGAATACCGTGACCTTTGTGCAATACATGTAGCTCACAGTAGTCTGTGACAAACGATTTCTCAGGACGTACTGGTAAAAAATAAATAAATAAATACAGAATTAATGGGAGTCCTTAAAATGGTCATCGAGGTTGTGGTTTTGTACTGTCGTTTCACTTCTGATGTTTCTGCGTGTTGCCAAAAGCGGCGTATAATATTATAGTGTCATGCTTCGAATGACTTGCTCTATTATTATTATTTTATATTTTAATTATATTGCCTAGCGTATCCAAAGCACAGAATAGAGAATGCCATGCTTTAAACCATTAAGGCAATATCGCATGAATTGCTTTTTCTGCAGTAGAGAATTAAGTAGAATCCGATCGCTGTCGTAAAAAAATCGCTCAGGACACTGGAATCGTTCCTAAAAAAAAGCCCCCTTTTCCGTTTTTCTGCTTTTGCTTTTTTCACCTGTAATCCTCATGTGCCTTTTACTGTAATCCTATTTATTTCTTTATGTTGATGCTTTTATATACAAGTCATATAAATGATGCCAAATACCTGTAAATCCTTTTGTTGTTATGTATATTTTCAATAAAATAACCGTTTTTATATGCAGTTTTATACCGAAATACCACTTTTTTTATGTGATTCATTAATCCATGCATACTTGTTATTAGTCGGGAGAAAAAGTTTAAAAAGATGTGATGCTGATGTGGACACCTGACTTCTATCTATCTATCTGTCTGTCTGTCTATCTATCTATCTATCTATGTGTATATCTATCTGTCTATATATATATATATATATATATATATATATATATATATAATTAGGGCTATATATATATTCTGTCTGTCTATCTATCTATATATATGTATATCTATCTATCTATCTATCTATCTATCTATCTATCTATCTATCTATGTGTGTATATTTATCTGTGTGTGTGTGTGATATATATATTATATATATATATATATATATATATATATATATATATATCTATATATATATATAGATAGATAGATATATATATATATATATATATAGATAGATAGATAGATAGATAGATAGATAGATATATAGATATTCATTCAGCATTATAATGATAAATGCGTTATAAATGATTGCTGTGAACTATGTTAGGCATTGGCGTTTGGAGAATGGCATGCCGTTTAAACCTGTTTGTGTAACACAAAGAGTCATTAAGATGTTATAACGCTCATTATCAGGAGACGATGTATTGTTTCACTCTACAGTTTTGTTTTTTTACGTGCCAGGGTGTTACATTAATCCAACGCTAGAGGTCGCCCTTTCCACTATACACAAAATACGTGTATTTGTATATACAGTATAATCCATCTACTTTAAGTTTTTTTTTTTAAACCAACTGTTAGATTGTGTGTGTGTGTGTGTGTGTGTGTGTGTGTGTGTGTGTGTGTGTGTGTGTGTGTGTGTGTGTGTGTGTGTGTGTGTGTGTGTGTTCAATTTAATTAAGTAATTAAGTTGGTAAAGCAATGCACTAAATGGAGACTAAACAAACATTACCGACAAAACTCTAAAGTCAAGTTTCATACATGTTATGGAAAGTTTTTGTTTACGATACTTATGGGTTTATTGTTTTATCAGCGAAATGTAGAAAATAACACACGTTCAGTTAATATTTAATTGATCTCAGTGACTTTGACTGTCACATGTTTTGTTGATGACAGACCGCCTGGGTCGCATATATTAGAATCTTAGAAAATAAATACAAAATTTAAAGGGGGGAAAGAAATCAGTCCTTCAGTGCTTCCATGAGAAATATTTATGGTTCCCTTATAGAACCACCGTTCCAAATAAATGCTATTTGATTTATAACAATGTCCAAATGTCCAATATATATATATACATCGAACACAGACAGACAGACATATATATATATGGAGTTTGCATGTTCTCCCCGTGCCTCAGGGGGTTTTTCTCCGGGTTCTCCGGTTTCCCCCCGGTCCAAAAACATGCATGATAGGTTGATTGGCACCCTGGAAAATTGTCCCTAGTGTATGAATGTGTGTGTGAATGTGAATGTGTGTGTGTGCCCTGCGATGGGTTGGCATTCCATCCAGGGTGTATCCTGCCTTAATGCCCATAGACGCCTGAGATAGGCACAGGCTCCCCGTGACCCGAGGGAAGATCGGATAAAGCGGTAGAAGATGAATGAATGAATGAATATATATATATATATATATATATATATATATATATATATATATATATATATATATATATATATATATATATATATATATATATAGTCTGTGTTCGATGTCAAACTTCCCTGACACTACCGCTAGAGGGTGCTGTTTATACAAATCATCATTTATGGATATGTACGTATATATATTTCTAATCCTTCACTATATCACCTGACAGAATGATCTGCTTTGCATGTTTCGGATGAGCATTAGATATTCATAAATCACGATATAATGCAAGACACGTTAAGAATGCCCCGTTAGTGATGAATGCGCTCATTACCGAACAATACACAACAACAATGGACTTTCGGTGACACCCAGTTGAATATGGGTTCCCTTTCGCGTCTGGTAGCTGTCAAGCTTTTCTTCCTCATACCGTCTCAGGGAGTTTGCCACATTCATTAGTATAGGTGCACTTACTTATACATACCAACCTTATGAGCCCTTTTTCTGCGTGCGTACTTCCTCACAACCAATAGTTTGGATTCCAGGTGACGTGAAAATGCAGTCTGATGCACGTTCAGGGTTTTCCACAAAGATGTTGCCCCTCACATGTTACTACTTAATTCATTCATTCATTCATCTTCTACCGCTATTATCCGATCTTCTGCCTCGGGTCACGGGGAGCCTGTGCCTATCTCAGGCGTCTATGGGCATTAAGGCAGGATACACCCTGGACGGAATGCCAACCCATCGCAGGACACACACACACTCACATTCACACACACATTCATACACTAGGGGCAATTTTCCAAGGTGCCAATCAACCTACCGTGCATGTTTTTGGATCGGGAGGAAACCGGAGAACCCGGAGAAAAAACCCCTGAGGCACGGGGAGAACATGCAAACTCCACACACACATGTCCGAGACGGGAATCGAATCCGGATCCTGGCGGTGTGAGGTGAATGTGCTAACCACTAAACCACCGTGCCCCGATTACTACTTAATTTTACATAAAAAAATAGGCATGCATTAAGAACCAAGTAGTCCAGATGGAAAGAGTGCTTCATTTGTGTACATATTTGTGTTATTATGAGATTAAAATCAAAGGAAACATACACACACACACACACACACACACACACACACACACACACAACACACACACCACACACACACACACACACACACACACACCACACACACACACACACACACACACACACATATATATATATATATATATATATATATATATATATATATATATATATATATATATCATTTTTTTGGACAATCCTGTTTGCAATAATCCGAATTGCACGCATCACGTCGTGTGTGTGAACCCAATCAAGGTCCCCTAGTTGAGGAGGGCTCCTCCGTATCCAATAGAAAGGCGTCAGACGTTCAGCCAATGGCAGCGTGGAGCGCGCACGGGGAGCTCAGGTGGGCGCGCGTCTTTGCGCCAGAGTCGCCGCGCCACTCTCGCGGTGGTGTCGGCGTGCGCGCGCGAGTGCGCTCCAATGGGTGATAGACGGACGTCACGGTGGTGATTAAGGAGTGCGTGCGTGAGTGTGTGTGTGTGTGTGTGTGTGTGTGTGTGTGTTCGTGTTCCCGGGGAGGTATGGAAATGAGCGTGCGCAACTCGCATGCGGACGGCAAAGCGGACGGGCACGGCGGCCGCAACGGCGACACTACGGACATCACGGTGGCGCTCTCGCACCCGGGCAAACGCGTGAGTCCGATCGAGGGCGGCAGTCTGTACCGCCTCAGAGACCGAAAGTTCCTGTTGGAGGACAAGCGGCGGCTTTGCGCGTGTGCCCTCGGTGCCGCACTGCTGGGCATTCTGCTCATGATCCTGCACGCAGAGCTCTGTCCCGCCATTTACCCGCCGGTGAGTAGGGTTTTCCTCCGTGACAGTCTAGGAGGGTTTTTTTTTTTTTTTGTTTGGTTTGGTTTTGGGGGGGGGGGGGGGGGTCTTCAGGTGAACACAAACCAAGTGGAAAGCGACTCCATGTGGATCCAACAGTGCAACGGAATTTACACAAAATACACAAGTTACAACAAAGTTTAAAAATGCATTAAAATGACGTCTTGCACGAGATGTTGCAGAGAATTTCACTTTTGCATTTAATGCTTGTACTGCTCTAGGATATATATATATATATATATATATATATATATATATATATATATATATATATATAAGCATACAAAATATACGTACAAATAGTGCTTTAAGTCTCTCTGCTTTAAGTAGGATCAGACACACGACATCCAGTCACGTAACATTACATTGGCTTTAAGGTATTTTATTCATATATATGTTTTTTTTATATATATATATATATATATATATATATATATATACACATATATATATATATAACAATATATAACTCCTGTACACTTGTACCTACATTATACATGCACACATGCACCCGTATACACACCTTACTACACCTTTTTTATGTCTATCTGTATCTATACCGCTCCAAACTCCTTATAATACTTAAGCACACTCTTTTTTCTCTTACCTGCTCTTGTTGCACACATTTATATTTATATATACACATATACTCTTACTGTCGCACATTCCATTATCTATTTCTGTGCATACATTTACATATTTACATGACATGACATTTAGCCGTATATATATATATATATATATATATATATATATATATATATATATATATATATATATATATATATATTTATTTATTTATTTACTTGGACTATAAATTGCTGTACATGCGCACATACTTGTATCGACTCACTCTATATATATACCCATGTCTATTTGCATATTGCTACTATTTGCACTTCTGGTAGATGCTAAAACTGCATTCGTTGCACTATCTATCTGTCTGTCTTTCTGTTTGTCCGTATGTCTGTCTATCTATCTATCTATCTATCTATCTATCTATCTATCTATCTATCTATCTATCATCCTTCCATCCATATCCCCTCTATCCATCTATCTATCTATCTATCATCTATCTATCTATCTATCTATCTATCTATCCATCTATCTATCTATCTATCTATCTATCCATTCATCCACCCTGACTGTCCACCTATCTATCTATCTATCTATCTATCTATCTATCTATCTATCTATCTATCTATCATCTATCATTCATCCATCCATCCATCCCTCCTGATCTATCTATCTACATCTATCTATCTATCCTCCATCCATCCATCCATCTATCCATCTGTCTATCTATCTATCTATCTATCTATCTTTTATCTTTTCTATCTATCTATCTATCTATTTTGTCTATCTATCTATCTATCTATCTATCCAATCTATCTATCTATCTATCTATCTGTCTATCTATCTATCTATCTATCTATCTATCTATCTATCATCTATCCTCCATCTACATCTATTCCATCTATCTATCTATCTATCTATCATCATCTATCCATCCATCCATATCCACCTATCTGTCTATCTATCTATCTATCTATCTATCTATCTATCTATCTATCTATCTATCTATCTATCTATCTATCTATCTATCTATCTATCTATCCATCTATCTATCCATCCATCCATCCATCCATCATCTATCTATCTATCTATCTATCTATCTATCTATCTATCTATCTATCTATCTATCTATCTATCTATCTATCTATCTATCTATCTATCTATCTATATCTATCTATCTATCTATCTTCTATCTATCTATCTGTATGTCTGTCTGTCTGTCTGTCCCTCATGGGCAGGTGCCTGAGCTGGTATTGATCTGTCCTTCCGTTGATCAGTAACCTCGTGGATAATTTGCATTGCACTTCGAATACTCTCTGACATTCTTCGGTCTGTAGCAGAATTCAGATGCGTTCGACAACCTCGAAGTGCCCTGCTGTCTACAAATCACCGAGCCAAGGGCCGATTCAGGAAAGCAGACATCCTGAGCACTAACCAACATGTGTGCAGACCGTACACTTTGTCCTCGAGTGTGCCTGACCAGGAATCAATATAAAACACATAGATATGTGAGTGTCAACTAATGCATTAGTGTAATGGTGAATTATTAACATGGACTGAAACAATAGAGGGGACACAGTGGTATAGCGGTCAGCACGTTCGCCTCACACCTCCAGGGTCCGGGTTTGATTCCCGTCTCGGCCATGTGTGTGTGTGCATGTTCTCCCCGTGCCTCAGGGGGTTTTTCTCCGGGTTCTCCGGTTTCCTCCCCGGTCCACAAACATACACAGTAGGTTGATTGGCACCTTGGAAAATTGTCCCTAGTGTATGAATGTGTGTGTGAATGTGTGTGTCTTGTGATGGGTTGGCATTCCATCCAGGGTGTATCCTGCCTTAACACCCATAGACGCCTGAGATAGGCACAGACGCCGCGTGACCCGAGGGAAGATCGGATAAAGCGGTAGAAGATGAATGAATGAATGAATGAAACAACAGAACAAAATAAACAAGTGACATAAACGTGTGTAAAAAAATGGTTCGTTTTGTCGTTTGGTTACCAAAACAAACCAATTTAATGGCTTTATTGCTCCAGCAACTGTCGAAACTGTCGAAAGCGCTATCAAAAGTTCCCAGCCTCTAACAGACCGCCCGCGAACACGTCCCGTCTCTTTTCCGCATCATTAAACGCCGGCTCGTTTCAATAATATATTTGAGGGTTTGACCTTCAGGTGGGCATTTTCAGGTGTTGTCCTCTCCCGCCGCATACCGTGCTAATCGGAGCGTCCGAAGTTGCGCTCGCTCTCCTGGAACCCCCCCCCCTGCAGGAAAACGGACAATTTACGGTTGTTATTGTTTTTTCCACATTTCGCCCTCCCCCTTTCGCACTCCTCGCAAGAGCCTGTGGTCATATTGCATCTTTCCACATCATTTACTGTATAATTGGCACCAGGTTGAATATTGAGAATTTGTGGAAAGTCCTTCAGCGCAGGGTTTCACGGCTGAATTTGTCGCCGCGACGATCAAATTGTTTACTGTTCTGACCGCCTTTTTTTCCCCCCCATTTTTTCTGCATTTACATCTGTGGCATTCCGGGAGACGCTTTTATCCGGTCCTGTTTATCTATTTATACAGTCGAGGGTTAAGGGGCGAGCTCAGGGCTCTAGCATTAACAGGTCTAAGACATCGAACCAGCGCTCGACCCGACGAAGACCTTCATAATGAACACACATAAACAACGCGTGTCATTGCACATGTGACCAAATTCTGTATGAAGATGTTTACTTAGCATGTTTAAAAGGACTCCTCAGGGCCAACAATGTTCTTTTAAGTTTGCATAAGGGGGGGGGGAGGGTAAACAGTGAAAGACTTGTTTCAATGTAATGCACACCCAGTGTGTAAGCTTATAGACGCACACCAGTATATTTGTGTATAAGAATGTCAGAATGAAGGTATTTGGTATAAATGTACACAAGATTTTTGTATGTGTGTGTTTTTTTTTGTTTTTTTTTTCCCGATTTCATGATAGCACACCCGTAGACTACACAATCCTACACAACTGTGAGTGTGACGTAACAGACGATTATTAACCTGATCCTAGCAAAAGGAAATTTAAAATCGCATTTAAAATCTTTCTATTGCGCCTAATCTAAAAATATAACACGGCAAAAATTCCACTTCTGTGATTTTCCTTCTTTGGAATTCTGTTTTATTGTTTTTATACCGTTTTTCTATAATGTAGATATATCTATCTACATTACATTGATATCTGCGCTACCATCGGGACGTATGGCGTTGGCCTCTGGACGAGAAGATCGCTGGTTCAAATCCCACCACCACTACCACCAGGTTACCACTAGTGGGCCCTTGAGCAAGGCCCTTAACCCTTAACTGCTCAGTTGTAAGTCACTCTGGATTCGGGGCATATGCATCATGCTGTTAATGTAATGTTTATTTATAGCCAATAGACTGTTGTGTATGAACATTGCACCAAAAGACAAATACAATAAAATAAAAATAATAAATATCATTTTTTTTAAGTGGCTTACAGAATACACAGGGTTCCAGTGCAACAATCAGCAAACAGATCGGCCTTAAAGATTTTCCTAATTGTTCTTTACTCCGTCTGCGATCTGTCGTCCAGGTTCTTAAACCATTAAACGAACCCATTAAAGCTTCCCTCGACATCACCGCCAGAGCGCTGGTAAGCCATAATTGATGATTACCGAGCGGCACGTTTCCTCGCCGTAACACACATAGGAAAGAATGGAAAAATGTTCGGCTGATGATGAGTAAGTGGAGTTTTATTTACTCCATCACAAATGGCTTTGGGCATGAGGCTAGAAATCGTATCTGGAAGTGGGAGCTTGTAATGCCAGGCGAGGGAGGCGAGGTGGCTGCTAGTGCATATAAAGAAACGGTTTATTCATATATAAACTGAAAAAGGCCAAGCAATCAGCAAACAACTTGAATTAGACTGTGATAAGTGAGTATAGCTGATAAGTGAATGCAACAATTTGTGCACAATAAATGCAAACACAAGGGTATATATACACACAAGGACAAGTCAGCCTTGGACTTGGGGAAAATGCTTCAACACCACTTCTTAGGCCTCGGGCATGGACTGCCTTGTAGGAATCAGGCATGGACAGGTCTTAAAAACTTCCTTGTAGTCCTTGGGAATAGACAGGTCTTAAAGACTGTCTTGTAGGAATCGGGAATGGACAGGTCTTAAAGACTGCCTTGTAGGAATTGGGAATGGACAAGTCTTAAAGACTGCCTCATAGGCCTGATAAATGGACAGGTCTTAAAGACTGCATTGTAGGATTCGGTAATGGACAGGTCTTAAACACTGCCTTGTAGGAATCAGCAATGGACAGGTCTTAAAGACTGCCTTGTAGGAATCGGGAATGGACAGGTCTTAAAGACTGCCTATAGGCCTTGGGAATGGACAGATTTTAAAGACTTCCTTGTAGACCTCGGGAATGGACAGGTCTTATAGACTGCCTTGTAGGAATCGGGAATGGACATGTCTTAAAGACTGCCTCATAGGCCTGATGAATGGACAGGTCTTAAAGACTGCATTGTAGGAATCAGAAATGGACAGGTCTTAAAGACTTCCTATAGGCCTTGGGAATGGACACGTCTTAAAGACTGCCTTGTAGGATTCGGTAATGGACAGGTCTTAAACACTGCCTTGTAGGAATCAGGAATGGACAGGTCTTAAATACCTCTTTGGGAATGGACAAGTCTTATAGACTTGTATATAAATATATAAAACATATATTTAAAAAAAAAAATATATATATATATATATATATATATATATATATATATATATTTTTTTTTTTTTTTTTTTTAATTAATTAAAGAATAAACGTTTGACTCACGGTGTGTATTATAACAGTAGCATCTCCTCAGATCATTGCGGTGCAGAAAATAAACAGCAAATTGGAAGTTAAAGCTGCTTATTTGGCAGCCCTCGTGCAAACTTGATATCGTCTTGGCCTAACTCGAACCCTAAATTCCAAACATGCCCTTGAAGTGTGATGAATAACATGCCACAAGGATCATTCTATAAATACAGGGGCTAATAATCACAAGATTATAGCATATGAACATTGACATATATATGTATGTATATAGATGTGTATATATATATATATATATATATATATATATGTTTATGGACACATATGTATAATAATATTAATAATATATGTGCTTTTTGACAATCCCATGCTGTTGAATATTAGTGCTCTATTCAGCTGTAATAAGGTTCGAGAGACAAGGGTCAGTGCTCTGGTGTTTAATAAGATTGGGTGCGAGATGCAATAGTCAGATGTGTGTCTACATTTAGAATGAGGATATAAAATACATATATGGGCAGTGGGAGCTCAGTGGTTAAAGCTTTGGGCTCAGGACTGGAAGGCTGCAGGTTCAAATCATACAACCCCAAACTGCCACTAGTGGGCCCTTGAAGCAAGGCCCTCAACTGCTCAGCTGGATAAGGGCGTCCGGCAAATAATGTAAATATGGATCCATACGTACAATATTGGTCATTTTCTAAATAACGAAAATAAGTGCATGTAATTGTCAACTTTTGCGACTTTAGTTTATAAATCGAGTTTAGATTTGTAACTTTTTTTCAATGTAATTTTTACTATTTCATGGGCGTTAAACTTGTCGGTACATTTCTTTACATTAAAAAAAAAACAATATTTACTTATTTGGAATAAGTCCTTTATGTTTGTTATTGATAAGGAGCAAGGTTAAAAAAAATGAGAAGGCGGTTAAAAAACGTACACTATAAGAGTAAATAGATTATGGAGTGAGACTCTGATCCAAGTGTACATTCGATCACCTCAACATCATTGGACAGTTCTTAAAGACTGGCTTGTAGGCCTTGGGAATGGACAGGTGTAAAAGACTGCCTTGTAGGAATCGGGAATGCACAGGTCTTAAAGACTGCCTTGTAGGAATCGGGAATGCACAGGTCTTAAAGACTGCCTTGTAGGAATCGGGAATGGACAGGTCTTAAAGACTGCCTTGTAGGAATCGGGAATGGACAGGTCTTAAAGACTGCCTTGTAGGAATCGGGAATGGACAGGTCTTAAAGACTGCCTTGTAGGAATCGGGAATGGACAGGTCTTAAAGACTGCCTTGTAGGAATCGGGAATGAACAGGTCTTAAAGACTGCCTTGTAGGCCTTGGGAATGGACAGGTCTTAAAGACTGCCTTGTAGGAATCGGGAATGGAGAGGTGTTAAAAACTGCCTCGTAGCCTTGGGAATGGAGAGGTGTTAAAGACTGCCTTGTAGGAATCAGGAATGGACAGGTCTTAAAGACTTCCTTGTAGGAATCGGGAATGGACAGGTCTTAAAGACTGCCTATAGGCCTTGGGAATGGACAGGTGTTAAAGACTGCCTTGTAGGAATCGGGAATGGACAGGTCTTAAAGACTGCCTTGTAGGAATCGGGAATGGACAGGTCTTAAAGACTGCCTTGTAGGAATCGGGAATGGACAGGTCTTAAAGACTGCCTTGTAGGAATCGGGAATGCACAGGTCTTAAAGACTGCCTTGTAGGAATCGGGAATGGACAGGTCTTAAAGACTGCCTTGTAGGCCGTACAAGTCTACATTCGATCACCTCCACATCGTTAAGCCGTAATATACTATTGTAATATTCTAATTAAAGGATTGTATAAACGATTGTATAAATATAAACAAAACAATTGAAATTTTAATTGCGATCGGAAAATTTATGTTGTTGTTTATTAGCAACGTTTCTTGAGTGCAAATGAAGTCCAGTAGCCCGGCTTTCGCTCATTATAACAATGTTCAGTGCGTCGCTCAATCATTCAGTTCTTCAGAGTTAATGAGGCTTTTTTTTTTCCAGGAACGTTCCCTCTAGCGCTCAGCTGCTGGCTGCTGTAACGGCGAAACTTATCGAAACTAATCATCCAGCGTAGAAGTTAATGACAAACCGAACCCAGGAAAGAACATGCAAAAAAAAAAAAAAAAAAAAAAAAAAAAAGTCACCTGGGTGATACAATGACGGCATGACATCAATAACCACCGTTGTTCGAACAGAGAAGTATCCCATAATAGAAACGATAAATCGTCTACCATCCGATCCGTCCAAATCTACCATTGATTGATTGATTTATTTGTTTGTTTGTTTTTGTTTGTTTGTTTTTAAATATCCTACTGGTTGGTTAGTGTTAAATTACGTTTTTTCAATTTTAATGTTAACAAAAGTTTAATGTTAAATTTACGTTAGATTACGTTTGGTGTAAATCCACATTACTTTTAGATAACAAAGTGTGACGAAACAAAGTCACAAATACGCCATGATCTCACACTTTATTTTAAACATAATTGCCCCCCAAAACTTGTAGTATAAATGAAAAATGCCTATAGGGGGGCGGGGTCAGTGACGCACGTGACATCATCAAATTATCCAGCTCTCGTCGATGTGCAGAGCGTTTAGACATGTCACATGACCGAGAATATTTTTCACGTTTGCGGTTACGTGACGCCATGCGGAAGTCACATGTTTGCGACCCACTCCATCTCACCTACAAGTGTATATGTCAAATGTGCATGTTGGGCGAACACGGGCCGAAGACGGGGCCGAACAGCGGAGCGTCCAATTTGCCCATTCATTCTCTATGGGGCGGAATGTCGCATAATTCCCGGAATTCCGAACATGTGTGGGGTTCGGGAGGTATATGATCCTGATCCACTCCGGACCCCCTACGAGCGGATTTGCCATATGTGCATGTCGGACGCTCACAGGCCGAATCTGTGAGGCACCAAACTTCAACCCCATTCATTTCCTATGAGAAAAAAATTCCCGCTTTTCGGCCCCGGGTTCGGAATTCCGCGGGGCGATTCCTTATAAAAGTAACAGCACGCCTCACACCATCGGGACGCGCGATATGAGGTACGATTCGTGAGGATCGGAGAAAAACTACGGGACGAGTTACGCGGCGAAAAAATTTGACCGACGCCAGAGAGATTCTACTAGTGATGCTTTTGCACACGTCACTAATAACGCATTATATACCTTTATAATGCATCAACGATGCCTATTGTGTATTTCTTCTCCTTAATCTTGTTTTTTCTTTCTCTCCCTCAGGGCTCCATCTTTGCCCTTTGCATAAACTGCCTCATCAGCTTCTCCACCGGCTGTCTGCTCATCCTGATCATCGCCTTCCATTATAAAGACATTCGGGTGAGTGTTTCGGGTCACGGGGAGCCTGTGCCTATCAGGCGTCTATGGGCTTTAAGGCAGGATACACCCTGGATGGAATGCCAACCCATCACAGGACACACACACACACACACACATTCATACACTAGGGACAATTTTCCAAGATGCCAATCAACCTACCGTGCATGTTTTTGGACCGGGGGAGGAAACCGGAGAACCCGGAGAAAAACCCCCCTGAGGCACGGGGAGAACATGCACAAACTCCACACACACATGGCGGAGACGGGAATCGAACCCTGGAGGTGTGAGGCGAACGTATAACAATATATTACGATATTACGAAAGCGGGATCGAGAGACGAATCTTATTTTGGTGCCAGAATAAACAATTTGTTAAAGGGCTTTATATCGGCGTTTTTTTTTTATTTTTTTTATATCTACGCCGGGCATTCGAAGTTTGTCGGTTCTGGCTGTCAGTGTAGGGTTATTAATGCCGGACACGCTGCTAGCCGTGATGAGCTGGTGTTTTATTTTTGTCGGCGCGGTAATCATAGTCAGCGCACACAAGCAGTTCAGTGGTAAATGATATTATAACATAATACCGCAGACCGTCTCACAAAGTCTGGTATTGACTCGCTCTCCTGCCTATTTGAGGCGCGCGGGTTACTGGGAAAAAGAAAAAAAAGTGCACTTTTTCATCGCGCTATTCTTTTTTCTGTTTTACATTAATACGGCACTATATGTTTTTTGTTGTTGATTGTTATTTAGTCATCGAACAACCGTACAATAATAACAATGTCCAGGAATTCTTTTCCTATATATATATATATACACACAAATATGTTACATTCATGGTTTCACAGTTGATATTAAAAAACAGCATGTTGTTTTTCGATTGCGTTGTTTTTACGTATCGAACACAGAGGTACACAACACAGAGCTACACAACACAGAGCTACACAACACAGAGCTACACAACACAGGTACACAACACAGAGGTACACAACACAGAGGTGCACAACACAGAGGTACACAACACAGAGCTACACAACACAGTGCACACAAGAGGTACACAGAGGTACACAACACAGAGGTACACAAGAGGTACACAACACAGAGGTGCACAACACAGAGGTACACAACACAGAGGTACACAACACAGCACAACACAGAGGTACACAACACAGAGGTACACAAGAGGTACACAACACAGAGGTGCACAACACAGAGGTACACAACACAGAGACACAACACATACACAACACAGATACACAACACAGGTACACAACACAGAGATACACAACACAGAGTTACACAACACAGAGGTACACAACACAGGTACACAACACAGAGGTACACAACACAGAGGTACACAACACAGAGCTACACAACACAGAGCTACACAACACAGAGCTACACAACACAGAGCTACACAACACAGAGCTACACAATACAGAGCTACACAACACAGAGCTACACAACACAGAGCTACACAACACAGAGCTACACAACACAGAGCTACACAACACAGAGCTACACAATACAGAGCTACACAACACAGAGCTACACAATACAGAGCTACACAACACAGAGGTACACAACACAGAGCTACACAATACAGAGCACACAACTACAGAGCTACACAACACAGGTACAGAGCTACACAACACAGAGCTACAGAGCTACACAATACAGAGCTACACAATACAGAGCAACACAACACAGATACACACACAATACAGAGGTACACAACACAGAGCTACACAACACAGAGGTACACAACACAGAGCTACACAACACAGAGCTACACAACACAGAGGTACACAACACAGAGGTACACAACACAGAGCTACACAACACAGAGGTACACAACACAGTACACAACACAGAGTTACACAACACAGAGCTACACAACACAGAGGTACAGAGCTACACAACACAGAGCTACACAACACAGAGCTACACAACAAGAGGTGCAAACACAGCTACACAACACAGTTTTAGCACAACACAGAGCTACACAACACAGAGCCAACACAGAGGCTAAGTTACACAGACCGAGGCTAGAGTTAGTCCTCGCCACATGAAGCGCATCGTGTGTGCAAACACACGACAGCGTAGAACAGACAGCACGAGACGGGACAAATTTGTGCAGGACAAATACGCAAACACAAAATTGCAACAACCCGTAACCTACTGTATATGTGTGTGTGCACACCGCAATCGGACGGCTATTTTACAAATAACAGAGTGTAAACAGTAGCGACAGTGATGTGCAAAAGAAGCGATTAGCGCAGCAGGAGCAGCGGTGCAATGTGGAAAAGGAGTAAACACTAACACTGTATTTGAGACCAAAAAACTTATAATCCACGTAGAAATGTATAACGCATTTATCCCGGAGCTTTTTACTTGAAAGAATATTCATTCATTCATTCATCTTCTACCGCTTTATCCGATCTTCCCTCGGGTCACGGGGAGTCTGTGCCTATCTCAGGCGTCTATGGGCATTAAGGCAGGATACACCCTGGATGGAATGCCAACCCATCACACACACACATCACACACTAGGGACAATTTTCCAAGGTGCCAATCAACCTACCGTGCATGTTTTTGGACCGGGAGGAAACCGGAGAACCCGGAGAAAAACCCCCCTGAGGCACGGGGAGAACATGCACAAACTCCACACAGACATGGCAGAGACGGGAATCAAACCCGGACCCTGGCGGTGTGAGACGAACGGGCTAATCACTAAACCACTAAACCACCGCTCTCAGGTCAAAACAAAGCTAAATCGCTTTAGACCTTCAGTACTTAAGGACTGCGTAATCCAGACCGTCATTATCAGGAGAAAGCGATCTGCATGTGCGGCTCAGAGATAAGCACAGCGTTCCGCTTTATCGGGTGTACCGTTAGTTTTCTCTTATGTGCAAGTGCACACTCCATGACAGGACAACTCTGAGCGTTTATGTCAGTTACTCGATACCTATTAAACATTGGCCAGTAGACATGTATTGCTGTATGATTTAAATTAAAGGGGAAATAAATAAATAAATAAATAATAATAGGGGGCACGGTGGTTTAGTGGTTAGCACGTTCGCGTCGCACCGCCAGGGTCCGGGTTTGATTCCCGTCTCTGCCATGTGTGTGTGGAGTTTGTGCATGTTCTCCCCGTGCCTCAGGGGGTTTTTTCTCCGGGTTCTCCGGTTTCCTCCCCCGGTCCAAAAACATGCACAGTAGGTTGATTGGCACCTTGGAAAATTGTCCCTAGTGTATGAATGTGTGTGTGAATGTGTGTGTGTGTGTGTGTGTGTGTGTGTGTGTGAGTGTGTGTCCTGCGATGGGTTGGCATTCCATCCAGGGTGTATCCTGCCTTAATGCCCATAGACGCCTGAGATAGACACGGACTCCCCGTGACCCGAGAGGAAGATCGGATAAAGCGGTAGAAGATGAATGAATAATAGGGACGCGGTGGTTTAGTGGTAAGCACGTTCGCCTCACACCTCCAGGGTCCGGGTTCGATTCCCGTCTCGGTCATGTGTGTGTGTGTGTGTGTGTGTGTGTGTGTGTGTGTGTGTGTGTGTGGAGTTTGTATGTTCTCCCCCGTGCCTCAGGCGGCTTTTTCTCCGGGTTCTCCGGTTTCATCCCCGGGACACGAGTGTTTTTTTTTTTAGGCTGCTTTTTAGTTTTCCATGTCATTTTTGGATTAATGCGCACAAAGCGCGAGGTCACGTCTTCATCTCTGTGATGCCCAAACAGAGCAGATACAAACACAGGTTATAAAGTTACCGTAACACCAGCAATGCAAATAAAAACGGCTAGAGTAATAAACAGGAAAACAGAATCAGTGGCGTCGAAATGAATAGAAAACTTTGTAGGTAAAGGAAAAGTGGGTCAAACGTAAGGGTTCTAATGGAGTGTGTGTGTGTGTGTGTGTGTGTGTGTGTGTGTGTGTGTGTGTGTGTGTGTGTGTGTGTGTGTGTGAAGTGAAATAGCAATCGGAATGAGCTAAATATATATACCATGGCGTATTCAGTGGTACGTTTAGCCTGACGGTAATATTGAATCGTTGCCTCGTGAAGCAAAGGTGTTATATATTTTCTTAACGTATGCAGCACTACACTTTTTTTCCCGGCGTCCCTTACGAAGCAGACGACACGTCCTCGAGACTCGCTTCCTGGAACTGATTCATCGAACGAAAATGTTACATAAAGCTCGTAACAATGCTTTCATTTCGTCTGTGATTGTAGGAACACGGACACGCCTATTTACAATCACAATAACATCAACACGCCTGGGCGATTTGCATATTATCGGCCTTCTTCAAATAGTCGGCGCTTATAACGTGACTCACGATCCGTTCATTACCTCGGTACGACTTCACCCGACTCTTATGTACCGATAAATATTAATAAATAAATAAATAAATAAAAAAAAAAGCGAAGTAGCCAGAGTTTTAAAAATGGGGTCAAACAAGGACAATGAAGTGCTAAGTAATAATAATAATAATAATAATAATAATAATAATCCTTTATTTGTCACATATACATTACAGCACAGTGAAATTCTTTCTTCGCATATCCCAGCTTGTTGTTGGTAGCTGGGGTCAGAGCGCAGGGTCAGCCATGATACGGCGCCCCCTGGAGCACAGAGGGTTAAGGGTCTTGCTCAAGGACCCAAGGACGGCAGCTTGGCCATACCGGGGCTCGAACCCGGATCTCCCGATCAGCAGCCCAGCGCCTTAGACCACTGAGCTACACCCCCTCCCTAAATTAAGGTCATCCCCTTAAGGCAAGGGTGTCAAAACTTTTTGCAAAGCGGTCCAGATTTGTTGAGGTTCAAATATGTGGGGGGGCCATTCAGCCTAAGATGTCTTTGAATCTTTGACACTGAATGCAAATGACCTATTTAATGCAAATAGTATAACTTTTCATTTCTTCAAACAGGACACAAATAAATATAAACCAAATTATTTTGCCTTTCGTATTTGAAAACCACAAAAAAATTAAGAAAAAAAGTTATTTTTTTTAGGTAAACATTACGTTCATTTGAAACTATATATATTACAGTTGTCTCCTTCCGAAGTGCAAAAATTTGAGGGCTTTTTCTTATCAGTCCGTGTATCACTCGTTCATTTGTTTTTCAACAGAATATCAAAAAGGTCGAAAATGTGTTATTTGATTGTGTATCGGATATCAAAAGGCAGTTATTATTATTACTTATTAGGAAATAATGCCGCACGGTGGTTTAGTGGTTAGCACGTTCGCGTCACACCGCCAGGGTCCGGGTTCGATTCCCGTCTCGGCCATGTTTGTGTGGAGTTTGCATGTTCTCCCTGTGCCTCAGGGGGTTTTTCTCCGGGTTCTCCGGTTTCCTCCCCCGGTCCAAAAACATGCACGGTAGGTTGATTGTCTCCTTGGGAAATTGTCCCTAGTGTATGAATGTGTGTGTGTGTGTGTGTGTGTGTGTGTGGTGTGTGTGTGTGTGGTGTGTGTGCAATGGGTTGGCATTCCATCCAGGGTGTATCCTGCCTTAATGCTCATAGACACCTGAGATAGGCACAGACTCCCCGTGACCCGAGGGAAGATCGGATAAAGCGGTAGAAGATGAATGAATGAATGAATTAGGAAATAATACAGTGGAGTTTTATAGCTTTGCCTCCTTCTTTCCTGACTTTGTCAAGGAAGAGTGAGGATGGAGATCTACCGCCATCTTCTGGTGGAATATAAAATAGCTTTTTGGATATTTCGTGTACGTTATACTCGACGGGTGCTGACGGGTCCCATATTGTTGATTTTATGAAGGAATCCACCGGGCCGGACTTTGGACATGCCTGCCTTACGGTCTCATTCTCCGACAAAAAATATAGCTCATAAAATATAATGTTAAGTACTATTTTTTAATAGAAAGATAAAATGAAATTTAGCGTGTCGTTCGTATAGCAGCGTTGTTCTGCCGTTTCTAGACGTTACGAGGCATTGCGGTCGTCTGACTTCGCCCTCCCTTGTAGGCAAATATTCTCTGTGTATAGATAAATATTTATTGTGAAATTCCTCGAGTACTTTAGCCAACAATCACCTGTTTTGTAATACAACTCATCAAAAGGCGCACATTAGCTAGCACTTGATGCTAACTGTAGCATCTTTAAAATCTTTTTTTTTTATTTTAGCGGTACATTTTACGAAGTTCCCTTTGCTTTTCCATCAGTTGATCTTTATCACATTCTTTCACATTGTTGTTGTTGTTGTTGTTGTTGTTTTATTTGCACAGCTTTAGTTGTTTGCGATTGGCTAGATAAAAAAAAAACACACTTTTTTTGTCATTCTTTCAAATTAGCAGACTTTGTAACGGCGTGATCGCCACATGCTATACAAATTCACCGCCGTAGCACTTCGGGCACTTTACATGCCTAATACACACTATTGCCCCTGCTGGTGTGGGAGTATCATGTTCTCTCGGCCTTCACATGCCGGTTAATTCAGAAGACGTCCAGTCCAGTGTAGCTACATACACGTTTATACGACGATCCTGTGCCAGGCAGCATGTTTACGACGCACTTCTATGTTTGAGTGTGAGTCGGGAACCAAGCGGTGTGTCAAAGGGCACCACGGACACACGTTTACACCCTCGCGCTCACTCGTTAATTCAGAGTAGACACAAATCCTTCCTGGAGGAAACCGAAAGAAACCGGAGAACGTGGAAGGCATCCACAGGGACACGGGGGGGGAGCACATCCGAAAACGCCACGCTAATAATAACTCATCCTCCATGTGATACGTCTGGACTGTGATACATTTGCTGTTTTTCTTTTCTTTTCTTTTCTTTTCTTTCTTTCTTCTCCTCACAAGCTCTTCATCATAGACCACAACCAGGTGGACTGGCGCATTGCCATGACCACCAACCGTGTGCTTTGCATTTCCCTGGAGCTCCTAGTCTGCGCCCTCCACCCAGTAGGCATCTACTTGGGCCCTTTGACTTCAGCGACAAACTCTTCCTCCTCGTCCTCCTCCTCCTCCACCTCATCCTCCTCCTCCTCCACCCTGGCCCCGGTGACGACGCCGCTGTGCCTCTGCAGTAGCCCCATGGAGGTGTGGCTGGAGCTGGAGCTGCTCCTCTCGGCGCTGATGTTCCTGCGCCTGTACCTGGTGCACCGGGCCATTCTGCTCCACAGCAAGGTGCTCCTCAGCGCCTCCTACAGGAGCATCGGATCGCTCAACAACATCAACTTCACGTTCCGCTTCGTCCTCAAGATCCTCATGAACAAGTACCCGGCGCGCACGCTCCTGGTGTTCATCATGCTCTTCTGGTTTACCTCGGCCTGGATGCTCCGGCTGTGCGAAAGGTACGAAAAAAAACTTGTCCACAAACACACACATACACACACACACACACACACATGTACATACGGACATTATGTGTATATATGTACACGCTGGAAAGCACTTCAAAAACGGCCCAGGCACAAATTCATCCTGTTGATGGTCAATTTGATTTGGAAACGACTCGTTAGTAATAGTTATAAATAGGTCTCTTTTTCTACGGGCCGCAGACAAATATTCCCTTTTTTCTTCCCTCAGCATGGCGTATTTTCTTTGGGAGAATGAATCATGTTTTGGCCCTCGTAGGGGAAGCAATTTCCAATAGCGTTTTTCACACTGAGAAAATATTATTTCATATTTAGGCTTAATTTCACCGCCAGCTTCGAAATCACGTCCCGCCGTCAGCGGGCACATCTTTAGTAAACACGAGGGAACGATTGCCACTACCTCCGTTACGCTTCACTGATGATATCGTCCTGATTCGGGCACCAGTCGATCTGGGCATCTTGTGCTGAGCCGTCTGCGTTTCCATGCGCCGTGTCTTCTCTTGATTGTTTCCTACCTTCGTTGGAAAGAAATTCTCGCATCTGGTCAACCGGTCGTGAAGGGGTTTTTCTCAAAGAGGGAAGGAATTCGCGTTATTTTGCTTTTCCAAAGCGCAACAAATGTGTTTGCGTTTTCTGCTTTGGTTACAAATACCGATTTATTTATTTATTTGTTTGTTTTTTAGCAGTGTTGGGGAGTAACTAGTTACATGTAACGGCGTTACGTCATTTAATGCGATTAATACAAATATATAAAGGCACTTGTGCCGTAGGGCGGGTAAACAAACAGTAGTCAGAGAGAAGCGAAGATATATATATATATATATATATATATATATATATATATATGTGGTGGGGGAGTAACTAGTTACATGTAACGGCGTTACGTCATTTAATTACAAATAAGGGTAACACTAATATGTTACAATTACAGAGAAAATGTTCCGCACCCCGTCAACAATTTGATTCTAAAGCAGCTCAGTTATGAAAACATATCCCACTTTTTCCGAGTGCCCCCTAGTGGACAAATGAGAGTAACCAAAAAGCAACAATGAACAAAATTTGCGGCCATTTACATTTACCCATCATATTCAAATGACATAGTATGAGGCGTAGTGAAATGCTTCCAACACGTAAACATGACAAACAGAAATGTAGGTAGAAAAGGTATGTGGCAGATACGACAGTGTTACATTTACATTTACTTATCCAGAGTAACTTGCAAATGAGCAGCTGAGGGGCCTTACTCAAGGGCCCACTGGGGCTAGCTTTTATATCCAATGCTATTATATGTTACTATAGATACTGTTATATATTATATGTTAAGGGTCCCACTGGTGGTAGCTTGGTGGTGGTGGTGGTGGGATTCGAACCTGCGATTTCTCGGTGCCGACTCCAACACCTTAACCACTAAGCTAGTGTGTATTATTATGGTTATTATGATATTATACCATTTCGTAATATTATTAATGTATATTAATTTTGCATATTCTCTCCGATGTCTCGTACTGTAGACAGGCGCAGGTGGAGACGGGAGGTATGGGTACGGCTCTCTGGCTCATCGCCATCACCTTTCTCACAGTAGGTTACGGAGACGTGTCTCCCACAACCACCTGCGGCAAGGTGGTCTGCCTCTTCGCCGGCGTCATGGTAAATACGTTTCTGTTGTTAACGTAAAGTTGCAGCAATGTGTTAATGAGCGTGTGGGCGTGCGAGTGTGTTCAAGTGTGTACATGGTGCCCTGGCATACCCGTCACAGTGTATTCCTGCATCACGTCCAGATACACTCATGACCCACTGGACCAACATTGCACCAAGAAGTGTAAACAAACCATAAGTGGCTTTTATCTCTCGGATCGTGACGGCATGCAGATTGACATTTTTTGCATTCGAGAACGCATTGTATTTTTTTCCTTACCCAAAAATACACTCATCCACTGAGGCATTGGCAGGATTCATACAGAGCAGTTCCTGGCAATAGGAACTCAGGCGTTTTTTCGGTTGCACCACCCAGAAGCCAACAATGAACGTTGTGTTGCCCGTGTTGTTTAATATTATGGAGTATCCAAGAGGCACGTGAAATCCTGTTCTATATAAAGGGTCATTTCCTCCCCAGCTCTCTCTCTCTCTCTCTCTCTCTCTCACTCACTCTCTCTCTCTCTTCAAATCTTCAGGTTAACGATATATATTAAAAAAAAACACACACAGTTTTCCATTGGAAAACACCGACTCCTCTGTCCTACATAATTTCCCCATGTTGGGAAGTTTCCTGTCTGTTCCAAAGCGATAACACCTGAGACCTATTCCATAAATGTTAGATCAACTTCCTTTCGCCACGATCACCAAACCAAACAACGAAACATCTATTTATTATCCGCTTTAAATTGTCGCACAGCCTTGCATCGTACAAGCTGTTACTATAGATACTATTATATATATTATATGTTGATATAGATACTATTATATATATTATGTTACTATAGATACTTTATATATATATATATATATATATATATATATATATATAAATATATAATATATACAAATAATTAAATGTTGCAATGGATACTGTTATATATAATATATGTTACTAGAGATACTTTAATATATAATATGTTGCTATATATACTGTTATATATATTTATGTTACTATAGATACTTATATATATATATATACTATATGTCACTATAGAGGGATACTTTTATATCTATATATTATATGTTGCTATAATACTTATATATATATATATATATATATATATACATAACACACACACACACACACATATATATATATATATATATATATATACTGTATGTTGCTATGGATGCTGTTATATATATTATATGTTGCTATAGATACTGTTTTATATATATATATATATATATATATATATATATATATATATATATATATATATAGATATTATATGTTGCTATGGATGCTGTTATATATATATATTCTATGTTACTATATATATATATATATATATATATATATATATATATATATATATATATATACATATTGCTATAGGTATTCTTTTTTAATATATATATATATATATATATATATATATATATATATAGTATATATATATATATATGTTGTTATGGATGCTGTTATAGATGTTATATGTTATGTGATCTTATCCGATTAATCGGGGAAAAAAAATCACCATCCATTTTTCCTGTGTAGCGTTGTACATATTCCAGCATACCGGCATTTGTAAAGTCCATAGCGAAGAAACAAAGCATGGACGCCGCACCACTATGGACTAGTGTTTGGGAAAAGTCACTGCACAGCGACGCAGAAGTATAAACGCTCACATCGACGCAGTAAAGTAAAAACCATAAAGTATTTTCCCTCCGTTCAGATCACGCGATATGGGCATTTTTTTTACTAGTTAGTGACTATTTTTGTTACTTCAGTGATGAGCATGACCGGTCTCCTCACATCTTCTGTGATCAGAGATGATATGCAGACGAAAATCCCACAGCAAGACAGGAAAAGGCTTGAGCCCGGGCCTAGACACTTCCCTGGCCAAGTGGAAAAAAATCGTTCACTCCCCTCTCACTGTCTCAGACTGTGTGTGTGTGTGTGTGTGAGTGTCTTTGTGTGTGTGTGTGTGTGTGGTGTGTGTGTGTGTGTGTGTGTTTTGTTTTTTTTGTTTTTTTTTTCTAAGTGTCTTTTTTTAGGCAAACATTCCATCATTGCCGTTTTTATGTGTTTTATGGTATTTGGCACCAGGGGATGTGGATGGCACGCCAACCTGTATGTAAGTCTCGGAAAATTGAAAGTCAAAAATAAAAGTTTCCTAATCTATTTGGAGCGAGACGGTAAGCTAGTTACGGATGTGTGGGATGATCCATTCATCTTTTCTTTTTCTTTTTTTCCCCTAACTGATATTATAGCAGATTATAACCTAATGTTTTGTTGTGTGGAACATATATATATATATATATATATATATATATATATATATATATATATATATATATATATATATATATATATATATCTATAAGTATCTATCTATCTATCTCTCTCTCTATATATATATATATATATATATATATATATATAAGGCATCACAGGCTCTAGACCAAAAGGTTGCAGGTTCAAGTCCTAATCAAGCGACCACTAGTGGGCCCTTGAGCAAGGCCCTTAACCCCCAAATGTTCAAGCCTGTGTGTGTGCGTTAGGAAGTGCACCCAGTTAGGGGGGATGCGTTAGGAAGTGCACCCAGCCTAAAACAAACAAAAACAAAATCAGATATGGGGCGCCCCCTATCAAGAGAAGCCAGGAAACAAAAATGCACATTCAGGAATACACCGTTTGTAATCAAATATGCATAAACACTGTACTGTAAACTGTACTATGGCAAAAAAGAATTTTTTATAATAAATGTTGTCTGGACAACCCGACTGTGTGAAAGAAAAACCCCTCCATGTGGGAGATTATAACCTGAGTCTCCAAAGGGAATGCAACAAAAAAAAAAAGCCTGTAATAGAATATCACTTGAATCCAACATAAAAGTATTATAGCTCTCGACAAGTTAGTGCTGAAAACGGTGGGGGCGACGGGGGTCTCGGAGGACGCCGACCAAGTCGTGGGATCGGCGCGAATAGCATCGGTGAAAACAGAAGGTCCCTGTGACCCAAAAACGGGCCATCATCGAGCCTATTGTTTGTAATGCGAATCGCCCTGTGCGACGCGAGTAACGCGATCACTGCGCTCAGTCCGGAGGGAAATGATGCAACAAAGTCGCATCGGTTTGCGAAAACGCTGACGACGCGTTTTTGCCGGCATTAAGAGCGAAAGTAGACACATATCAGCACTAAATCTTCGTCCGTCACCGAGATCTTTTCTGGAGATATCTCTCTGTTATAGGATTACGAAACCCACGCCGTCCGTTACCAAGCAACGGCCTCAATGCTGATCACGGCAACATCCGTCCGCTTCCGAGTGCACTGCGACAAAAAAAAAAACATCGAGCGTTAGCATTCGTGCTAGCACTAATATCTAATACATCGAATAATAAGTGGAAAAGTTTCCCTCGATCATTTTTCTTCATGCTGAGAATGATGGATTTGAACTGTATATGCCTGGATCATATCTGGAGCACATCTGGATCATAACGAGTGGAATTAGCGCCCTACGTTTTCACCCTCTAGTTGTATAATCGATCCTCGATGACTCAGCGTGGTTAGGACTCTGCGTAAGCCGATAAGGAATTATTGACCCACAGTTTATGTGTGATAATTTGTAGTGTGTGTGTGTGTGTGTTGTGTGTGTGTGAGAACTGATGAGTCATTATTGAGTCTACGAGAGGGTGTGGTTTGGCGTGGCAGCTGTTTTAAGGTGGTGTTCACGTTATCCTTTGCACACAGTGCGGACAGATCCCAGGAAGGATACGCTTCCTCTTTTATAACATTCTGTCACTCAGTAATCATCTCTTTTTTTATAAACGTCTCAAAAGGATGATTTGTGCTCGTGCTAAAGTCTAGATCAGGAGTGTCAAACTCATTATCACCGTGGGCCACATAAAAACCTCGAAGGGTCAGTTTGTAACAATAAGACAGTGCATATAGAGTTTGATGAGCGACGTCGCCTCATAACACAAAAGACATAACATGTATTCATAACACACACAAAGCACAAACATGTATCCGCTTTATCATCTTTTCTCGGAAGTGCCTTCGATATGCATCGCATCCGGGACACTGTGGGATAGAAATTTCTCTATTGCGCTTTTTAAGGAAAAAATATGGGATACGCTGCCCTCTAGTGGCGGGATGCGGTCACTTCGCAGTTAACGTAGTCGCGTGCATTGTGGGAGATGTAGTTTATGGTCACTACACTGGGTTAAAGCATTTGTCGCGTGTGGTCTAGACGAATGCCGAATGCGACGTCGTTTATTGTTTATTTATCGTCCCGCTTCCGTCCCCACGCACACCATGAGTTGAATTGAATGCTAGTAATTGCCATAACACTAAAGTGACTGTTTCTTTTCCTCTTTTCTCTTCCGAATGCGAGCCGTTTGAGGGGAGCAGGTAACGACATTCCACGCTACTAATCCCCAGCCGTGCCGTTTTACTTCTAAACCCATTTGTTTGGAAAGCAACGCGTGTTAATAACATGTCCCTTGTGCACCTGTTTTTGGCAGGGCGTAGCGTGCACGGCTATGCTAGTAGCGGTTGTGACGAAGAAGCTGGCGCTGAACAAAGGAGAGAAGCACGTTCACTTGTTCATGATGGACATCCAGATCTCTAAAGAGGTGAGGAAGGTTGATGGCTACATTAGCGGATAATTGTGTACGGTACATGGTGTGCTCATGGACCAAAAACTTCATTGCCTTTATAATCCCTTTATGTACACGAGGGCTGAAGTGGCCCAAATGGAGCAGGTGCTATTTTCCACGCTATATTCCATGCATTCTCTTCTTTTTTTTAAGTCCTTTTCCTTACAAAGGATATTCCAAAAGGGTCGGAATGTGCTCGGATGTGTCCAGCTAAATAAAAGTACCATTAAAAAGCTTTTTAATGGTGTCCAAAAGGCGTCAAAGGCAGGAAACAATCAGGTCGCTGTCAGGAAAAGGGCCGGTGTCAGTATGAGCGTTGCACAGGAAGCTGCATGCGCTGGCGTGCACGTGTGTGTGTGTGTGTGTGTGTGTGTGTACGCCAGAGTGTGTTATGACAGAGGACGGTAGAAGGTCGGGTATGTGGATGCTGAAAGGATGGGCTGCATTGCGCTCCACTCCTCCAACAGGATCCATCTGTTTGCTTATCAGAGGGAAGGAGAAGCCCGAAAATAAACACACTTGGCGGAGGAGAGTTTCCCTAGAAGAAGAAAACAGCATAATAATAATAATAAAAAGCTGGGAGGAAGTGTGTTTTGCCCCCGAAATGTGTCGGTCAGGTGTTTCTTGGCCGAGCAAGTCAGAATGCAAGTTACATAAGATATCGACTTCCCATTATCACTGGTGTGTCGGTTGCGCGGCGATGAAGGGTCACATCCTGGCGCAGGACGCATCCCCGAGATTGCCGCGTTGACGTGAGTGACGCTGGCGGATTTCAAGGAAGACATCTGGACGCTCTAATAATATCCCGCGTGGGTGTGACATCGCAATAGGGTTTTCGGACTGTGGTCTCGGCAGGACGGCATGGACCAGAATAGAATCAAAGATCCGTGTGTGTGTGTGTGGGGGGCGGGGGGGGTGGGGTTAACTTACACAAGGAGCCAAACCCCAGCGCCATGGCGATGACAATGCACCCGCTTCTACGCAATATTATTTGCATACAACTATTATAACGCTTCTCGACACCATCTATTGCCAGTTTATTACAATCCACTCTTCTGGCAAAGAGTGTTGTTTGACATGAGGTGCGGCATGTCCAAATATGATCTTCACCGGGGCTGAGGCTATCAGGGGACACACCCGTCATGGGTACACTTGTTCATGGAGAGTGCTTTGTGCACAGGAACATCCCGACAGGCCCTTGAATATTCTGAAGTGATAGAAAGAGAGGGGAGGGGTGTAGCTCGGTTGGTTTAAGGCACTTGGCTACGGAAGGTCTTATACCCTTGGGTCCTTGAGCAAGGCTCTTAACCCTCCAGGGAAGCTGTATCGTGGCTGATCACATTTTCCAAGGTACCGTGGAAGTTCCTACAAAGGATGGGGGCGTCGCTCAGTGGTTAAAAGGCGCTGAGCTGCTGATCGGAAGGTGTGTGGGTTTGAACCCCCGGTACCGCTAAGCTACCACTCTTGGGTCCTTGACCAAGACCCTTAATGCTTTGTGCTCCAGGGGGTATCATGGCTGACCCTCTGACTACAAATTCCTAGGTGCAGGAGATGTTCCTACGAGCGAGGGGAGGGGTGTAGCTCAGTGGTTAAAGGTGCTGTGAGGTGCCCGAGCCCCGGTATCACTAACTGCCAAGGACTGGGGGTCCTTGAGCAAGGGTCCTTAACCCTCCAGGGATTCCAAACCAGCTGGGATATGCGGCGAAACAATTTTACTGCGCTGTAATGTATATGTGACAGTCTATTGGAATGAGTGTGTGTGTGTGCTCTGTAAGCTCTGTGACCTTGAAAGGTGAGTCAGTGAGCAGAATTTGGTATAGACCAGTAGTACTAGGGAGAGCGACCATCCCCCCCACCTGGGTCTGGGACTTTGCCCCAAAATAAATTGATTTCCCAAAGTAGCGTGTAGGTGGACGTTAATCAGACGCTTCGTTCTGTGCATGTTTTAGATCCGGAACGCCGCCGCAAACGTGCTGAGGGAATGCTGGCTCCTCCACCGCACCACACAGGCCCGGGACAAGCACAACGAGCACAGACGACACCAGAGATGCCTGCTGGAAGCCATCCGAATGTAAGCGACCCCCGAAAGATCGTGGCGAAGGTTGCAGAGTGAACCCAGGTTGGAGGCGGTAGCTCAGTAGGCTCACGACCATAGGGTGCAGGTTCCAATCCCGGCACCACCAAGCCGCCGCCACTAGTGGGCCCTTGAGCAAGGCCCTTAATAGCTCAGTTGTAAGTGAATCTGTATAAGGGCGTCTGCCATGCAGGAACCCATATTTTGCCAATCCTTATCCATACTCTTTATCTTCTGTTTGTTTATTGGGTTTGGATCCCTTTTATCAATATACACCTGGGCATCGAGCGGAATCGAAAGCCTTTTTTTGAGAGTCTCTTTTCCGCCAGCGTTACCAACTGGAATAGCGCTCTGTCTTCTGGACGTCTGCGGTCTGGTGTTTACAATCTGCACTCGCAACTTCCTGCTGATAAGGAGATCAGTCAGGCTTCAGTTAGGCCGTGAACAGGAAGTTCCGACGTGTGAATTTGTGAACCCGGTGTTTAACACCATTAGCAACGGCAGCCGGCCTTCAAGACGTCCCCCACCCGTACGCGTTTGAGCCGACGGGGTGGCGTGTTTCCGTATGCGTTTATGAGGGCGGAGGGTTTTTTTTTGTCGTCCGGCGAACGAAAATAAGCTGGAAAGAACGCTAGGAACATCTCAGATACCGAGCTGAAAGGCGGACGTTTTTACCTATTTTGTATTTTGGGGTTTTACGGGTATTTAAAATTTTTTTTTTTTATAATAGGCTACTATTTTTCATGACACTCCAAGGTCAGGCAATTCTGCATGCTTCAGCAGTTACCTCACGAACGCCGTGCAATACAGGCTTCCGTTCTACTTTCCACCAAAGTTAGACAAACCTTAAAAATCCACCACGAGATCAGAAACGTCGCGGGATAAGATCCACCGTCCATCGTTTATTATGCAAATGAATGCAAATTAAAAAACCGAGTCCAAATGAAGGAGAGCAGGAGATTAGCCTGACAAAAAAAATAAAACATTATTATTTATGATTATTTTAAGAGTAGAGTTGTTGGTGTCTGATGACCTCGGTGAACTTCCTTTGTTTATCCACTGGCAGATTTCGTCATCTGCGGCTGAAGCAGAGGAAACTGAGGGACTACACCAGTGAGATGGTGGACATTTCTAAGGTTGTCATCAGTTATTTGATATCGATATATCAATAATATAAACTATAAACTATATAATATATATATATATATATGTATAAACTATAGTTTCGCTGAATTGTATGGATGCCTTTGAATGTTATTTTTAATACACACAAAGTCCCGATGTTCTCTTTTCTCGAGATTCATCTTCGTGTATAGCGTGTATACATTTATTTGTTTATTTATGGTATTTATTGTATTTTGGCCATTAAAAAATGAACCTTTTTTTGCCCTTAACCACATTCCAAGAAGCCAAGCAGTAAACGTTTTAATTACTTTATAAAAGTTCTTTTTTGATTACTTTCATTCGTCCACTAGGTGGCACTAGGTGTAGAATTTTGACATTTTAGAAGGCAATTTTTGGCGGCGAGATCTTTTTGGTCCGGGGGTTGTTTGTTGTTTGGGATTTGTAATCGTTAACATTTTCGATAGTAACTGTCATTTAGCGACACGTTTTTTTTCTTTCTCAATAACGAATTGCTGTTACTTTTATTTTGTAATTAAATTACGTTACATGTAGATAGTTATTCATGTAACTCCGCCGTAAAAGACCGCGAACGAAGCTGTTTCCAAATCCCAGAACCCAGATATTGTACATCTTTTCCCGGACAGATGCAGATGATCATGTGCGACCTGAGCGCCAACTGGAACAACTCGTACCGAGAGCTGGAGCAGCGCATCATCTCTATGGAGCAGAAGTTGGATGTGTTGGGACAGTCATTCCAGAGCACTTCTGAGCTTCTAAGCCAAGCACTGCAGCGCCGCCACCTTGTACACAGGTAACACTGCAGTACACAAGCTGTCCACTAATAGCTTAGCTTAGTGCGCAAGAGTTCAAATCACAATCACACCAGGATTCTGCATCCAGCCCCCGCCCCCCCCCCCATCCCGAGTTGCTCAGGCAGATGAGCGAAGGACGTTCCTCCAAAAGGCTTCGCAAATTTGACTCCGTATTTTCTACGCAGGACTGGGACTGACCGCTTTTCAGACTATAGACAGTGCAGGAGTCTCCAAAATGGTGGTGGTGTTAAAGATTTCCAAGGCTAGTTTTTCAGCACGCCAACAGGTGGCAGCACCAGGCTGCCCGCGCAGTCACAGGGAGCGCCGACTTTCGCAAGTCGGTGTTTTCATGCCTACATCAGGTGCTGCGACGGCAAGTTAGGACAAAAAGCCTTCCTCGCGGCGTGATCTCACTTCCACGCTCAATCCACTCGCCGGATCTGACCAATGCTCCGAAGATGAAGATCAAGCTCGCTGCTTTAGGGAGATCCAGCACAGAAGGTGCTCGAAATGAAGACTTCCAGGACGTATTTACTTTCAAATAAAACACCCGATGTCTATTTGAGTCCTTTTTTGTTGTTTTTAAAAAAAACAACAACAACACCGTCCTCTCTCTCTCTCTCTCTCTCTCTCTCTCTGTGTGTGCCTTCGTCCTTTTACTGGCGCATGCAGTCAGCCATGAATAATAAAAGCACCATTTTGCTGAACGATGATAAAAATATGAATAAAAAAAGGCAATAAAAATATTGATCATACTTGGTTAATTGTTATTTCTGCTCCCGAACCACAGCGCACAGGCGTCTGTACATCAGGGCTGTATGCTGTGCTCCGGCAGTTGTGACACGTATTAAGAGGGACATAAATTGTATATTTAAAAAAAACAAAACAAATAAAATGAAATACATCCTAATTAAATGTGAATGCCGCATCTGAATCACTCTACAATTACAATGACAACAACTCTGATCAGCTCACAAATATTATTTAGTGTTTTAATTTAATATGTTTTCTTAATGTTTTCTTAAATGTTATGTTCAAAGTAGCACGTCCCTTTATTTCATTTGACATCATTAATGTTAATTGCTATTAAAGTAAAAAATAAATGAAAAAATAGATCCGATAGAAAAAAAATAAGTACATTTTATATAACAGAAACATATATATATATATATATATATATATATATATATATATATATATATATATATATATATATATATATATATATTCGTGATTTGCTTTTTAAATCATATTTAATTTGATTTCCTAATAATTCCTACTTGAGAATTAAATCCCTATTTCCCTTAATATTCCCTATTAATTCCCTATTATTTGCAGAGGACGAAGGGAAATACAAATATCATTTATAAGTGGAGAAAAAAAAATTTTAAGAATTAATCTTTTTTTTATGTCCTTGCTTGAGTGTAAATAAATAAATAAATAAATAAATAAATAAATAGTCAGGGATCCAGCAGCCACGCCCACCTCTAGCTTGCAATATTCCTTCTCAGCGTCTCCCTCGTTCTAATTACCCCCACCTGTGCCCTCTTTAACCAGTCTCCTTTAAGTACGCCTTCTCTCCCTTCACTCCGGTTCACTCGCTCTGAATCGCCTGAACCGATTCCTGCTCAAGCACTGATTTATTTTCCCTTTGAACTGTTTGTGTTTCCGAGTGTATTATGAAAAAAAACAAACCTCTCTAAATTCTCTGGATAGGGGTTTCTTCTTCTTCTTCTTTTTTTTTTTTTGGAGGTGAGGTGAAATGAAATAGAAGTAACGAGGGTTTTTTTTTCTACATGTGAGGAGGAGAAAGTACAGATAATTGCATGAAAGAAGTTTGCATGAAAGAAGATTAAAATAAGATAATATAATAACATAAATAAATAAATAAATAAAGAAATAAATAAATAAAAATAAATAATAAATAAAGCTGAAAAAGTAAGCAATAAATAAATAAAAATAAATAAATAAATAAATAAATAAAAAGTATAGCTTCAAGTTTACAAAAGCTGACGAAGTACAAAGTGAAACGAGGCGGCGTTTCTCCAGAACCTCGGTTCTATAAACGACATTCGCATCGCGCAACACAGAGCTGAGGACTAGAGTAAATTAGACACTGCCGGACAAACACACACAATAACCTACTGTAAATGTGTATACAATAATCAAATGTAAACAGTAGTGACGGTGATGTAAACAATGAGGCTGAAACTGCGAGACCGGTATGAACAACGCTGAGTGAATAGTGTGTAAACAGGAGAACCAGCAAATATTATGAATGTATGCAGTTGAATGAGAGTGTGTGTGTGTGTAGAGAAGCCTGTGTAGGGAGGTGGTGTAGCCCAGTGGTTAAAGTGTTGGACTCTAACCGTAAGGTTGCAGGTTCAAACCCCACCACCACCACCAAGATGCCACTAGTGGGCCCTTGAGCAAGACCCTTAACCTTCAGTTGCTCAGTTGTAATTCGTTCTGGATAAGGGCGTCTGCCAAAATGCCCTAAAATTCCATAAAATGCCATAAAATGCCAATGCCTGATGGCTTGAGGGGGGCAAAAAACTATCGCACAGTCTGATTGTCTACTCGAGTCGGGTAACGACGGCATTTGGACCTCTGTTTCACAATCACTTCCATCGTCGCACTTTTCCTGCATCAATTCCTGTCACTTAACAGATTTCGCTGTATTTATTAGGGTTGTTGCATTTGTACGCCGTGAATATTGTCTCTCAACAGCTTCACAGGGTGGAAACGCTATAGAACACGGACGGAAATGAACCTGAAAGGACTCGGGTTCATAACGGCGACCGAGTCAAGTCCAGTCGGCTTTCCCCAGGATCACAGGACCGTACATAATCCTGAACACAAAGAAAGAGTAGAAGAAATGCTAAAAGCAAAGTGCGCATGTGCCTTTTTAAAAAAACAAACAAACCCCAAACTCATTTGGGTGTGACGTGAAGAGGGTGACTATAAATCGCACCGGAGTGTGTGATTATCCTTTCTTCAATCTAATAGTCCATTGGTGCAGTAAACGAGCTCGGGGTCTGAGATCAACAGCAACTCCTTCACAAAAGGGCCTTTTCATTGTTTACCTGCCATGTGCCTTTCACCCCTATCTACTAGTTAGTAAAATAAACATGCGAATAAAATGCTAACGCTAATGCTGGTCGCTGTCAAGGGGTCGGATATATCAAGCAGCAACACCTTCATTCATCACACAGAGCATGCGAGCATCCTCTTTTACTGTAGCGATGGAAAATAACCAACAGTAGCCCCGAGTCTGAGCGGAATCATGTTTTCTTCTGCACCATGTAGATTCCCCGCGGCTTTCCGTCACTTATCCAGGTAGGAGATGGCACCAGGATACAAGCAGGAAACAAAAAAAAGAAGGCAAGCTGGAGGAAATGCAAGCATGTGATGCTTTGGCCAGTGATAGGAACACCGTGGGTCCTGGCACTCATGTGGGTGTTATTTTGACACATAGCGCCTATTAAACCTCATGGCACAGCTATTCCCTATTGGCACCGGGCTCGTTCAGGAGGGTACTGTAATTGTAGGGGTTATAACGATGCGTAAAACACAAGACGAGGGGGGGAAAGCGTGTGTATAAAAAGAGGCTCCTGTGAAGTTGCGTTTTGAAAAATAGAACCTATTTTTTTTTAGGGTTTGAAGCTTGTTTACCTTAGAATGTTAACTTAAAGTGC
Organism: Kryptopterus vitreolus; assembly: GCA_030449085.1. Taxonomy (NCBI): domain Eukaryota; kingdom Metazoa; phylum Chordata; class Actinopteri; order Siluriformes; family Siluridae; genus Kryptopterus; species Kryptopterus vitreolus. Next base: position 16,328,785 of record JACRUU010000002.1, read on the forward strand.
CACCTAGTGGACAAATGAAGGAAATCAGTCAGCGATTTATTACATTTTCAATAGGGCTCATTTGTAATCTATAACCTTTCCTACGCTGCTTCTAACACATCAACAGTGTTGGTTTGTTTTTTTTGTTTTTTTTTTTTTTAATTTCTTTATTGGTGTTTTCCTACGTCAGGGGTGTCCAAACTTTTTGTAAAGAGGGCCAGATTTGGTGAGGTGAAACTATGTTGGGGCCGGCCATTCAGTCTGACATTCCTTGAACATTAAAATTAACAAATTAATGATTTTTTTATTGCAAATGGCAGATTTTTTATTTCTTCACACATAACACAAAGAAATCTGAACAAGTTTTTTCTAAAATGACTTTTCTGAAAAAGGCCATATAAACTAAAGAAAACATTCACGAAGATTAAACATATCTATTTTTATTTGAAACATTATATATTATTCACTATTAAATGGCAAACTGTAAACTTCTAAATCCAAATCCTGTGAACAGGAAGACAACACTAACATTGGTCTTATTCTGAAGTACAAAATGAGGGCAGATAAAAGTAAAATGTTATTTTATTTTGCCTTAATTAATGAATACAGTGGAATTTTATAGCTTTGCATCCTTCTTCTCTGACCTTGACGCGAGAGTGCAGCTACAGGTGTTCTGGTGAAATTTAAAATAGATACTGTTGGTCAACAGTGCTGGTGGGCCGCATATTATTGATTTTATGACGGAGACTGCGGGCCAGGGGAAATTTGAACACGGGCCGCATTTGGCCCCCGGGCGGGACTTTGGACATGCCTGTCCTACATAATATATTTGAGCAAAGACGGGGGAAAAAAATCCGTCTCATAGACCGTCTCAAAATAAACCCATTCAGAAAACTCCCACACAAAAGATATCCTAATATAAAGCACGGAAGAAAACTAAATAATGAAATAAACAAGCAAATAAACATAAACAAAGACTTGAGGGTTTCCATGTTTCCACTTCAGTACCGTAGTAAAGGATAAATCGGTGTTCTTCAATCACCGGTCATAATGTTACGCATAATCTTATATTGTGTTCTTTTTTTTTCCCCCCACCCGTTAACAGGTGACATGTGGCATCGTTCTCCTCTGACACGCTACAGTGGAGGCTCATTCAACGCTACATGAATCGGCAAGAACGGAGGACTTTCTGATGTATTTTCCCCCCAAACCTCCCGAGCTGCAGTGGCTGAACGGACTTCTTTCTTTTTTTTTCCAAACAGAAAGATTACTGCTTTTGGATTTGGGATTGTGACAAATCAAATGTATTTATGACGATATTTATGTGTGTCTATAGGTATATATCACTGAAAACAACAACAACAACAACAACGGGGATGGGGTTCAGTGTTTGTCGCTTTGAAGGGTCCGATGGAAATGCTTTATTGCCTTAAAGGACAAAGCGTTCAAAGCTTTTTTTTTTTTTTTTCGCGCCCATTTTAGGGCCAGTGCAGTCCAAAAAGACCAAGAACTGTTTTTATTTCGTCAGTTAGCGTTAATAGATTTGTGTGCCGGGTTTGAAATCATGCAGAGTCTCGGAATCTCGCTGGATATCCCGTCTGCTTATCGTTATATCTTTTGGCAATGTAGTAACAATACACATTTTACTGCAGTGTACCGTGTTATTATCCCCTTCACTGAACTCCAGGTAAAAAATTAACTTTTAACTGTGTCCAATTAGAAGGTGAATTTAGGCGCCTTTCAGGCAGTCCATGGCATATATATATATATATATATATATATATATATATATATATATATATATATATTCATCTTCTACCACTTTAGCCGACTTCTCTCTCGGGTCACGGGGAGCTTCGGGCATGAATGAAATGCCAATCCACCGCAGGACGGACACACACACACACACACACACACATTATTCCAAGGTGTCAATCAACCCACCGTGCGTGTTTTTGGACCCGGGGAGGAAACCATGGGAAAAAAAACCCTGAGACATGGGGAGAACATGCAAACTCCACACACACACATGGTGAAGGTGCGATTCGAACCCCCAACCCTGGAGGTGTATAGAGTCAAATAATTGTTATTGGGACGCCTGGCTTTTCCGACTATTTACCTTAATGCTAGGCGCCTCAAACGCATGATGATGATGATGGTGATGATGGACGCTCTATGGAGATGTGTGTTCTATGGGATGGAGTGGAAGATCTCCTGCTGTAGTGCTTTGATTTCACCCTTTTGAGATGAACTAACTGCAGCCCAGTAGAGATTAAGTAGAGATTCTATATCATTTCAAGATTTTATGTTCAAATTATACACGGATATGCCGGAGTCTTCAGGCAGCGGTCTAGACCATGCGTTGTAACCATTACTGTAAAATACTGTAGTATTATGGTATAATATTTTGACTTCCTTCAGAGGAATTTAGTTTTTTTTTGTTTGATTTTTTTTTAACTACTATGTAGATCTTTTAAAAAGAAACGTTCATTCAAACCAATGCACTTTTTAAAGCTGTGATTTATGCATTAGCAGATACCTGGAGCAGGTTTTCCCCCTTATTTGGCCCTCAAGATAAAAATAAATAGGTATCTGCAGAATTACTAAATACCTAGGACTTGTATTAGGGAAGAATGCTATAATTTTATCCGAGACATATAATTTGACAAAAATGTCCATTTTTTTTCCTCATAACTGTGGAAATAAAAATAGTTCTTGTAACCACAAGCTTGTTTTTGTGTGTGTGTGTGTGTGTGTGTGTATTAAACATGACCTCTGTGTGTTTTTTTTCTTCGTGGATCACTGTTGGATTGTAAAAGGTACGTGTATAGAAAGTGCATGTCCTGGTTATTTGATGCAACCTTCCTCCAAATACAAACAACAAACACAAATAAGCAAAAATGCCAAAGGGTTTGCCTGATTAATAGCACTGTATAGGTGTTGCGGGTCAATGTAATGGTTTAGATTAAGGTTTGTTTAAATTAGACGACAAATGCATGAATGATGTCCATTTTCCATTTACGGGGCACCATAGTGGATCATCTGTCTCCATATTAACCTGTCGTCTAAACACCCTACATAATCCCTCTAATACACTCATTTCTAATGCTGTCCATCCTCTTACAGGGCAAAACACTAAACAAGTACTGAACTTTATTACACAAAAACAGAAATTAATTCATATTAATGTAATATATATATATATACAAATGAGAAATCAATTGCGCTCCTACGTGTCTCAAGTGTAAATAAAACAACACGTGGTTTCAGTGATTCACCTCTAGGGGTCGCTCTTGTAATGGCTGAACCCGAAGCAGAATTTATTGCCAACCGTTCCTGCAATCAACGCAATTAATCGGCAAATGAAACCCGAATAATCGGGCAAAGCCTCATTAAAAACCGTTTAAAATAAAAAATACTAAATGTTCCACACCTTTTATTTATTGTGAGTGTGTTGTTTTTTTTTTAATCTTTTATTTTTTAAATAGCTTGGATTGAATCGCGGGTCAGTGACGGCGCAAGTTGTTAACGATTAAACCAAAGATTAGGCTACGCGTTAATTTGTTACTTTATTAAGTGGGTATATTAAAGCTGAAGTATGTTAATGGTGAACGAATGAATACAAATTATGTTTATTTAATGGCACTTTAACGTTTAAATGTTAGCCAGATTTTTCGTTACTTGTTTAAACGGACATCGTGGTCCATTAAACACGGAACAAACAATTCGCCGTTGCTGTAGGAGATGCGTGGGCTTCAAACACAACACATCATTTTAATGTATTTTAATGATTTTATTTTTATGCACTATATGAACCTGGAATGTTATTGATTATTTTTTGAAAAAGGAAAAAAAATAAGTATTGTAATGTCAAATCAAGAAGAGTGACGAGAACTGTGAAAAGTTTACTATTGTAAAAAATATTTACATATAAAAAAAATTATATATTTTGATTGACATAAAACTATTGATCAATTAGTTGAATGGAATGAACTGTATGATAACTATAAACGTAACTCTGTAAAGTAAAAAAACCGTTTAAAGGACGCTGCTGTAACGGAAAACAAACAAACAAACAAAAAACATTTTATTTTTGTTTACAAGTAGGTCCATCTGGTGGCCAAACAACCCCATTACACCATTAAAATCATTCATCGGTACTGACGAGTTTCCCCGGATGCGTTATACACAGTGCGAGAGCGGCCTCTAGAGGCGAATCACTGACACCACAGCCTGTTTATTTATTTTTTAATTCAATTTGTGTTTATTTGGAGTATTACTTTTTGTCTCACTTTAAATAAATGATTTATCTTCCTCAATATTAGTTAATATTTATTTCAAGTAACATTTTCGTGATTCATTGTTGTTTTATTTGTAATCAAATTCAGGAATATTTTATTTCGCCCCATTAAGAACTATAGATTGAATTGACCTCTATTTGCAAAGTGGCTGTAAACAAACAACAAACGCTGCAAATGAACAGTCGGAGAACAATGAATAATAAATGAACCCTTTAAACTCAACAATGAATGAATGTCAGGATGTTTTTAATCTGGTTTAACCCTGGCCACAACCACCAATGGATATAAACAAACATATAGGGACGACTTGAACTTAATCTAATTTCATCTTCATTGTTACACAATAGGGGGCACGGTGGTTTAGTGGTTAGCACGTTCGCCTCACACCGCCAGGGTCCGGGTTCGATTCCCGTCTCGGCCATGTTTGTGTGGAGTTTGCATGTTCTCCCCGTGCCTCAGGGGTTTTTTCTCCGGGTTCTCCGGTTTCCCCCCCGGTCAAAAAACATGCACGGTAGGTTGATTGGCACCTTGGAAAATTGTCCCTAGTGTATGAATGTGTGTGTGAGTGTGTGTGAATGTGTGTGTGTGTGTGTGTGTGTCCTGCGATGGGTTGGCATTCTATCCAGGGTGTATCCTGCCTTAATGCCCATAGACGCCTGACATATGCACAGACTCCACCGTGACCCGAGGGATGATCGGATATAGCGGTAGAAGATGAATGAATGAATGTTACACAATATACAAATCAAGTGAATATTTACACACTTTAAGGCAAAACATAAAATCCCCAAGATGTTTTTATTTGTCTTAAGCAGGACTCCAAAGAGGTGGAAATCGCCAGGAAATTTCTTCAGATTTTACATGGGAAGTTCGTCTGGGGAATTTTGAATGTTTGAATCTCACCAGCAATTTATATGGATTAATTAAGCATTCGGGGACCGTACCGTTATACAAAACAAACATTTGTAGTGCTTATAATCTGACATGCATGCAAACATTTCCTTTACGCTATCAAAGTCAAAAATGTCAATGTACACAAAGGCATTTTCAACATAAATACTTTTATTTCTACATTATTTTGTGTGTAGGATTGTAGAAATGACGTATGTTGCGTTATGGAGGAATACACAGTGGAGGGAGCCCTCTAGTCGCTTTAGCAAACTGTATATAAATGTATATGTACATTTCCATGTATATAAATATGCTTTTTTTTTTTTTTCTTTTACTCATGAGTAAGGGTGTACAGGTACGCAAAATTCACTGCGCCTCGGTACGATTTCGGGACATTTAGGGGAAGAAATGCGAAATATAAAATTGCTTTGTTTTTAATATTACAATTTTTAAAACAACTTTAAATAAAATGCCTGGTGGGTTAAATAACCAAATGAATCCACCACACTTTAAATTTTTATTAACTAAATTGAATTGATGAACAAAACGTATTTGTAATAAATATTACACTTAAAAAAAAACACGAGGTAAACACAGCGCTAGCAATAGCGCTAGGATTGGCGCTAGCATTAGCGTTAGCATTAGCGTTAGCCGCTAACCACTTCTGGTGCAATTGACCCTTGAGTGTTTTCACTACACTTCTTATTTCCTTTACGGAGCGATAGTAGCAAGTGGCACTTGTTTCTTTTGCACACGACTGAAACCTTTATGTATGTTTACTACTACTAATAATAATAATATAAAAAAAACAATGCGAGGTGGCGATTATACAGACTTGAGGTACGCCACTCGATACATTCCAGAGGGAACCGAGATTTGTTCATTAAACCGGGAGTCCTGTACGATAAAATGTTGGTGTAAACATGTACCGTTACACCCCTAGTAACATTTTCTCAGGCTCAACAGAACATCTCGTATGATTATCCAGGTGGCGAGGGCAACGCCATGGCCGACTGTCCACACAGGATTCTTTTCCCTCCACAGAAAAACAGAACCACTCTCTATTACTGCAAGCGTTAGCGCTCCATTTCAGCCGTTTACTGTAAAGACTCGCGGCGGACTCAAGTTATCCTGAACCCTTTTAACCGCGCTTTGTTGGCGTCCGAGTTCTTTAACATGTGCCACAATAGCGCGGCGGGTCTCGAGAAAGACCGGCCGCAGTGGCACCGGAACACGTTCCTGCACTTTCGCTTCGCTCGTTTGTTACTCCGGACCCTGGGGAGGCGCCGGTGGCAGGCCAGCCGCTGCGTGCCGCGGAACACGCGACCGCAGGCCGCGCAGATGTAGCGCGTGGCCTCGGCGTGCTGAACCTGGTGGCGCAGTAGGTGCATGCGCTGCTGGAAAGCCCGGCCGCACTGGCACCTGTGGGGGCGCGGGCCGCGGTGCTGATACCGGTGGCGCACCCCAAGCGAGAACTGGCGCGACACGGCGCCGCACTGGCGGCACGGGAGCACGGCCTTCGAGCGCCAGGTCTGGCGCATGCGCCTCTGCAGGGCCAGCTCCTTGCTCTGATTGGCGAACATGGCAGCTATTTTTAAAGGCCCCGGGGAGGAGGGGAAGAGATCTGGCGAAAGAGGAGACCTAGAAAGATCCAGGAAGGGTACAGTGTATTCGGGGAGGCGTCTCGTTGACTGTCCTGGGTTCGACGTCGAGCTAAAAGGATGATGCTGGGGCTGCAGGGGCAAAGCGACGATCGGCATTGACTCCGCACTGCCCGTAAGGGTGCTGGACACCACATTTGACCTCTGGATCGTTAAATCCTGAATCAGCTTATCTTCTATCTGAGCGACTGCAGAATTGGGAATCCGAGTGACCCCTTTGCCCTGCAACAGATTTGACACCAGAATCTGGACGATTTGCTTTTGCGTGAGCGTGGAAATGGGCGTCGTTATTTGTTCTCGCCGTCTGTTTAAGTCCTTTGCATTGTTTTCCCGGGCACTTGATGACCTGGTGGTCATGGCATGTCGTTTGACCCGCCGGGTTTCAGGGATGGGTGAGCTTGAACTGGACACTTTGGCAACATTCTGGGGTCTATTATCATCGACTCGCTGAGTGACGACTTGCTCGGGAGATTCCGCATCGGCACGCGGCGACTCAGGGTTTGGAATTGGGAGCGCGGACCCGTTCCGGTCCAGTGTTTCCGACTCTCCGATAAATCCTTCGGACATGCTACACGTGTGTTTTGTGTGCGTTTTCTCGTTGGGAAAAGGCTCCCGGCACGCGGCGCACATATGTTTGGCCCGAGGGTGCTTCTGTGCTTTATGGTTCACCAGCATTTCGTTCGTGCCGAACACTATTTTACACTGGGAACACGGAAAAGAAAGGGCCTGGTCTTGGGGTGCACCGTCCGAATTCACGGGATGGAAAGACCCGAGCGGTCCCTGCTTGGCGTTCGCACTGTCGCGTGTCGAATGGCAAATATGATCGTTTTTCTCCGAGCCGGGTTCATTCCCGATGCGTACGGAGTCCCCGCGGGCGTTCAGGTCCTCCGGCTCATCCTCCACCTTAATATTAAGCTCCGGCTGTGAAGTCATTTGGTAATCGGTCATGGTGGACTTGCTCCTGTGGTGTGGGTCTTTGTGTCCACTTGAACTGGGTGGAGGTTCTTGCTCGACGGGAAAGGTATGACCTGAGCAGTACGTATGGTCCTGCGAGCTCGTGCATAGCTCGTCCAGGTTACTCTCTGGATACGTATCCGTCGCGGCATCAGTGGCGCGAATGTGTTCGGTCCTGGCGTCCCCGAGGAGCATGTGACTTGCACGACTTTGACTGGAAAAGTAATTGTGATCGTGCGTGTCCCTGCACACGTTCTCACCATCGTTTTCAGCGCGCGTGCGAGTAAGGGATGTCCCATCGTCGCTTTTATTAACAACCACCACCACGTTGTCATTGCTGGTGTACAGAACAGCATTGTTAGGCGTGTCCTTGAATGTTGGTGTGGAAAAATACGTGTGATCGTGCATTTGTCCGGCGATCGTATCATTATTATTCTCCGCAATGCCGTTTTCTTCCGTTTTCTCCGTCCTTCTGACAAGCACCTCCTCCTCTTCTTCCTTCACGCACTGGATTTCCACCTCCTCGATCTTAATTATGACTTCCTCCACCTCCGGCTTTATTTCTGGGGTGTCCATGCAGCGTTTACAGGACCTGTAGTAGTCAGGATGGGCACTTTTCAGGTGCAAGATCAGGGCCTTCCGGTCGGGGGATTTGGCCTGGCACAAATGGCAACCCAGGTCATCTTGGGTCGGGTATTGCAGGAAAGCTACGCACAGGCAGCACTCGGAGCCGCCGGACCCTCCCAACACGACCTCTTCCGGCTCCGGCTTTAATCCGGACCGGGTCGCCGGGCACTAAAAGAACCAAACAATTAACATTAGGAATATGAACTTAAAAAAAGAAACATTCATTGTTGAAGAATTGCATTGATTTGACCTTTTCCTGTAATTGCATGACGTTCCACCAGATGGCGCATTAGGCACGCTGATGCATTGAGCATTAACATTCATGCCTTTTATAGGTTTATGTTTATTATATATGTATCTGGTGATTGGGACGCCCCCCCCACCCCCCCACCCCCCCACAATATAAGGCTTTGTGTACCCGAGTTTCTTCCTCCGTTGACGAGTCACGCGCTTCTTCCCATTCGTCCTCTCGCCGGCGTTCTGTACCGACTGTGCGCTCCGTCTCCTTACGGGAAATCTCCATGGCAATGGCACTCCACAGCTGAAACATCAAAGGGGATAGAGAAGAGTTACTCGTACTCATTCTTTCGCTCCCTCACTCATTCTCTCACTCCATCGCTGTCCTCAGGCATTCTCTCACTCCATCACTCATTCTCTTACTCCGTCGTTCCCTTCAGTCATTCTCTCACTCCATCGCTCCCCTCATTCTCTCGCTCCCCTCAGTCATTCTCTCACTCTCTCAGTCATTCTCTCACTCCCTCAGTCATTCTCTCACTCCATCGCTCCCCTCATTCTCTCGCTCCCCTCAGTCATTCTCTCGCTCCCCAAGTCATTCTCTTGCTCCATCGCTCATTCTCTCACTCCCGTCGTTCCCCTCAGTCATTCTCTCACTCCATCGCTCATTCTCACTCCACCAGTCATTCTCTCACTCCCTTAATCATCCTCTCACTCCATCATTCCCCTCAGTCATTCTCTCGCTCCATCGCTCCCCTCATTATCTCATGCCTCTCAGATATTTTCCCACTCCCGCGCTTCCCTCAGTCTTTCTCTCACCCATCGCGCATTCTCTCACTCCATCACTCCCTCAGTCATTGTCCTCACTCCTTTAGTATTCTCACTCCCTCCCTTCCCTCAACACAGTATGATCAGTTACGGTGTTACGCAGTACCTTGACGGAATGTAAGTCACCACTCTTGACGGGTTCATTCATTTGGCACTGGTGACAAGATCGGACCTAAAAAGCAACATAGAGATTTTATTTAATTTTTTTAACAAAATGTATAGAGGATCGGCAGTCGATACACGTGTATATCCAAGAATCAGAAATAAACACAATAATCAAGAAATAAACACATTTTTTTGCCAGAGGTGGCAAAAAAATAAACTGCTTCCAGCCCTGCTGTACTTTACCCAGTCTTTCACATCTTGGATGATTGTAGGCCAGTAGTATCCCGCTGTAACCCTGTCTTGTGTGCCTCTGATGCCGCTGTGATTCCCGGTATCCGGGTTATTGTGGCACTCGGTGAGAACAGACCGCTTCTCTTCCTCCGACAAGACAACCAGACGCATGTACTGATTACTGGGGCCGACGTAGAAGAGTCTGTCATCTAGTGTAACCGGACAAAACAGAAGTAACCATCACGAGAGAGAGAGAGAGAGAGAGAGAGAGAGAAGAAGAGGAGGGAGATGGATACAAAGGTATTTCGTTTGAGGAATAAAGGTTTTGTCATGTTTTTAAAGGATGTAAAGAGGGATTTAATATTGTAATCTATAATAATCTAAAATTGGATATAAAAAGAATGACTACGGATTTGTACATATGAAACATAACCAAAGCTTTATAATCATCCTTTGAATGAGAATTTGATTTAAATCAAGGTCCTGGGTTTAAGGTCCTGGGTTACTGATTGGACGGAAGGTCGGTGGTTCGAGCTCCGGTATTGCCAAGAGGCCAATCCTGGGAGCAAGGCCCTTAATCCTCCATGCTCCAGGGGGCGCTGTATCATGGCCGATTCTGTGATCTGACCCCACCTCCCAAAACAAGGTGCGAAGAAGCAATTTCACCGGGCTGTGATTTCTGACAATGAAATGGTCTACGATTCTATTTAATAAAATAAATAACATTTGTATTAAATGAAAGAAGGTCCCTTTTGAACAGAAACCAGGGTTTTATTGCACTTGCATTTATTTCTAAGAATTTAAGGTCACCTAGGCTTAGTGGTTAGCACGTTTGCCTCACACCGCCAGGGTCCGGGTTCGATTCCCGTCTCGGCCATGTGTGTGTGTGGAGTTTGCATGTTCTCCCCGTGCCTCAGGGTTTTTTTCTCCGGGTTCTCCGGTTTCCTCCCCTGGTACAAAAACATGCACGGTAGGTTGATTGGCACCTTGGAAAATTGTCCCTAGTGTGTGAATGTGTGTGTGAATGTGTGTGTGTGTGTCCTGCGATGGGTTGGCATTCCATCCAGGGTGTATCCTGCCTTAATGCCCATAGACGCCTGAGATAGACACAGGATCCACGTGACCCGAGGGAAGATCGGATAAAGCGCTAGAAGATGAATGAATGAATAAGGTCATCTAGTGTTGCACTAAGGAATATAGAGGGTAGAGTACACCATAGAGTACAGCGCACCCGGAGAACAAAGGGTTAGGGGCCTTGCTCAAGGGCCCCAACTAAAAAAAACTGGACCCTTTCAATCAGTAGCCCGGAGCTTTAACCAATGAGCTCCCAGACAACCAACAAATTGCTTTATGACGTCTGACAGATCAAACTATTTTGCATATTAGTCACGTGACCCAGGGGTTATACATGACAATTCAGCCCCCCCATTATAAAATCTATCGGTGCTTATAATTACCTTTGATGATAAAATTCGTACACGCGCGTCTCACCTTCCGACGGTACGCGGGATTCTCGGGGATTTCTCCCTTTATTAGAAATTCTCGAAGATGTACATAAAACGCAAAAGTCGCCATAATTGGAGACCCGGAAACACGATTTGCACTGCGCATGTGCGGAAATGTGCGTCTACTTCTTGGCTGTTTTTTTGGTGACCGTTCCGCGCATGCGCTGCCCCACTTTGCTTATATACTTATTCTTTTACACTGAGACTCTGGATGGATTATTTCGCGTTTTACTTCATCTTGATGCATCTCTCTTAAAAGAAGACGATTCCCCGACAAATGATCATTTAGGAATAATCTTGTGTGTTTCATAAAACGAGACATGTGTCAAAATATGCGGAATTACTTAGAAATGTCAAGGAAAACATGTGCTCAAGACAGTTAAGTATTACATGCCAAAAAAAACGGAATGTTTAATGAAATATTTATATACCTTTTTGCTTTGTTTTTTGTTTGTTTAATTAACACTTTCAATTACCAATTTACTCAGTGCAAACATGGAACTCAAAAAAAAAAACAAAGCTTGGGGGGGTTAGGTTGCAAGGAAAAAACAAATAAGTAAATAAACAAACACAATCTCTCCATTCTTAAAAGAAAAATGACTCACACATGGTATATACATACTATATATATATATATACATATATATATGCCTTATAATAAAATGTTTTGTTTACTGTGCCTTTAAGAGTACATTCATGTTTTTTTTCTCGCAGATATTTTCATATTTCCATTTTCTGTATTTGTTTTCACTAAAATATCGATATGAATGAACCGGGAATATGACAAGCACCGTGTATTCTCGTTTATAGATCTATTTTATATATATATAGATTTATAAATCTATATATATATATATATATATATATATATATATATATATATATATATATATATATATATATATATATATATATATATATATATATATATATATATAAAGGGCTATATATACTATATATATATATATAATCTATATATATATATAAAGCAATCTCATATATAAGAGAGAGGAGGGCTATTCAACTATTATTACATACAGATACAAACCATCTCTGTCGCTTGGCAATAACGTCACATTTCTGCTTCAACTGGGGACGCTCGACAAATACCCCATACCCCCACCCCGCCCACCACCACATATAACCACCACGCCCATTTGTGCGTAACCCCCCCCCCCCCCACGTCCAGCAGCTTCCTTCTCGGGCATTTGAACCAGAGGAGATTTTAGAGCAGCAGCTTTGTATAATTTTTATTTATATCTCACATAATAATAAAATATATAAATAATTTGTCAATAAAAACACGTGCAAATTGTGTAGTTTTGTAGTCAGATCACATGGAGTAACGCCATTCTTTATATAATAATAATAATAATAATAATAATAATAATAATAATAATAATAATAATATCATTATATTATTTTAGAAAATATATATAAAAAAACAACAACTTTGAAATGATGGTAACTTTTTAATCCGAATCTGTTTGCTTCGTATTCTGATTACGTATTAGGCCCCGGAAAGACGTCATAATGTTAGGCTTGCTAGAGGGCAGACCGAATTATCGATAGCACGTGCCAACACACACACACACACACACACACACACACACACACACACACACTTCCCGGGGTTGAGACTATTAAAACTATTTTTGCAAGGTTAATCGACCTTAATATGCTGCTGATACATTTTGTACACGCCTCGTTCGTGGAATTATGCAATCAGCCAATGACGTCATATGAGCCCCCATTCATAAAAATCATTCCAGCCACGGCCAAGAGCTTTGTCAATCAGCATTGTAGGAAAGCCGTGACAGGGCTGGGATTTGGACTCAGGAGCTTCTGACCCAAAGCTTGAGCCACCTTAACACCTTAAACCACTGTGTGTGGCATGGCTGTCAGGGTGGGGCATTCTGGACTTTGTATTTCTACAACTGCTGGTCTCTTGAGGTTCTCCAGCACCACAGAGTTGGTCTGAGGTTCACTTCAGCCTCACCGGAAAACCACAATGGGTTCCGCTCATCATAGCCCGGAAGAATATGGGCAAAAAACGAACACCTTTGGTAAACAGTTTGGGAGAATCGGTGATTTCTACTGGATCCATGAAGCCATCCTTCCCTGCCTTTAAAATGTAGTAACGTGAACGTCTCCCTGAACGCAAAAAATAGACACTTCAAGTACATTAACAAATCGCATTTATTTACTTACTGTCGCTTTGGTTCCTCTCACGTCACAGTCGCCACTGACTCGCTCATTCGGGATAGTTCTAGACTCTATATGACCGCTGGTAGGGGGGCCTCACACCTCCAGGATCTGGGTTCGATTCCCGTCTCGGCCATGTGTGTGTGGAGTTTGCATGTTCTCCCCGTCCTCCTCCCCTTGTCTCAATCAGCAGGTTCTCCGGTTTCCTCCCCCGGTCCAAAAACATGCACGGTAGGTTGATTGGCACCTTGGAAAATTGTCCCTAGTGTGTGTGTGAGTGTGAGTGTGTCCTGTGATGGGTTGGCATTCCATCCATGGTGTATCCTGCCTTAATGCCCATAGACGCCTGAGATAGGATATCTGGATAGGTTTTTATTTGAATGATGAGTGAAAACGAGCCGTAAAAGAAATAGGCTATTTTTTTTTGTAAAGATATAAGTACTAGAAAAATGTATTATTTCTATATGACAAGTATGAATCAAGGGGCACGGTGGTTTAGTGGTTAGCACGTTCGCCTCACACCGCCAGGCTCCGGGTTCGATTCCCGTCTCGGTCATGTGTGTGTGGAGTTTGCATGTTCTCCCCGTGCCTCAGGGGGTTTTTCTCCGGGTTCTCTGGTTTCCTCCCGGTCCAAAAACATGCACGGTAGGTTGATTGGCACCTTGGAAAATTGTCTCTAGTGTGTGAATGTGTGTGTGAGTGTGTGTGTACTGCGATGGGTTGGCATTCCATCCAGGGTGTATCCTGCCTTAATGCCCATAGACGCCTGAGATAGGCACAGACTCCCCGTGACCCGACGGAAGATCGGATAAAGCGGTAGAAGATGAATGAATGAAGTATGAATCATTGCAACGCTCATTATTAAACGCCCTGGACAAAATCAAACTGTGAATGACATTTTTTATTAAGGTCACATTGACCCATCTTGAAACCTTTTCTTCTGATAAATAAAGTAAATAAACACAGGAGGCATCAGTGCCAGCGCATCAGTGCCAGCGCACAGCTCCGGAGATTCTGTATAGGAACAATGTGTGTCCCGGTTCTTTCGGACAGCGAACCTCATAATGCCCGGCTAGAGCTCTGGGATCAGATCCACATTTCAGACACTTGGTAGGAGATCCGTCTTGTAGTCTTTCCCCGTTTTTAGCGACACCGGTCCCTGTAGCTGAGCATTAAGTGTCCCGGCGAAGACTCGTCCCTGTTCTCACGCTCCATTTCCAGACGTGTGGTTTATGACAGCAAGCGGCTGTATTCGGACAGCGCCGAGGACTTCTTTACTCCATCCCAAATCCTGGCAGCGTAGTGGAACCTGAACATTTATAAAGACAATAAATGATTGTACTATTAAACGTTTCATATCATTGCAATTAAGACTGGACAAAAGTATTGGGACACTGAGGTTCTTCTTTGGAGGCCTCCTCATTTCATCCACATCAGTACCTGACGTCATTGTAATTATTCATTCATTCATCTTCTAGCGCTTTATCCGATCTTTCCTCGGGTCACGGGGAGTCTGTGTCTATCTCAGGCGTCTATGGGCATTAAGGCAGGATACACACTGGATGGAATGCCAACCCATCACAGGACACACACACACATTCATACACTAGGGACAATTTTCCAAGGTGCCAATCAACCTACCGTGCATGTTTTTGGACCGGGGAGGAAACCGGAGAACACGGAGAAAAACCCCCTGAGGCACGGGGAGAACATGCAAACTCCACACACACGTGGCCGAGACGGGAATCGAACCGACTAACATAATGTAAATAAATGTAAAAAAATGCCTACTTGGTTAAATCATATATAAAATATTAGTACAATAAATCAAATGAATGCAATACACTTATTTTGATTGAGTAATAGATTCAATTAGCACAAAGTGAAAAGAAATAAATGCACCTATTTGCATAATACCGTTAAGCATATACACATGTGTGTGTGCTATGTTCATTGTTTGATCCTCGAACCCAAACTTACCAGTTTTTCTCCGTGAGGATGGTGTGGGAGAGCTGATTGCGGGACATGGCCAGCACCTGGCTACGGAGTTTGGACACCAGCGAGGAAAAGCTCGGGTGGCCTTTGTAGCCCGGCAGCAGAGAGAAAAGAGGAGCGGATCCAGATCCTGCCACACACACACACACACACACACACACACACACACACACACACACAAACACACACACACACACACACAACCGTGAGTGCACTTTTTTTTTAGCATTGCGTTCGTCACATTTACATGCACAATTTGCATAAGAATAACTGTTTGTTGATATTCCTGTACATGGACTGTATACTTGGCCTCACACCTCCTCTGGTCAATGCTTCATCTCCATCATTCTCTAAAATTGGCAAAAGGAAGAGATTCACTTCATTTTCAAGGTAGGCCCGATCCAGTCCAGGGAAGATATTACAGTCCAACATGGACAGCATGCCTACGAATCGAGAGCACGGAGCATAATCATTCATTATGCAATACAATGACCAGGCATAACAAGACCACTGATTCATCATGGCACCTGTTAGTAGGTGGGATATACATCAGGCAGCAACTTCGATGTGTACCAGTAAGAAACATGGGCTTTAAGCTTAAAAAGAAGTGGCCTGCATGTACCTTTGTATTTCAGGTGCGAGTGGACCATCAGTTTGTCCACAACCATGTGCATATCTTTCAGGTTTCGCGGGCAAAAATCCTCCCTCTTCGCTTTGTTCTGCAAGAAAACTACCGAGCACGCTCACGTCAGTGGACAGCTTGGTTCCACCAACAGGTAACATATACATATTAAACCTTATATTCGGTGAAAAGTCCATCCTTAGGATGAGTGCCAGCTTTATACACTCGGGGCCCATTCATTGGTTTTAAATGCAGTTGGAGGGCAGTAAAAAAAAAATCTTTACTGTACTTAAGTAGCTTTTTCGTGTATCTGTACTTTACACACAAGCGTTTACTAAATTTCAAATATTTATTGTACGTATGTAATGTACAAATATGTATTTACATTTATTCAAAATGTTATTTATAATGCAGCGAGGATTTACTTCAGCTTTAAATAACAGCCGGGAAAACACAGTGAGAAAAGCATCCCATGGAACACACACACACACACACATATATATACATACATATCATATACAAGGATAATGTGTTGTTCTTCAGCTTACAAAGACCTCATTCATACGACTGAGCAGTTGAGTCTTAAGGGCCTGCCACAAGGGCCCAGCAGTGGCGGTATAGTAGGGGTGAGATTTGGACTTGTGCATCTTTATCATCATCTTAACCCCATCCAGAGCAACTTACACTTACCTCATTCGTTAATGAGACACACACACACACACACACACACACACACACACACACACACACACACACACACACACACACACTCTAATAGGGAGATGGGAGCCCAGTGGTTAAGGTGTTGGACTCTGGACCGGAAGTTCATGGGTTCAAACCCCACCACCATCAAGCTACGATTAGTGGGCCCTTGAGCAAGGCCCTTGTAAGTTGCTCTGGATAAGGGCGTCTGCCAAATGCCTTAGATGTCAATGTAATAACGCCAAAGTGATCTGAGGATAACCGTTCTTACTGAGGTGCGGATAATATTCTGATCCGTCATCCGGTCCTGATGATCCAACGCTGTCGTGGCTGGCGGACGGAGTCGAAGGCTTCAGCATCTCGGCGGTTTGTAAAAACCTGATTATTAGCGGGAAACGATCAGCAACGTGTTTCATTGCGATGTACCACCAAAAAGATATCAGCGTGGTAGAGCAGGAAGGTTTATATTTATACAAAATCGCTTTTTTCATTGGAGTAAACATTCATATCGTAAATAAAAGGAATGAAAAAAAACAAACCTGTAGAGATTGATGTCGGTGAACCAGTCCTGAACCACAATCACGACATGGCACACGGTGAACAGAAAAGCGGCGATCTGTAAAGACTAAAACCATACCAGGAGGTTTATACTGTCAAAAGTATTGGGACATCTGTCCGCGCCCCCCCCCCTCTCCCCACTCCAGATATAATACAATTTAGTTAGTATTTTCTAGTTTGTTTGTTTTTCACACTCACCTGCATCTCCACATAGGTGTGTGGCAGGTTATACTCTGGCGGCAACTTGCGGTCGTTATTGATAAGATGATCCAGGATCGAAGGGCTTAGAATTGGCTGGGGATCAAATATAACAAAAACGTCAGTAACAAGCCCCAAATATGTATTTAATTTGTTGTTCGTTAATTCATTCGTTGGCCACGTTGACACTTTCAGGTGATTATCCAATCACAGGGCAGCAAAGGGCTTCTAACTGAAATCGATTCGATTCGAACCCGATTGAGGCGAGGTACTGACCTGCGTGTCCAGGAAGATCACCCTCTCTTGCGTAATGTAGAAGTCGATTCCGCTCGTCTGGTTTCCTCCTCTCTCCTTGATCTCCTGCGTCTGGGCCCTGAACACGTACGCCCTGTGGCAGCACGAGGCAGAAGTCGAGGCAGTCATGTACAGTAATTTGTTCATAATGTAACAAACGACAGCATGTTTAGCAAGATTAATATGTACATAAAATGTGCAGTGCTTAAGGCTCTGGGTAACTGATCAGGAGGTCCTGGGTTCAAATCCCAGGATTGCCAAGCTCTTAAAGGTCCAGGATGAATTATTCCTAGTAAGTTCGCTATGGGGGCACGGTGGCTTAGCACGTTCGCCTCACACCGCCAGGGTCTGGGTTCGATTCCCATCTCAGCCATGTGTGTGTGGAGTTTGCATGTTCTCCCCGTGTCTCAGGGGGTTCCGGGTTCTCCGGTTTCCTCCCCAGTCCAAAAACATGCAGGCTAGGTTGATTGGCACCTTGGAAAATTGTCCCTAGTGTGTGAATGTGTGTGTGTGTCCTGCGATGGGTTGGCATTCCATCCAGGGTGTATCCTGCCTTAATGCCCATAGACGCCTGAGATAGACACAGGCTCCCCGTGACCCGAGGGAAGATCGTATAAAGCGGTAGAAGATGAATAAATGAATGAATGAATGAAAATTCGCTATGTAGTGGCTATGTGTATTTTAATATCTGATTATTTCCATATTATAATCAACACAACAAAAAGTAACCGCAGTGTAACTCTTGACCTTTGGTCTTCTTCCGGCATGTTGGCTGAGAGCAGAGACATGATGGTGGACTTTCCCATCCCCTGGTGCCCAAGGACTCCCACCACCAGCATGTCGGTCTGGTCGCGTAGGTACTAAGCCACAGAGACACACAGCAGTAGGGTTATTACACAGACACAATGCCTTTCAGACCAATTATATCCTATTACTGATGATGTCACATGATGTTCCATACGTTTTCATTGGGTTCCAAAATTGTATTAACTATTTAAATGATTACCATAACGATCGTTTCGGCCGATAGAGGGTTAAAACAGACCCCTTTTACCTCCATAGCGCTGTCGCACCAGTTCATCTGGTCGTCCACTAGTTTGATGCTGTGCTTCATTTTCTCAGGGGGGAGGAGCTTCGTCTGACCAATCACAGCTGCAAATGGAAGAAGGGAATTAGGGATAGAACGGCCTCTTTCTCCATGTCTCACTCGCTTTTTCGCTCTCACGGCTCTTTCACGTATTCCCTTTTGAATGAGCCTCATGGACGCGAGAGCAGAGAACAACCAGGCTACGAGTTCGAGACTAAAGTCAGAGCGGACCACTCACGATCGACAGCGCAGGTGGATGCCGCTGAAGCCATCCCGCGATTCTGGATCTGATACACGGGCTGCGTAGGTCTTTGGCCCTCTCTCTCCAACTTCGACGCTACGGAGCCAGAAACTGGAGGAGCGGCGTCCGGGACGACGCCCGGTTTCCCTCCATCTTCTCTGGCTTTTATCAGCATGATCGGTTTGTCTAGGGG
>JACRUU010000002.1:16353195-16355695 GCA_030449085.1 Kryptopterus vitreolus
GGTGGGGGTAAATGTGGAATTGTACAGCATATTCACAAAGCATGTTTTCCCCCAGAATTCCCGTGGAATCTAGAGGATGAAAACACCCGGAATTTATGGGGATTAAGTAGCAAGTTTTAGGAATGATATAAATATCCTGGTTGTGTGTGTGTGGAGTTTGTGCATGTTCTCCCCGTGCCTCAGGGGGTTTTTCTCCGGGTTCTCCGGTTTCCTCCCAGTCCTAAAAACATGCACGGTAGGTTGATTGGCACCTTGGAAAATTGTCCCTAGTGTATGAATGTGTGTGTGTGTGTGTGTGTGTGTGTGTCCGGCGATGGGTTGGCATTCCATCCAGGGTGTATCCTGCCTTAATGCCCATAGACGCCTGAGATAGACGCAGACTCCCCGTGACCCGAGGGAAGATCGGATAAAGCGGTAGAAGAGGAATGAATGCATGATAAACATTTATGAAATTATTTATTATTATAAACACCAATGTGTCTTGCAATTTAATTACCAGCATACACAAATGTAGGCAATGTTGTTTACGTCACTAATATGAATTACTTGCCATTTACGGACATTATTCTGTGTGCTGGATTCCAGAAATGTTATAGACAAGTATGTGGTGAAAGTCTTCGACCACTGGCCGAACCACATTGCACCGGTCCCTTATGAGCCTTCCTGCAGGTGGTGGGCCCACGGGAAGGTGTCCCCACGTCGCTCATTCGGGCTGAGCCCGGCCAAGCCCCATGGGTAGAGGCCCGACCACCAGGCGCTCGCTTTCGAGCCCCAGCACCGGGCCTGGCTCCAGGGAGTGGCCCCGGCTGCGCCTTACCGGGCGACGTTATGGTCCTTGATTTAGTTTTTTTCATAAGGGAGCTGGAACCGCTCTTCGTCTGAGCCGTCCCCTAGGACCTTGGGTTTGCCTTGGGAGACCCTACCAGGGGCATCTATCCCCCGACAACATAGCTCCTAGGATCATCCGGTTACTCAAATCCCTCCACCACGATAAGGTGGCGGTTCAAGGAGTGACTGCTGCCCCCGCGACCCGGTCCCGGATAAGCGGAAGATGATGGATGGATGGATGTGGTGAACGTAAAGGAGGGGTAGTGTGTGTGTGGGGGGTT
Organism: Kryptopterus vitreolus; assembly: GCA_030449085.1. Taxonomy (NCBI): domain Eukaryota; kingdom Metazoa; phylum Chordata; class Actinopteri; order Siluriformes; family Siluridae; genus Kryptopterus; species Kryptopterus vitreolus. Next base: position 16,354,305 of record JACRUU010000002.1, read on the forward strand.
GTGTGGCCTCAGGAGCCCCTGCAGGATAATGTGCACTAATGCATCGTGTTTTAACCAGGATTATGAGGACATTTTTAGGTCCCTGTTATAGGCTCATCTGCAATTCTGTAAATTCCACTTTATTTCCCATATTAATTCCCGAGGGAAATTTTCCAACACACACACACACACACACACACACACACACCTCTGAGCCAGCTGGATCGTTGGGATCCATTCGAAGCAGTTTCATTCCGTTCGGGTGGCATCCCAACCACAGGTCCCCCGTTTCTCTGTCCACTTCGACGTTGTCGCACAGTGACCCGACGGCAACTTCCTGCACAGAGAGAGACGTCTGCATGACGCAATCTGCAAAACAAACCAATTGCATCATCAAATCGCGCTTACCTTTACACGGAGGAGCGTCTTGTCTTCCTGGACGCTCAGGACGACCACTCGGTGATTCATTAATTCCGACACGTACACGTACCTGGACCCCAAAACGACGTTTTTTTAACGATGTGTGAACGTATTGGGTGTTAGTGTTAAACTTGCCGTACTTCTTGTCGGGGGACATGTTGATCCCGTTGGCGCCGAAAAACCCCCCTGCCGCGACCAGGACGCTTTCGGGACTGTAATACACCACGTCGCACCAGTGCACCGACAGCACCATCTCCAGCGTTTTGAGGTGCTGGCTGGTGAAATAGTGATCATTGGTGGCGTAGAAGCTCTCGGGTCCGACGGCCACGATGTCGTTCACGCTGCGCCGGGTTCACAAGAGAAAACGCACAGTGAGATTATTGGCCCCGCGTGTCGAGCGGCGGGAAGGCTTTCGGGATCGAACGTACTTGTGTAGCGACTCGTGCTTTATCGTCTTGGCGTGCACAAGGGCGTTTTCCTCCTCCTCGTACCGGAAGATCTCCACCTGGCTGTTTTCGTGCGGGTGGTTTACGGCAAACAGATACACGCTCCCGTCTGCCAACGCATTCCGCTTGTTATTTCGATACGGCACTCGTGGAGGGAAAAAAAAAGCACGACGCGGTTTTCCTTCTTACCCTCGTCGTTTACGTACACGCTGATCCCGTGGGGGGCGAAAGATGCCGCGTCAAAATCGCCTCCCCTGATCCGGAGCGCCGTGGGTTCGGATGTGAAGGGCGAGTGCAGTGTGTAGATCTTCCCGGGCTCGTCCGAATAGCGAGGCATCCCCGGGTACTTCAAACCCTGTGGTTGAGCGCATCAAAGGCACGATAAACAACACAACAATGATCCGACGGCGAAGATCAGGGGCTACGTGAAGGCGCGTTGATATAACATTTTACATATGTTATGTAAGGGCATGTAGGGCGCATAGGGTGGTTTAGTGGTTAGCACGTTCGCCTCACACCTCCAGGGTCCGGGTTCGATTGCCGTCG
>JACRUU010000002.1:16360695-16383195 GCA_030449085.1 Kryptopterus vitreolus
TGAGAGAGGATTGAAGGATGAGAGAAGGTGGTGAGAGGAGTGCGTGAAGGGAGTGAAAGAGGATTGAGAGAAGGAGAGAAGGTGAGAGGGGAGCGTGAAGGGAGTGAGAGAGGATTGAGGATGAGAGAAGGTGGTGAGAGGAGTGCGTGAAGGGAGTGAGAGAGGATTGAGGATGAGAGAGGGTGGTGAGAGGAGTGCGTGAAGGGAGTGAGAGAGGATTGAGAGAAGGAGAGAAGAAGGTGAGAGGAGTGCGTGAAGGGAGTGAGAGAGGATTGAGAGAAGGAGAGAAGGTGGTGAGAGGAGCGTGAAGGGAGTGAGAGAGGATTGAGAGAAGGAGAGAAGAAGGTGAGAGGAGAGCGTGAAGGGAGTGAGAGAGGAATGAGAGAGAGAAGAAGGTGAGAGGAGTGCGTGAAGGGAGTGAGAGAGGATGAGGATGAGAGAAGGGTGAGAGAGAGGGTTGGGAAGGGAGTGAGAGAGGATTGAGCGTGAAGGGAGAGAGAGTGAGAGATTGAGATGAGAGAAGGTGGTGAGAATGAAGGAGTGAGAGGATGAGAGAAGGTGGGAGAGTGGTGAAGGGAGGAGTGATTGGGCATGAAGGGAGTGAGAGAGGATGAGGATTGAGGATGAGAGAAGGTGGTGAGAGGAGTGCGTGAAGGGAGTGAGAGAGGATTGAGAGAAGGAGAGAAGAAGGTGAGAGGAGTGCGTGAAGGGAGTGAGAGAGGATTGAGAGAGTTGAGAGAGAAGGTGAGAGGGTGCAGAGAGTGACGGGAGTGAGAGGAGAGCGGTGAGGATGAAGGGTGAAAATGAGAGGAGTGCGTGAGAGAGAGATGAGAGAAGGATGAGATGAGAGGAAGGTGGTGAGAGGAGTGTGTGAAGGGAGTGAGATGATTGAGGATGAGAGAAGGTGGTGAGAGGAGTGCGTGAAGGGAGTGAGAGAGGATTGAGAGAAGGAGAGAAGAAGGTGAGAGGAGTGCGTGAAGGGAGTGAGAGAGGATTGAGAGAAGGAGAGAAGGTGAGAGGTGAGAGAGGAGAGGTGATGAAGGGAGTGAGATGATTGAAGATGAGAGAAGGTGGTGAGAGGAGTGCGTGAAGGGAGTGAGATGATTGAGGATGAGAGAAGGTGGTGAGAGGAGTGCATGAAGGGAGAGAGAGATTGAGAGAGGGAGAGGAGGTGAGTGAGCGAGGGAGGAGTGAGAGGGATTGAGAGATGAGAGAGGAGGAGGTGAAGGGAGTGAGAGAGGATTGAGGAGAAGAGAGGTGGTGAGAGGAGTGCGTGAAGGGAGTGAGAGAGGAATGAGAGAGAGAGTGAGAAGGTGAGAGGAGAGAAGAAAAGGTGTGAAGGGAGTGAGAGGTTGAGAGGAGAGGTGGTGAGAGGAGTGCGTGTGAAGGGAGTGAGATGAGATTGAGAGATGAGAGAAGGTGGTGAGAGGAGTGTGTGAAGGGAGTGAGAGAGGATTGAGAGAAAGAGAGAAGGTAGTGAGAGAGGATTGAGAATGAGAGAAGGTGGTGAGAGGAATGAGAGAAGGTGAGAGGAGAGCATGAAGGAAGTGAGAGAGGAATGAGAGAAGGTGGTGAGAGGAGTGCGTGAAGGGAGTGAGAGAGGATTGAGAGAAGGAGAGAAGAAGGTGAGAGGGGAGCGTGAAGGGAGTGAGAGAGGATTGAGGATGAGAGAAGGTGGTGAGAGGAGTGTGTGAAGGGAGTGAGAGAGGATTGAGAGAAGGAGAGAAGAAGGTGAGAGGGGAGCGTGAAGGGAGTGAGAGAGGATTGAGAGAAGGAGAGAAGGTGAGAGGGGAGCGTGAAGGGAGTGAGAGAGGATTGAGGAAGGAGAGAAGAAGGTGAGAGGAGTGCGTGAAGGGAGTGAGAGAGGATTGAGAGAAGGAGAGAAGAAGGTGAGAGGGGAGCGTGAAGGGAGTGAGAGAGGATTGAGGATGAGAGCCAGTGAGAAGAAGGTGAGAATGAGAGAAGGTGGTGAGAGGAGTGCATGAAGGGATTGAGAGAGGGGGGGGAGGAGAAGAGGGTGGGCGTGAGAGAGGATTGAGAATGACAGAAGGGGGGATAAAAGGATAAAAGAGTGAAAGAAAAGACACGCAATCCTGAGAACGGCACGCGCCACGCACGAGACGCGTCAGAATGCCATATAAACATTCCTGACACGGAGATTTTAACCCGGTTTTAACCCTGCTGCACGCGCAACAACGCGTGCCAAAAAAAGAAAAGGCGTTTAACCTTTCACCTACAGCTTCCATTATAACCCGTGCATGATCAGGGTGATCATATTAACTATAGCTATGACCGCTCATACACGTTGCATAAGGGCAGCGAGTGAATGCAATGAGCCGTTTACTGTTGTTTGTGAATGCAATCCGAATAGTTTAAAAGTTGTAATAAATCCGGGTTAAAAGCGTGCAAAAACCAACCTCAACGTGAAAAACCGCTCTCCGATCAGCACCGCCAGAGCCGCAACCAAAACCGACACGACCACTACCTTCCCCATGCTTCTCTTCAATTATTATTATTATTATTATTTGTATTTGTATTTGTATTTACAGCCTCGCTAACACAAGTTGCTCATGCTGTGAATGGCGCCACCCCTAAAAGAGTCGAATCTTTCGAGCGAACCTATGTGTCGATTCACCAGACCTCTCCGTAGCTTAAAAAAATCACTGCGTTCAGCGTCATGTCAAAATATATATATATATATATATATAATATATATATATATTATATATTATCTTATATATATTGTTTTAGTAATAAACGCTACGTCTTTAACGCGTAATTATGCAATTCACAGATTGCGTGTTGTTTATTTGGTAAATAAGTCGAGTTGCCTGTAGATGGCGCTGTTATACTAGGATATTTTTGGTAAACAAAAAGAAAAGAAAATAGAAAGCGACGTATTTGCTCCTTGTTTTGTTTTTTTTTCCCGAAAGCATCATTTCCTATTTAATCAATTTAATCTTCGATGCCATACTAAAGTCAGTATACACGTACAGCAGCGTTTTGCTGGGGAATCGATTAACCCGACTCATTTACTGACACGTTTGCAAAAGAACCGATTCCCTGAACCAGCGTGGCCCTGGGGAAAGATCACGAAAGAGAACCTGGGTGGGTTTGGTTCACCGTTTTTTTGCGGTTATAATATTTTACAAATTGGAAAATAATGAGTGTTTAATATGTGTTTAATTTCTCTGCATCATATATAATACTTCTATACCTCTGGGGCATTCAGCATTCAGGCCCAGGAAATACACACATCAGCCTTACAGGCACATGAGACCAGAAGGGATAAACAAACTAACTGTAGAGTTCAGAGTCGAGATTAAACGTTACTGAAAATATTCTCTACAACACATCGATTTTTTTGGTTCAAGTGTCATAACAAAGGGCCTGAATATCAAACACTATATATTGTCTTACACTGCTTTGTATAACATGTCTGCTGATGGAGCGGTGTAATGAGCGGCTGTTTCTTCCTTCCCTTCCCTTCCCTTTCCTGTCTGCCTTTCTTTCTGCCTATCTACCTTTCTGCCTGCCGGTCTGCCTGTCGTTGTTTTAGTGTGCCTGTCTGTCTGCCTGTTTGTCTTTTGGTCTGCCTTTCTATCTGCCTGTCTGTCTTTGGGTGTGCCTGCATGTCTGTGTTTTGGTCTGTGTCTGCCTGTCTGTCTTTTGGTCTGCCTGTTTGTCTTTTGGTCTGTCTGTCTTTTGGTCCACCTGTATGTCTGTCTTTTTGTCTGCCTGTCTGTGTTTTGATTTGCCCGTCTGTGTTTTAGTGTGCCTGTCTGTCTGCCTGTTTGTCTTTTGGTCCGCCTGTCTGTCTGTCTTTTGGTCTGCCTTTCTATCTGCCTGTCTGTCTTTGGGTGTGCCTGCCCCTGTGTCTTTTGGTCTGCTTGTCTATGCGCCTCTCTGTCTGCCTGTCTGTCTTTTGGTCCACCTGTCTGTCTGTCTGTCTTTTTGTCCACCTGTCTGTCTGCCTGTCTGTCTTTTGGTCTGCCTTTCTATCTACCTGTCTGTCTTTGGGTCTGCCTGTCTGTCTGCCTGTCTGTGTTTTGGTCTGCCTGTTTGTCTTTTGATCTGCCTGCCTGTCTACATGTCTGTCTTTTGGTCTTGCTGTCTGTCTTTTGGTCTGCCTTTCTATCTGCCTGCCTGTCTTTTGGTCTGCCTGTCTATGTGCCTCTCTGTCTGCCTGTCTGTCTTTTGGTCCACCTGTCTGTCTGCCTGTCTGTCTTTTGGTCTGCCTTTCTATCTACCTGTCTGCCTGTCTGTGTTTTGGTCTGCCTGTTTGTCTTTTGATCTGCCTGCCTGTCTACCTGTCTGTCTTTTGGTCTTGCTGTCTGTCTTTTGGTCTGCCTTTCTATCTGCCTGTCTGCCTTTGGGTGTGCCTGCCTGTCTGTGGTTTGGTCTACCTGTCTGTCTGTCTGCCTATCTTTTTATCTGTCTTTTGCTCTTCCTGTCTGTCTGCCTGTCTGTCTTTTTGTCCACCTGTCTGTCTGTCTGTCTTTTGGTCTGCCTGCCTGTCTGTCTGTCGTTGCGTTACAGAACGGATGAAAGTAGCTGTGTTGCTCCAGCGCAGGCCATACACACGCTTTACCAACAGTGCGAAAGATCTGCTGGAAATAGGTTAAAGATTGCACATGTGAGATCAGGACATGTGACAATGTGGGGAAAAAAATAGATTCGTTTCTCCCCGTGGAACTGAAGTGGTGGAGAGCAGAAATAGCTCCTCTTCTATCAAGCAAGCTCTGTGTCCTGTGTGCTCCAGTTTTGCGAGTGGATTTTTCTTTTTTTTTTTTTTTTTTTTTTTTTGCAGCCACCTCCACAAAGTCACAACTTAAGCGCGTAAACGGTTAAATGTAAACGTATAAGAAATTCGCTAACTAGTGAATAAATGGTTTTTTTCCCCGTATAAAATAAAGCAGAAACCCACAGTTTGAGAATATATGTATGATTTTCTCTTTTTCCTCTTTATATAGTTATTCCCTCCGTGTCTCATCCCCCCTTTTTTCAACAGGCAGTCGACTTACTTACGTGCAAACAAGTTGCCGATCAGAGAAAACAATTTGCGTGCTAACATGCTAACAGGCTAAAGGCCTCTGAAAAGGAAACCCTCTTAATGCATCTGATGTTGGACGACTGAAACTCCGATATATTATTCTTTCAGACCTTATTCTTACAGTCGGTGAATCCGCTTATTGTATACTGAACCCCAGACCGGTGACACGCCATGAAAACGTAAGTATTGGCGCCTTTTTGTGAGTTGTCAGTCTCGGGTTGCCATCACCTCTTTTTATACCCGTTTGAATCCCTTATACAGGTTTTTATAAGTGTACGTTAGCTTGCTGCTACCCTTGGAGTCTTCATCGGAAGGTCGGGGGTTGTTCGAGCCCCGGTATCACCAAGCTGCCACCCTTGGGTCCTTGAGCAAGGCCCTTTAACCCCTCTGTGGGGTTAAGGGTCTGTAATGTATACAGCTGTGCTGTAATGTATATATGTGGCAAATAAAGCCTATTCTATCTATTCTATTGGCTAATATTATCCATTCCTGGATCTCCATCACCTTCACGGTCGCCCATTTAATGCTTTTTCTTTATTTTCATGACACTTTATACGGTGTAGATCAGTTGGCCCCGCCGCCGAGGTCACGAGCTGCGTTCGACGGGCTACACAGAGCGTGAGTGTTAAGCGAGTGGCGCCCTCTCTGGTGAGACGCGATGACAGAGGGATGTGCTCGAACGGTTCGTCCCGGAACAGCACAGGATCGAACCTATAAGGAATGTAAAGTCATGTATAATGTCGATGTAAATAATAAGGAATGGACAGTCGGTGTCACCCGGTTCCCTTTTGAGTTCCTCGGGTTAGTGTCCAGGTTTCTTGGGGGAAACCTGGAGGACCTAGACCTAGAACCAACTTCTAGGTCCTTTGGTATACAAATAAGTAGGAATGAACACGGTAGGTTGATTGGCACCTTGGAAAATTGTCCCTAGTGTGTGTGTGTGTGTATGTGCCCTGCGATGGGTTGGCATTCCATTCAGGGTGTATCCTGCCTTAATGCCCATAGACGCCTGAGATAGGCACAGACTCCCCGTGACCCGAGGGAAGATCGGATATAGCGGTAGAAGATGAATGAATGAATGTTTGGTCTCCAAGCACGGCGAAACTTCTTTCGAAAGCCTCCAGTTCCATTTAGCGGTAATGTATGACGTGTTAGCGGGCGGAGCAGCGCCTTTAAGAAAGTAACGGATGTAGGTGAGAGCGATGCCAGCATCTTTTGCGTCAAGAGTTAGTCATAGACAGATATGGCGGTAAAAATGTTCGGAATCGGAATATGTAAGTTATGTATGCTTTCTGTGAGACCCTGGTACCGGTCCGTGTGCGGCCCTGGGTGGGGATTTGCCCAGTGGTTAAGGCGTTGTCCTCTGGACCGGAAGATCCCGGGTTCAAACCGCACCACCACCATGCTACCACTAGTGGGCCTTTGAGCAAGGCCCTAAATCGCTCATTTCTTGATGAGGGCGTCTGGGAAGTGATGTAAATGGAAATGTAATGGACTTTGGATGCGAAGGTCAAATCCCAGCCTGCACCAAGCCTCCGCTTATGTCACTCAAGTAAACGTTATGTCATAAAGGTGGTATTAAAAGGGTGCCATTTGTTTCAGGCATGGCCGCCACTAAAGAACGCGTCGAATTCATCCATGCACTCCGCTTTGGCTGCGTTATGCACCGCGTATATCATCCGCAACTACACCCAGCAGCCATGATCCATTCGAGCACGGTCTGGACCGCTCGATCAAACCCAGGCTGCTAAATCCGGCGTTGCCTTGGTTACCGCTGACGTCATGGCGCCCGACTCCGGCTCAGCCCCTGGGGCCGGTCTGTGATTGGAGGGAAACCCCGTGCCGAGCGCCACTGACCCCCGCGAGAATCAGCTGTGCGCAGCAGTTAGCCAGCCTTCGCTCCGCTACAGCATCCTCATCCGTCACTCTCATCCCAGGTAAGGACGGCTTTTTTCCCCCCTTTTTTTTCTATTTGTTGTTTTTCTTTTGTGTCGTTTTTTTCTTCTTCCCTCAACCATTTTCTCCGACGCCGTGTGTATATTTTTTTGTTTCCTCCTCTACCGTCCGGTGCGCGAGCCAAGCGCGTGACATCATTTCTTTTATCTTCCCGAAAATGGCTCACTAGCTAGTTTTAACCACTGCTTTTTTATTAGTAGTATTATTATTATTAAATATGGCCGAGATGATGCTGAAGCGACTTAACGAAAAATAAAAAAAAGATATAATTCGGGTGGATGTGTGTGTGGGTGGGGGGGGTGGTGGGGGGGGGGGGGGGGGGGGGGGGGGGGGTCTAAAAAAATAGGAATGAGATCAGAGCCGTAATGCAGTGTTTCAGCATCGCCATTCATTGGCCTGATTAATAGAAGTGCACAGATCGAGACCCGAGCGAATAGATAGGAATAGGAAAAATAAATAAAAAAAGAATAAATAAATACAACATTTAAAAAAAAAATAGATGTGTGTGTATATAGTGTATATATAGGTCCAACGGTTTCCTATTTTAGAGAGTCCGGATTGAGCCTGGAGAGAAATAAAAAATTCACATTGGCTTCTGCTGAAATGTTAAATATATATATTTTTGATTATATCATATTATATATATATATATATATATATATATATATATATATATATATATATATATATATATATATATATCGATAATCCGAAGTGTTTCTTTGAGGTTTATTGTGGTTGGTTTGGGTGTAGAATCGTGCACACGGGGATGGAGAAGTGTTGTATAACGGAAAGCGTATGAATACATTGGTTGGTTGGTTGGTTGGTGATGCGAACGCGGTGACGTTCCGCTAAGCAGGATAAAGCGCTTTTCACCTTCTAATGCTTTACTGCTTATTGAATTTCTCCATTTCGTAAGAAAAGAAAAATACCTCTGATATTTTTGGTGTGCTTGTTTATCGGGTGAAAAGAGCTACCGGACAAGGCAGTGAGTAGCCGACGGGGAGAACTGGGTGTGGTGAGGAATAAAGGCACATCCGCATTTTTCCCTCCTCGTATAATAGTGCCGCTTCGTTTCATTTTTTTTCATTGCAAATGATATATATATGTATATATTGTTTGTGTTGGTTTTTTTCACCTCTTCCTGAAATGTTTATATTTTTATTATTCGACGGGTATTGGTATTTTATTTATTTATTTATTTATTTTCGCTGTCTTCATTGTTGACGCGTTTTGCATCCGAATCTGCCTGGCTTCTGTAAATCGACCAAAAACGGAGGGGAAATCGTGATTATATCATATTATTAAATGAACATCACGACCATATAATGATAATAATAATAATAATAATAATAATAATGAATAATATATAATAATAAAAAATGTTCTAATTGGTGGATAACTGGGACGTTCTCGCGCATGCGCATAGCGGGACGTCTTCGCGTTCACAGCGGGACGTTTCGCGCATGCGCACTCTTGTCTCCCCCCATGTAACGCTGCTCTATGTATTCTAATGCGAAATACTTTATATAATATTTATTGTTTTTTTTTTTTTTCCTTCGATAATATGACCATTCTTTTACTCAGGATGCAATTTCTTTTCAGGTCAAAACAATACCTATTATGACAGGACGGACTGATCATTCCAGTGGTCACATCTTTTTCTGCCACATGTCCAACAAATGCATTGTTATTCCTGTATAATGTAAAAGAATAATGAAATATGGTTTAAGGGTAAAAATCGGAGGTATGCTGGACTTGCTTCACGATCTGCCGGAGCCATGTTCCGTTCCCTATATAGGACACTTGTGTAGGGAATTCTCACCCATTTGGGATGCGAATCTAAATTAATCCAGTCACTTTTTCCGCCGTCCTTGTCGGCCGCATCGCAGAGTATCGGATCGAGCCCTAGGAGAAAAATGTTCCGTTCAGGAAGGGGTTTACGGGGTCCAGGTCGAGGTAAACACGTGCTTAACGGGCATCGGTGTAAATATTTTGACCTAGAGATGACATCATAGCCTTTCCGATGTAACCCGGCACTCCTTGTAAAGGATATTAGATGGAAATGGGCCGGATCTGTGCCGGATCTGTGCCACTGAGTGTATTCAGCTTCACTGTGCAGTATAGAAGAAAATATCTTTCCATCCGCTGCAGATTATGATTTTTTTTGTATAACACCAGAATGTTAATGAGCCGTGCGAATAGCACGAACTTGGTGGGGGGGGGTGCTTTTTTGACACGACGGCGCCTAATAATGTGAATAAGCATGCATCGTTAATGTCCCTTCTAGCTCTGAGCAGCCATGGACACAGGCGAACTAGTGCAGAAGGCCAAGCTTGCCGAGCAGGCCGAGCGCTATGACGACATGGCCGCCGCCATGAAGGCGGTGACGGAGGGCGGCGCCGAGCTTTCGAACGAGGAGCGCAACCTGCTCTCGGTGGCCTACAAGAACGTCGTGGGCGCTCGCCGCTCCTCCTGGAGGGTCGTCTCCAGCATTGAGCAGAAGACCGAAGGCAGCGAGAAGAAGCAGCAGATGGCCAAGGAATATCGCGAGAAGATCGAGAAGGAGCTGAAGGAGATCTGCAACGACGTGCTGGTAAGACACGTGGGGGGGTGGGGGGGTGGTGTTTTTATTCGCCAACTGATTGTAGGGAAAACCCAGACCTTGTATTAATTGTATTTGGACTATATATAGTCGCATGTATTCTTTAAAAAAAAAAAAAAAAAAAACCTTTCGTGCACATTTTACAACCCTGATATATATATATATATATATGTATATGTATGTGTGTGTGTATTTTTAATAATTTTTTTATGATTAATTAAATAATACGCTTCTGGCTATGGAATAAAACCCTTCCCATAACATATATAAGTTTTATTAAAATTTTATTCTGTTATTTTTGAATGATAAAACCTCGATCCATAGCCATAGAAGCTGGCATGGCGTAAAGAAACCAAAAAAGCCCATAACGTATAACGCCAGCCAGCTATCGATGATCTATTTTGGCCTAGAAAAGCCGGTCGGTGGACGTCGCCCATCCAGGCTACCTGAGATGGAAGGTGATAATCTTCCTAAGACATGAGCTCAGAAATTCTACAGACAAGCCTCTTAGATTAGCCTCGATCTCATTTGTCCCAGACCCAAGTGTCCTTAGCCCTTAGGAAAGGCGTTCGCACGCGCGGATTATAAAGGTACGACGGGCGAACACGACATCCTTTTGCAGCAGGCCGCGTTGGCACGGATCGGCCCGCGGCGAGGTGGCGAAGGTCCCCGGGCTTGAGGTGGGGGAATCTTGGTTTTTCGTCCTGCAATCGGCGCGAGATGTTCAAATCTGACGTTTCAGAATCCCGTTCCGGATTTTGGCTTAAATTGCAGAATAGCCCTCGGATATAAAATGCAAAGCAATCTGAAGGGGGAGGGGGGGGGCACAAATTCTGCTCGTCTCTGCCAGTAATAACATGTAGATGAGGATTTACCGTGATGAATAATAACCTCACGGATTTAAAAGCCCAACGCCCTGCCTGGACTCACACGTTCCTTGTTGTTATAGTAACGTCGCCACTACATCCCACTCCCTGTCTGCTCAGCACCTCGCGGCGCCGCACAAATACCGCGCGCAGAAATGAAGGCAGAATACAAAGAGAGCGGTTTAGCATTTATTTGTGTGAAATAGTTTTCGAAGGCTGTTTTTTTTTTTTTTTTTTTTTTTTTTTTTTGGCCGACTGACCGGACGTTCCCGCGCTTCATGCGTTCAGGATCAGTGGTTTTTAATGTTTCATACACCCGGTTTCATGAAAGCGATCGGTTCGGACTCGGAGCAGCTGCTCACGGCTGCACAAAACGTCTGAGGAGCTGGAAAAGATCGCCGCATTAATAAAGCGCTGAGGATCCGGGAGATGATCGATAATTATACCGGAGATTTCTCAGCCACAGTAAATGTGGTGTTTCTGAGTTCAGAGACCACGGATTCACCAATATCATTATTATGATTATTATTATTGTTGTGAATTATTGTATTATTATTATTATTATTATTAGCACTGCTTACACACTTCTACTAATTACTAATGTTGGCTTGATAGAGATGAACACTGAATACTTGTATAGTTCTGTCCATCCATCCATCCAAATCATAGTGTTTAAAATATACTATAGTATTTATAAATATCCATCCATCCATCTATATTTATAATATCCATCCATCCATCTATGTATTTATAATATCCATCCATCCATCCATTTATAGTATTTATAATATCCATCCATCCATCTATTTATAGTATTTATAATATCCATCCATCCATCTATCCATTTATAGTATTTATAATCCATCCATCTATAGTATTTTATAATATCATCCATCCATCCATCCATCCATAGTAATTTATAATATCCATCCATCCATCCATCCATCCATATCTATGTATTTTATAATACCATGTATTTATATTCCATCCATCCATCCATCCATCCATCCATATAGTATTTATATTATAATCCATCCATCCCTCTATAGTATTTATCATATCCATCCATCGTATTTATCCATATCCATCTATAGTATTTATAATATCCATCCATCCATCCATCCATAGTATTTATAATATCCATCCATCCATCCATTTATAGTATTTATAATATCCATCCATCCATCTATGGTATTTATAATATCCATCCATCCATCCATCCATCTATGGTATTTATAATATCCATCCATCCATCCATAGTATTTATATCCATCCATCCATCCATCTATGGTATTTATAATATCCATCCATCCATCCATCCATCTATGGTATTTATAATATCCATCCATCCATCCATAGTATTTATAATCCATCCATCCATCCATCCATCTATGCATCCATTATAATATCCATCCATCCATCCAGCATTTATAATATTCATCCATCCATAGTATTTATCCATCCATCCATCTATAGCATTTATAATATCCATCCATCCATAGTATTTATATCCATCCATCCATAGCCATCCATATCCATCCATCCATCCATCCATCTATAGCATTTATAATATCCATCATCAGTATATAATATCCATCCATCCATAGTATTTATCCATCCATCCATCCATAGCATTTATAATATCCATCCATAGTATTTATAATATCCATATCCATCCATCTATAGAATCCATCCATCCATCCATCCATAGTATTTCCATCCATCCATCCATCTATAGCATTTATAATATCCATCCATCCATAGTATTTATATCCATCCATCTATAGCATTTATAATATCCATCCATCCATCCATCCATCCATAGTATTTATAATATCCATCCATAGTATTTATATCCATCCATCCATCCATCCATCTATATCATTTATAATATCCATCCATGCATCCATAGTATTTATAATATCCATCCATCCATCCATCCATATCATTTATAATATCCATCCATCCATAGTATTTATAATATAATATCATCCATCTATAGCATTTATAATATCCATCCATAGTATCCATCCATCCATCCATAGTATTTATAATATCCATCCATAGTATTTATCCATCCATCCAATATATATTTATATCCATCTTATAGTATCCATCCATCCATCCATAGTATTTCTAATATTCATCCATCCATCCATCCATAGTATTTATAATATGCATCCATCTATAATATTTATATATCTGTAGTATCTGTCTGTCTGGTGCAGGTCTCTGTTCATGTAAACTTCTAGTATATTTTATTTATTTTGCACACACACACACACACACCCACACACACACACACACCACACACACACACACACACACACACAATCTCATTATGTATTCTGTTACAAATGTTGCCCTTACACGTCTCTCTTCACTTTACTTTTGATCTGACCACACGTTTCAGTTTTTTACTCCTTGATGTTCTGAATTGCGTGCGCCTCAGACTCACCAGGGAAAATCTACACGAGTGGGCGTGGCTGTGGTTTAGAGAGAGAGAAGCCGTTAAGTTTATAAAGTAGCCCTAAAAAAGGGAAACTTGCTATTTGGTGAGTGTTGTAGTGAACACTGAGTAAACACTAATTTACTGATTAACTTGTGGCCACGGCTGTACGTCTAGTCGCAGTGTGTTCTCAGGCGCGATGGAGCCGCGTGCCAGGTTTGAGAACAGACGATTGCACGGTGTTAACCGACCTAGTGCACTCGGTCACCGATAATACAATACATCCAGATACCCATGACGCGGTATAGTCCGAGTCACACTTGCACATTACTGTCTGTACGAAAAGGGCCAAATTCCCGGGAATCGGCAAAATCCACAAAATTCCACATTAGTCTATTCATTCATTCATTCATCTTTTATCGCTATATCCGATCTTCCCTCGGGTCACGGGGAGTCTGTGTCTATCTCAGGCGTCTATGGGCATTAAGGCAGGATACACCCTGGATGGAATGCCAACCCATCGCAGGACACACACACACACACACATTCATACACTAGGGACAATTTTCCAAGGTGCCAATCAACCTACCGTGCATGTTTTTGGACCGGGAGGAAACCGGAGAACCCGGAGAAAAAACCCCTGAGACACAGGGAGAACATGCAAACTCCACACACACACATGGCCGAGACGGGAATCGAACCCGGATCCCGGAGGTGTGAGGCGAACGTGCTAACCACTAAACCACCACCGTGTCCCTCACAAAGTAAATTTCATTCTGGTTTCAAGTCTCAGTTCAATTTCTACACTGCACATTCAGCAGTGGTAGGTGGGAGCGCAGTGGTTAAGGCATTGGCCTCTGTACCGGAAGATCGCTGGTTCAAATCCCTCCACCACCAAGCTGCCACTAATGGGCCCTCGAGCAAACCCTCAATTCCTCACTTAAATATAACATAAATATAACAGTCACATGCCCAAAGAACACCTTACTGCAGGGCCTCTGAGGCCACGCCCCCTAGCGTACATCATTTCAACAACCCTGCATACAAACTAATGTCAAAATGTCCCTCATAAATGACAAATGTTACACAGCGTTCATGTTTAAAACGTCTCTGCGCCGTGTATAATCAATAAACTCGGGTGATGTGTCCTCTAAATTGAATCTCCCACCCCCTCTTGGAAACGGGCTCTTCGGATTGGTCGGAGCGCCAGCAGCGGAGGTGGAGAACTACGGAAGCTCGCTGTGTCAAACCGGGTTCGTATATGCAACGGAAAAATCGAATTAATGGCGATTAATCTCCCAGCTCTATTATATCCGACTAATTTATAGAATTTCCCAGAAAATTTCCAACTTCCCAACGTTCCCAATGTGCCGATCTGTCAACCTCAAAAACGTCCTTTACCACAAATCTTGAACCGGGCAGGAAATGGACCACCTCGAGCGAAACGTTCTCCGCTCGCAACAGCCTTTTTGTTTCGTTCCAATATAACATATTCTTGAGCTTCCCATTTTGTCCCCGTTTCCTTTTCTAAGCACTAGCGCTTGTGGAGATTTGTGCCCGTTCAGCTAGAATCGCGTTAGCATTGATGTACGTCGAGGCGGCCCGGGGGTGCGGGAAGCGTTCCAATTCGTCCCCAAGGCGTTTTTAATAAGGTTGAGGTGCGCGATTTAGAGCACGGAGAAGGCTTCGGGCTCCGTCATGCCGGAACAGGTTTGGTTGGGTCTCCAGTTCACGTGAAGGGAAGGACACAGCCGAGGACATCCTATACAATCGTGTGCCCTCAAGTCTGTGGTAGAAGTTTGAGAAAAGGCACAATAGTCATCCCTGTACCGCGCCACACTGTACTGCAGGTCCTTCAAACGCCCCCCCCCCCCCCCCCCCCCCCCCCCCGAAAAGGGTTTTAAAGCTTTGGCACAGCTTTGGCAGTGCTGGGGGTCGAACCTTGATCAGTAACCCCCGAACATCTGAAGGTTTTCTGGAAGCTCGTACGTAGCGGTGATGTTTAGCTCGGATAAATCATGTTTATCCCGCAGCGCCTCCCCATTCAACATTCATAGTCGTGCTGCTTACCTTTAGTCGCCCCAAACAAATGTTACAGCGCGGCTTTGGCTCGTCGAACGTCTCGAATCATTTCCATACAACCAATGAAGCCGCGCCCCCTCTTGGAACCGAGCTCTTCGGATTGGTCAGAGCGCCACCATGTTGTATTTGGTATTCCGTAAGAGCAGTGCGGTACGGCAGGCGGAGGACTACAAAACTGAAAGAGAGGTGAAATCGTAAAATCGATTCATTTAAACTACAATCAATACAAAGGAAGAGATTTTGGACTGTAGCGATGTCCCGCGCTTCATGGCGTCGGCATCCAAGAATATCTGCGGAAACGAAACCCACGTCGTTCATGGAATCTCGCACAGGATCCAAATGGGTATTCCCCGTCTCCAGAAAAGACGCTCGGAATTTCCCGACGCGATGAACCGTCGTATTTGTCGCCATCTTTAAAGAACCGCCTCGCTACCTGATGTACACGGCCACTGCGGAGGGACTTTTTGAACACATTGTATATAGATACAAATATTCGTGAGGCATTATAAAGGAAAGGAACATCCCATATTTTTTAATTATTTTATTTTATTTTTTCAAAGATATACGATTTCTTTGAAGTCACGCCCATGTTCATCATTTACACAAAAAGTCAAATATATTGAAACTTTGTTTTCGGTATAAGTCTCTCTCTCTGTCTATCTATATATCTATATCTATCTATCTATATATATATATTCATCTTCTACCGCTATATCCGATCTTCTCGGGTCACGGGGAGCCTGTGTCCCTATCTCAGGGTGCCCCGGGCGTCTATGGGCATTAAGGCAGGATACACCCTGGATGGAATGCCAACCCATCGCAGGGCACACACACACACGCACACATTCACACACACATTCATACACTAGGGACAATTTTCCAAGGTGCCAATCAACCTACCGTGCATGTTTTTGGACCGGGTGGAAACCGGAGAACCCAGAGAAAAACCCCCTGAGGCACGGGGAGAAAATGCAAACTCCACACACACATGGCCGAGACGGAAATTCGAACCCGGATCCTGGCGGTGTGAGGCGAACGTGCTAACCACTAAGCCACCGTGCCCCCTATATATATATATATATATATATATATATATATATATATATATATATCTATATATATATATATATATATATATATATATCTTTATATATATATATGTGTGTGTTGTGTGTGTGTGTGTGTGTGTGGTGTGTGTGTGTGTGTGTATATATATATATATACTACTGTGTAAATATGAAGACATGTAGAGCATATTTAATAATACTGAAAATTTGCTTAATCCATGTTGTAATGTTTGTACTTAGAAAATTGCTCACATTTTTGTTGGTAAATACGCTCTAATAGCATTTGAAGAACGCTTGAGGTGCTTATGTACGGGGAAATTATTTTGTTTACCCTGTTGAGAGAGAAAAAAAAAAAAGATTATTAATCTGTAAAACATCTTATCAGGAGGTTTTAATTTTACACATGTATGCTTTTCTATTTCTTTCTTTATTTATTTTGAAGGAGGGTGGCTAACATACAGAGTACACCGACCCCCGATATGCAGGAGTGCGTATTGTTAATCGCTATGCTCCTCTCTCTCTCTCTCTATCTCTCTCTCTCTCTCTCTCTCTCTCTCTCTCTCTCTCTATCTCTCTCTCTCTCTCTCTAGGTCCTTCTGGACAAATATCTGATCCCAAAAGCGACTCCAGCCGAAAGCAAAGTCTTCTACCTGAAAATGAAAGGCGACTACTACCGCTACTTAGCCGAGGTAGCCGTGGGAGAAGACAAAAGCAGTAAGCAACTCACTCACTCATTCACTCACCCACTCACTCGCCCACACATTCACTCACCCAATCACTCACCACTCCACTTACCCACTCACTCACCCACTCCACCCACTCCCTCTCTCACCCGCTCCCTCCGTCACCCACTCCCTCCCTCACCAACTCCCTCCTTCACCCCCTCACCCACCCTGACACCCCCTCCCTCCCACTCACCCACTCCCTCCCTCACCCACTCCCTCTCTCACCCGCTCCCTCTCTCACCTGCTCCCTCCGTCACCCACTCCCTCACTCTCACCCACTCCCTCCCTCACCCACTCACCCATTCCCTCACACATTCCCTCACCCACTCCCTCACTGTCACCCACTCACTCTTTCACTCACTCAGGATTGGCAAGGTGGCGGAAACTTTCCATGGGACCGTCATCTGAGGAATTTTGGAAAGTGATGATGCTTTAATCCATGTTGTATTAATGATCTAAGCTATTTAACAAAGCCCTTGTAAGGTCATCAGAATTCCGCATTTCAGGCAGGGAATTTGCCATCAGGCTTAAAGTGGGATATATATATATATATATATATATATATATATTAACCTGGAATTTGGAAAATGGTAGGTCAGTCTATAACAGGGAACCAATTTACCTGAGGGATAAATATATAGATATAGATATACCATTTTCCAAATTCCAAGTTAATTCCCATGGAAAGTTTCATCCTTGAAAATTTCCCAGCATTTTGCAACCCCACTCACTCGTTCCCTGTTTCACGCACAGGACCGTTTTGAAAGGCATGCGCTCGAGACATCGTCTATATCAGTGTCCCTAAAAATAAATAACCCATTTTTGTTTTGTTTTTTTGCAAGCTTAGGGCGCTGTCAGTTTGTTGTTTGTTTCCCCGAGGTGAACGTATCTTGAAAAGGCACATTAGTCATCGCTGTACCGCGCCACACCCGCTTTTTTTTTTCTTCTTTTTTTTCCCCGTCCTGCAGAATTACAGCCGCGAGCGTTAAGCTTTCTCCGTTACCTTTTTCAACCGGATGCCAGATCAAAGTTTTTGTATGTTTGCTTGTTTATTTTTTTATATATATAACTGCAAAAAAAAAACACACACATCCTGTCCTCCCGAATGGAGTTTAGAAGCCGTGGAAGTGCTCGAACGCGAGCACGCGCTCACCTTCGGGCATTGTGGTTTCCACTGTGCAACCATTTCCTTTCGCTCCGACAGTTCACTCGGGGGCAAAGCGGGCGGAAGCGACGAGGCCCCCGAGGTTTGAGGGAGTTTTAAAACACCCATTCACACAAGCAGCACAAAAATCCAGTCGGATCGGGGATTCAGTGACGGCGGTTTCGGGTGACGTCGCGACGTATTCCCCCCCTCCCCCTCCCCCCTCCCAACCTGGACCACTATCAAGAGATCACAGATTAAATCGGAATAATAGTTCCACGCACGTGCAATTTTCTGTTTAGACGTGCGTGTAGATTAAACGATAACGATGTAAATAACGTTTATCCAGCGTGCATTTTTATTACAAAAAAAAATGCACATGATTTCTTGGCTTAAACGGAGTCCAGCAGGATGAATCATGTTGAATCATCTAGCCTTTTTTTTTTTTTTTTTTTTTTTTTCTCTCTCTCTCTGTGAGAATGTAGAGTCACTGACGAACTGCCTTCCTGTGCCAGGAAGTTTCTGGGACGTCACGTGGCCTACGAAGCTACGAGAACATTCAAATGAGCACGGCGTTTCAAGTTTATCTCTCGCTCCCGATAGAATTTGATCGGATTCCTCAGCGAACGATTTATTTATTTATTTTTACTGGTGTATAATTACATTCAAGCTAAAAAAAAATGACACGTTGCTTTCCGAACGAGCCGTGTGTTGCGTTTCGGGTGTCATCTGATGAGCCAGCGCAAAAGACCATCGGAGAATAGAGCGAGTTCTGCAGGTTATTTCATTCGTTTTTGGAAACAGGCCGTCGATTGTGTTTCGGCCCGACCGAGGAATAATGAGCTCTTTCTTTCATTTGTGCTATATCAGGGTTATCGGAGAGAACCTCAGAAGGCTTTTCGCATTTTTTATTTTATTTTATTTTTGAATTTTTTGTGCCTATTTATGTACATTTTTGAGAAATTTTGCTTATTAGCAGAATAAATACCCCCCACCCCTCCCCAGGAATGTTGCATACTGGGCGCACAAATAAAAAAACAATAAGGACACTATATCAAGAATCGTATTTCTAAATATAGATTACATATTGCTTATTAGTCAATTATTATTATTATTAGCCTCAATCATATATATTAATTATACTCGGATAAATATACTTCAAATTTATCCCTAAAAGAATGATCTGGTGTTTTTATTTATTTATTTAGCACGTTAGCAAAATGTCGACTACACAACACAGGAACGAGACGGATGATGGATTCGACTCCAAAACAAATGCGCTGTTTTTTTTGTTTTTTTTTTAATATATATTTAAAAGCCCATTAAAATATATACCTCATATTGTGATATTGAGATCACATTTTTTTTATATATATTATATATCGCCCAGTCCTAAATACAACATATTTAAAAAAAAAAAAAATAGACCTGCTTTTTCAACCTTCTATTCCTCGTTTACATGTATAATAACCTCCAGATTTGGGACTCGTTCAGACACTGTAGTGTTCGTAAAGTCAGGTAGTGATGGAGGTGAGGTGTGGAGGCCATCAGTGGTGTGGTGGCACCATCAGTTTTTCTCCTCGTCCTGTTCAGTAGGGTTGAGGTCAGAAGTCACTCAAGATTTTCCACCTGAACCATTTCATCATCAATACACAGAAATGATGTCATTTTTTTTTGTTTATCTATTGTTGTACACTATTGTGTAGTTAAAATGATGCATATGATTCCAGGATGCTGCTGCTGATATTGTAAATTGTTTTCATTCGATTCATTGATATATTGGTTTGTTTTATTTATCGACTCTTTTTTTTTTTTTCTGTTTTCTTTTCACCAAAAACCCAGCGATCATCAACAGCTCACAAGAAGCCTACCGGGACGCGTTTGAGATCAGCAAGGCGGAGATGCAGCCCACACACCCGATCCGTCTGGGCCTGGCACTTAACTTCTCCGTCTTCTACTACGAAATCCTGAACTCTCCTGAGCAGGCCTGCAAGCTGGCCAAAACGGTACACACCACCAACACCTTCACGCTCGCTGTACAGACGCCCCAAGCGGCCAGTAAATAAATGTCTTTATTTGTTTACTGGTTTTCTCGCGCTAAAAAAACAAAAGCCGCGATTTTAAACATTGAACGGGGAAACTTTTCTGTATCACAAACCCCCTCGGTACATGTTATAAACGCGTGAAATTATATTTCCCCCAGATATCGGAGCCGATCCCAAATAAGCGAGGGAACGCAGGCTACGGTTCCACTGATTACTCTCTTTCGCCGTCGTTTCATTTATCGCATTTTCATATTTCAGAATTTTATTTTATTTTTAATACATTTCTGTTAAATTTGACATGGCTTAAAATAAATCTCTAATTAAATCGATTAATCGGTTTTGCCGTTATTTTATAACTTTTTTTTTTTTTTTTTTTTTGGCTGGTTTGTAATAAATCTAGGGTTATTTATAAGTTATATTTTACATGCCTTGTTTTTCTTTACTAAATATGTTTTTAAACCGATCATTCGAATAATCGTTTTTGCTTGAAGTTTATTTATAATTTCATAAGTCTAGGGTTGCACTGTGCATGCTTTTTATAAGTTTTATATGTATGTATGGTGTGTTTTTCATAATATATATATATATATATATATATATATATATATATATATATGTTTTTAAAAAAAAAACGGTCATTCGATTAATTTTCGATTAATCGGTTTTGCTTTCATTTTAGTCACCACATTTTCCAATATTTACTCAAATTTCAAAAATTTCAGCGATATTTGACATACTTTTTAAAAATACTCTCGTTAAAGAAAAGGGTCAGTAAATCTGGTTCTGGTTAAAATCGCTCGCCCTCCAGTGCCTTGAGCGTTCATGTTCATCTCGAAGGGGTTCAGCGCATCCCCATGTTATTGGTTAGGCATTGAACGGCCGAGCGTCCGTGTCCGGTGAACTAGGTGACGAGCCCGGACCCCCCCTTCGGAATCACGCGGGAAACCGGCCCTTATATCGGGAGAGGGAAAATCAGAACAACTCGGATTTGTGCGTGAGCAGTGCGTGTGCGTGTGCTGTGTGTGAGTGTTGTGTGTGCGTACCGTGGGACCCCCCCTCAGTGGTGTGTGCGCGCGCGATGGGTATGGAGTTATCATTTGATTAAAACGGGACAGAACAAGAGCGCTATTGTTACCAGCGTTGACGACCTTGGAAAAAGAGTTTGTCCCCCCATCCTACCCTTCTATCCGCTTCACTTCCTAACCTGTATATCGCGGGACAACCCAGCTTCAAAAAGGTTTGTCCAGAATTCTCCCGCCTACGAGGTTCAAAGGGGAAAAAAGTCCAGCAACCGCGAGTAGATTCATATTCCGCCCAACCCTCAGTTCAGCCCTAAAGCAAAATGGAACGGAAAATGCGAAATTAGGTCGAATCGAGAGTTTTTTAAAACGGTCAAAGACGATTAGAGATTTTGAGCGCGCCAGAATATTTACACGCAAAATTTTTTTACTAAATTTCAGCGATATTTGACATACTTTTTAAAAATACTCTCGTGAAAGAAAAGGGTCAGTAAATCTGGTTCTGGTTAAAATCGCTCGCCCTCCAGCCTTGAGCGTTCATGTTCATCTCGAAGGGGTTCAGCGCATCCCCATGTTATTGAGGCAGGAACGAGCCAGCATCAGTGCATGGTGTTACCGCTGAGAGAGTTATCGATCGCGTCGACGCGGGAAGCCACTGAGTCACTGTTTAAAGAAGAACCGAGAGAACGGAGGCTTGAGGTCGAAGTGCCGTGTTCCTCATTCTTTTTTTTTTCTTCTTCTTCTTCTTCTTTTCCCCTCCTCCTCCTCCTCCGCTTCCTCTTAGGCTTTCGACGAGGCCATCGCAGAACTCGATTCACTGAACGAAGAATCCTACAAAGACAGCACGCTGATCATGCAGCTGCTGCGAGACAACCTGACAGTGAGTTTTATCCCAGTATCATTTTCCTTTAAAGACCATTCGCTTGATCGAAGACTCGAATGTTTAGCGGTAAGATATTGAAGGGTCGGTGGAACGCTGTAGGGCTGCACGATCCTTTGCTAAAAAGCAAATCGCGATATTTTCTCCATGGGAATTGCAATCGCACAATTCTGTCATTTTTAAAGAAATAAAAAAAATGTATAAAACTCGCGTACAAAAACAAAACAGGACAATCAGTGAAGTAACCAAAAATAGCCCACCAATAACTATTTAAGAAAAGGAGGCCGGTGTTTACTTCCGACGCCGTCGTGAGCGGTTTATACTTCTGCGTCGCTCTGCAGTGACCATTCCCAAACACTAGTTGGCGGTAGATGGCGATTTAGTGGTGGTCCACTAAACGGTGGTCCGTGTGTGGACTTTAAAAAATGGCAGTACAGAGGAATTACGCTGGAATACGTACGAAGCTTCGAAGCTGACCAATCACATACGCTGCGCTCTGCGTCGATGTGACGCCTAGTTACTTTCTTGGAGAGGTGTGAGGCGTCAGGGTACGGCATAGGATATACGCTATAGCCTCGAGTCTGAAGTAAAAAACGGCCGATACTCGTA
>JACRUU010000002.1:16388195-16390695 GCA_030449085.1 Kryptopterus vitreolus
TATCGGAATATTTGAAAAGTGGTTCTCTCTGGCTTGTAGCGACAGCGTGTCATTCCGTGCGCCATCTGGTGGCCGTTCTGCTAAGCACAGGCACGACACGTGTATTTAATGCGGCAAGTCGCGGGAAGAAACGTGCAGTTTTAGACTTAAAGGCGAATTTTACATCATTTATCTTTATATTTACTAGCTTTATATCCTGTTACATTTACATTTATGCCATTTGGCTGACACCTTTATCCAGATGGGCTCTTTCGATGCCCTTTATGGCATTTTTTCAGATGCCCTGATCCAGATTGACCTGGCAATGAAGGTGTTAAGGATCGCTCAAGCCCTAAGAAAGAACAGTTTAGCCACCAAGACACAGTGTTTGGCTTTTTACCCAAAGACAAGCCAGTTCAAGGCCCTAAAGGCCAATGCAAAGTTCCCACGGCAGGTTGTCGGAATGCCCTGGCAGCTTCTTTATCTCTGGACCAGCATGTCCTCTCTGGAGGTATATGAGCTTTATTAGCTTTGATTAAGCCTTCATAAAGCATTTCCCCTGCACTTCACACCTACATCTGGACGACACCCTTATCTGGAGTGGCTTGCAATTGAGGATTTAGGGCTGTGGTTCAAGGACCCAGTGTGGTGGTGGTGGTGGTGGGATTTAAACCCAAGATCTTCCGGTCCAGAGGCCAATGCCTTAACCACTGAGCACTAACCACCTCCCGTGGCATTTCCAGCGAACACGGGCTGAACAGCAGAGCGTCAAATTCATTCATTCATTCTCCCCCCATTCATTCTCTATGGGCGCCGGAATGTCTCGGATTTCCCGAAATTCCGAACGTGTATGGGATTCGGGAGGTATATGATCGCGATCCACTCCGGACCCCCCTACAAGAGGATTTGCCATATGTGCATGTCGGACGCTCACAGGCCGAACCGCGAGGCACGAAATCTCAACCCCATTCATTTTCTATGGGGAAAAAAAATTTTTGGCCTCGGGTTCGGAACTCCGCGGGGCGATTCCTTCTAAAAGTAACAGCACACCTCACACCATCAGGCCGGACGATATGAGGTACGATTCGTGAGGATCGGAGAAAAACTACGGGACGAGTTACGCGGCGAAAATTTGACAGACGCCAGAGAGAGATTCTACTAGTGATGCTTTTGCACACGTCACTAAAAAGAGGGGGGGGGGCGGGACAAACTTTTATTTATCCGGCTAAGTGCGACAATGACTTGAATGTATTTAATATGATAACAATATCGTTCCGGGTCCGTTTTTTGTTCATCTGTTGACCTTGGAGCATGTAATGAAGGAAGAGTCTCTTGCTGTGCCTCGTGGTAATAACTGGACCGGACAGAAACCATGTGTTACCCGGACTCTCTTTAATAGGTAGGGGTTGTCTCACTCGGTGGAGGACGAAACCCCATGGTTAAATCTGACACGTAGGTACTGTGGATTTCACCACCACCCAACGTTCCGTCACTTCAGGCCTCGGAAATGCTTTCGAGGGATACATATTATGAAATGTACTATAAAGCCTAGTTAGTGACGTGTGCAAAAGCATCACTAGTAGAATCTCTCTGGATTCGGTCAAATTTTCGTCGCGTATCTCGTCCCGCAGTTTTTCTCCGATCCTCACGAATCGTACCTCATATCGCGCGGCCCGATGGTGTGAGGCGCGCTGTTACTTTGATAAGGAATCGCCCCGCGGAATTCCCAACCCGGGGCCAAAAAGCCCCCATTTTTCCCCATAGAAAATGAATGGGGTTGAGATTTCGTGCCTCACAGTTCGGCCTGTGAGCGTCCGACATGCACATATGGCAAATCCGCTCGTTGGGGGTCCGGAGTGGATCACGATCATATACCTCCCGAACCCCACACCTGTTCGGAATTTCGGGAAATCCGAGACATTCCGGCGCTATAGAGAATGAATGGGGGGGAGAATGAATGAATTTGACGCTCGGAGGTGGTTAGTGCTCAGTGGTTAAGGCATTGGCCTCTGGACCGGAAGATCTTGGGTTCAAATCCCACCGACACACTGGGTCCTTGAACACGGCCCTCAATTGCAAGACACTCCAGATAAGGACGTCGTCCAAATCCCCTAAACATAGGTGCATAATTGCTTTTCGAAAGCTTAATTAAAGCTAATAAAGCTCATTTTTCTTCTGCTCACGTCGATAAAAAGGAATCCTCACCGTTTGTAGGCTCATAAGAATATCGTACACGCCGGCATGCCGAAGAAATGCCTTCAAGGAATTTCGGCACCGTTCAAATCTTCCGGCACCTTCCTCTAAACGTACCTTATTCTGCTTCATCGCTCCTTTTTCCTTCACGTGAGGACAGTCTTTCCCAGTCAGCAGCGTCTTGATATCTGCTACGGTCACTGCAGACGGGGCGTAAAAAGGGGTAAAGAACGCTGTCAGTGCATGCTCTCAGAAAGAGTACCGCCCATAGGTTTTGGTCATGACGCTCACGTTTGTCCTGCAGTGATTCGTGAGGGATTTGCCCCGG
>JACRUU010000002.1:16403195-16418195 GCA_030449085.1 Kryptopterus vitreolus
ATCTCATGTCTACATGTCGGGCGAACACAGGCCGAACAGCGGAGCGTCAAATTTCCCCATTCATTCTCTATGGGGCCGGAATGTTGCGCATTTCTCCGGACCCCCTACAAGTGGATTTGCCATATGTGCATGTCGGACGCTCACAGGCCCGAACTGTGAGGCACGAAATTTCAACCCCATTCATTTTCTATGGGAAAAAATTCCCTCTTTTCGGCCCCGGGTTCGGAATTCCGCGGGGCAATTCCTTATAAAAGTAACAGCGCACCTCACACTATCGGGACGCACGATATGAGGTACGATTCTTGGGGATCGGAGAAAAAAAACTGCGACGCGACGAAAATTTGCCCGACGCCAGAGAGATTCTACTAGTGATGCTTTTGCACACGTCACTAAAAATGTCCTTTAACGCTATTTACAGGTGTTTAATAGGTTATTTTTCTGGATTGTTTTGTATGAAATAAATAAATCTGGTTTATTATTTCTAACACGTAGGATTTCGGGCAGTAGGTCACGTCCGAGTTAAATATCCGGAGGAAAATCCAAATGGGAACAATCCTTGTCCAACAAAAAAAAAAAGATTTTAATATTATTTAATATTTTATTTGTAAATCCTAGAAATGTAACTAAAATGTAATCAATCTTTTTCTGTAAACATTATTATTATTTTTTTTAAACGTTATTTTCCAAGTATTTTGGCTTTCCGAAAGTCAAATCTGTGAGAATAATCTCATTTTATTTCTTTTTGATGCCATGTCAATTAGGTCATCTATTTATTGATTTATTTTATTTATTTATTATTATTTTTTTGTTGTTGTTTTTCCTCCAGGGCAAACTTTTTCCCCCCGCTTTTATTGTACCTATTCACAGCGGCAGTATATAATCTTGTATAATAGCACGTGTGGGTGTGTTTGTGCGTCTCCTCCTCCCCTTTTTATTTTTCCCTCTCCCTCCCCCCCCCCCTTTTTTTTTTTTCCTCCACCTTTTTCCCCCCCCACCCCCCCCCCCCCCCACACACACACTCAATATCTCACACACTCCTGTTTTCCAGGCGAGATGGAGCTCTCTTTGCTTGCGCTGTTCTGTTTTTCCAACCTGGCTCCAGCTCTGGGTGAGTGTTTCGTCTTTTCATGATCTCTGTACCGCTATTTTATAAACCCGTTTTTCTATTTTTGGCTGTTTACATTGTGCACGGTAGAAAACGTGACTCTCTTTTTTTTTTTTTTTTTTTCTCCCCCCGCCAAATTCCTGACTATAGCGAGCTGATTAGCGTTAAAAAACCTTTCCGAACTTGTTTTTCGGGGCCGCGTAACCTGTTTTTTTTTTTTTTTTTTTTTTTTTGAAGAACGTCGCTGGGAAAGATGCAAAATGCAGCATCAGTGTAAAAGCGTGCGGCGAATTACAGCCTGACTGATGGCGGAACTGAGAAAAGTCCCTTTATTTCAGGACTAATCACGAGTTTAGTAGTGAGACCCTAATGACAGGACTTTCCTGGCTTTGTGTGTGTGTTTTGTGTGTGTGTGTGTGTGTGTGTGTGTGTGTGTGTGTGTGTGTGTGTGTGTGTGTGTGTGTGTGTGTGTGTGTGTACAGGCTCAGCATTTGGCAGGGAGATGCCAGGTAAGTGAGTCGAAGCTTAGACAAGTGCAAGGAATGCGTCTCCTGTCCAACTTTTAAATAAATAAATAAATAAATAAATAAATAAATAAATAAATAAATAAATAAATAAATAAATAAATAAAAGCGATATGATTGGTATTTAAAGGATGTGTGAGATGTTCTTGCGCCGGCTACGCCAAAATGGCTGCATGATTCCTGACTTGTAATGCATATAAAGTTTGCAGCACGCTTTGATCGTCGGCTCCGGGCTGCCAAGCTGCATTTTGAAGCACTGAAGCGCCTCGTGCAGAGAGACAAATGCGCGTTGTGTTCCCGCGGATTTTACCGTCCGCATGGCTTTTCCGTCCGGTCTCGCCGGTCGGGACTCAAGCCGTCGTGTCTCGTATCCAACTTGTGAGGGTCGTAGGCCGCTTGACCTTCTGGCCTGAATTCCAGCGTCTTTTACCCGCGGAGAACGTCTCAGTGATGGACTACACAGAGAACAGGTTCGGCTACTTGCTCCTAGAGACGGACGATACGTCATATATATTGAATCGCCGGACAAAATTCGATTTTGGGTACCGCGAAGGAAAATGTTTGCGCTACCCGTTTGTTTTGTCATGTTCAGAGACACACACACACACACACACACACACACCTCTCCCATTCAACAATGTTGGTTACGTTTGAGGTGTTGGAATAAATAAGTCGTTTCCACAAACTCGTACAGCGGGTCTTTGTCTCGTTGACCGTCTGAACCATTTCCATACGGCCGATGAAAACGCCGAATGCCGCCCCCCCCCCCCCCCCCCCCCCCCCCCCCCCCCCCCACCCCCTCTTGGAAGCGGAAATCTTCGCCAGAGCGCCGCCGTTGTTGCGTTTCCTATTTCCACAAGGAGGCGGGAGAACTACGGAGGCCCGGTGTGCCAAACCGAGGTGAAAACACGAATCGTTAATAACGATTAATCTCCCGGGGCTACTTGCACCACTTGGCTATGGGGCGCTAGTGTTGGATGAAACTCCTCCCACATGTCTTGATGGGGACGTCTCACCCGAACATTCATTCATCTTCTACCGCTATCTACCCTCTTCTACGCTATAACCGCCTTATCGATCTTCGATCTTCTCGGGTCACGGGGAGCCTGTGTCTATCTCAGGCGTCTATGGGCATTAAGGCAGGATACACCCTGGATGGAATGCCAACCCATCACAGGACACACACACACACACTCACATTCATACACTAGGGACAATTTTCCAAGGTGCCAATCAACCTACCGTGCATGTTTTTGGACCGGAGAGGAGGAAACCGGAGAAAAAAACCCCTCAGAGAGACCCCTGAGGCACGGGGAGAACATGCGCACACACACACACACATGGCCGAGACGGGAATCGAACCCGGACCCTGGCGGTGTGAGGCGAACATGCTAACCACTAAACCACCGTGCCCCTCACCCGAACCTATTTTAAGCAAACGCCTTATACAGAACAGCTAACGATTCATTTCCGGTGCTTTAGTTCTAATTCTTCTTCTTCTTCTTCTTATTATTATTATTATGGATTTGTTCGGTAACAAGTGACTACTTTTATTGTAGAGATTCTCATGTGTTCGGGAAAAGCCGGAGAATCCGACACGTCCTCTTTGTTCCGGTTCGGCGGCGGCGTCTCGGTTCTCACTAACAAACGGGCCTTTCATTAGCTCAAGGGATAAAAATAAGGATTCATATTTCCTCCCTGTGCTCCGTAAGTCTGCTTTTTTTTTTTTTTTTTTTTTTTTCCTATTCTTTTCTTTTTTTTTTAATGTGCGTTTGGGGGAAAGACATTGCCAACGTGGGCGTGTTCGCTCGAGAGCTCTGTTTTATTATCCGGACGTTCCCATGGCAATGAAGCCAAAGACTCGTGTGACGACGTGGGGACGTTTTCTTGGCCCTCATCATGAAGGGGGGGGGGGGTGGATGGGAAGGGGGGGTAAAAAAATCTTTTGTTGTGCAAAATAATCGTTTAATGTACCGAGAGAGTGAGAGAAAAAAAGAAAACTTCCTTTTGTAGTCGGGGGAGAAATAAACCTATATTTAATAGATGGTTTTCTTGTATTTCATTTGTGTGTGTGTGAGAAAAAGTGTTTGAGGGAGGGCGTGCGTGTGTGTGTATGTGTGTATGGCTTGTGCATGGGAATGCACTAGTGTTACATAAGCCTAAACACAGGCGCTTTTTTTTTTTTTTTTTTTTTTTTTCTTTTCTTTTTTCATTCAATTCGCAATTCAAGGCTTTTCATTGAATTACATTTTATGTGTCTTTTTTTTCTTTTCTTTTTTCCCCTTTGTCATAATTTCCTGTCTTTCTTTCTTTCTTTCTTTCTTCAGCATCCACAATGGACGATGCCCAGGGTAAGAATTCTTTATTATTTATCCCCCGCCCCCCCTCCGCTTATGATGTTAATTCTGCGTTATACGTGACCGAGGAAGCTTCCAGACGCGAGTCGTCTCTGCTTGATGTAAAACAGAAGGTTCGAGGCCCAACAAGGGGGGGGGGGGGGGGGAAAGTGTTTGTGAAGCTCCTCCGCTAGAGAGCCGTTATTCCTGCAGCGCATTCCGTCCAGGCCAAAGAACCGCTCGGCGTGTTTACCCTCGCTAAAAAATGTTCTCCGGACAATCTCTCCATTAATGTTTCTATTAACGCACGTGTGTGGGTTTCAACATGCCGCTCAACCTTATTTATTTATCTATCTATATATCTATCTATATCTATATATATATATATATATATATATATATATATATATATATATATATATATATATATATATATATATCTATATATATATATATTATTTATTGCATTGATTTCTCGTTTCAGAATTTGACGACCCCTTTCATTACGGTAAGTTGCGTCCAAGTAAACGTCCCGTGTGTGTGTGTGTGTGTGTGTGTGTGTGTGTGTGTGTGTGTGTGTGTGTGTTTTTGTTTTAAACACTTTGATTGCATGAATAATGCATTGGGACGTTTGATTTGTGGCTTGTCGAAGATGCGCAACCCCTCCTTCCACCCCGCAATCAGGAAACATCTGGAAAGGTCAGCGGGTGTTTGTTTTTTTTTTTTTTTTGTTTGTTTTTTTTTTCGCTGAAGTAGTTGGAAAAATTGCACCTCAGGGGTCGGGCTTTCCCACAGCAAGCCAGGGAACCTTAATGTCTGTGTTTTTTTTTTATATACATATATACATACATACATACATACATACAAACCTAACCCATACATACATACACACACACATACACACACACACACACACACACATTTATGGCATTATGACGCCCATATCCAGAGCGCCTTACAACTGAGCAATTGAGGGCCCACTAGTAGCATCTTGGAGGTGGTGGTGGTGGGATTTGAACCCATGACCTTCCAGTCCAGAGGCCAACACCTTAACCACTGTGCTATCACCTCCCATCATATATACGTATACATACATATACACACACACTACCCGTATTCTGTCTTTGAAAATATGACACCGTGAGCATCATGTTGCATATCATGATTATAAAGCGAGTCATAATAATAACACACTGTTCGTCGTGACCTCTGCATGTACAAATCTCTTGTTTACTCTGCGCTCTTGTACACTTTTTGATAGCGTGCAAGTGTAATTCCTTGCATGCTTCAGATACGTCTATGCATTTCCTTTGCATGTACACTATATGCACAAAAGTATTGGGACGCCTGATTTATTTGTTTATTTGTTCGTTTGTTTATTAGTTCATTTGTTGGCACACAATTTTATAGGATGTCTTTGGATGCGGAATATTTTTCGCTTTATTCGAGACCCAGGGTTGTTAGAGCACGACCAAAGCCAGCTCCATGGTGATATGGTTTATATGGGTCGGAGTGGACGATGTCGTAGAGCTCGAACACTCCGCTCCCGTTTAGACATGTATAAATTGTAACAACAAGTATGGATTGGGATGGACATCCCATAATCGTAATTGCCTATTTTCGTTTTCTCTCCCATATTCTCAGCTTTATCATTTTTAAATCATGTCTACAAGCTTTTGGTGTGTGTGTGTGTGTGGTGTGTGTGTGTGTGTGTGTGTGTGTATGTGTATGTGTGTATATATATATATATATATATATATATATGTATGTATGTATATGTATATGTATATGTCTATGTGTGTGTGGGCACGGTGGCTTAGTGGTTAGCACATACGCCTCACACCGCCAGGGTCCGGGTTCAGTTCCCGTCTCGGCCATGTGTGTGTGTAGATTTTGTGCATGTTCTCCCCAATGTGCCTCAGGGGTTTTTCTCCGGGTTCTCCGGCTTCCTCCTCCCCTCCTCCCGGTCCAAAAACATGCACGGTAGGTTGATTGGCACCTTGGAAAATTGTCCCTACTGTATGAATGTGTGTGTGTGTGTGTGTGTGCCATGCGATGGATTGGCATTCCATCCAGGGTGTATCCTGCCTTAATGCCCATTAGACGCCTGAGATAGACACAGACTCCCCCCGTGACCCGAGGGAAGATCGGATAAAGCGGTAAAAGATGAATGTATGAATGAATATAATGTGTGTGTGTATGTATGTATGTGTGTGTGTGTGTGTGTGTATGTATGTGTATGTATATATATATATATATATATATATATATATATATATATATATATATATATATATATATATATATGATATATATATATATATATATATATATATATATATAGTGTATTTTATTTAATGCTGCGCTTTCTAATTACAGACTACGAGTCGGTGCGGATCGGCGGATTGGTCTTCGCTGCCGTGCTCTTCTTTTTGGGGATCTTCATCGTTATCAGTGAGTTGCCGTGGCGTCTTATTTGTGAGGGATTAATGGTTGGTGATGTAAGCCGTGGTGGACGGGAGCAAAGTACGGCTGCACGATTAATCGGAAACGACAATCGCGATCGATACATAAATGCGATCATTCCTAAATGGCTTTTACTCGAGTCAGGTCGTGGGGCGTGGGGTAGGCGTTGTGGCTACGGCGTATCCGACGAGTGGACGTCTACCCCACGCCGTAACCTAACCGGAAAAAAGTAACTACGTGTCGCATCGACGCGGAGCTCGAGGTCTGTGATTGGCCGGCTCGTCGGCGTATTTCCACTGTAGCATCGTATGTACGGACCAATCAGCCGAAGACAAAATATAAGCGCCCTTATTAAACCCAAGTGTAAACAAGTTGCTCTTTAGGAGAACAGTGCTGGTCATCTGTCGAAATAACCGCAAGAGAATGTAAATTAGCGCTGTGTGTTTATTTTAAGATCCAATCCCAGGACCGGCCTTTAGAGCTTTGGGGCAACGTGCATTTGTACAGACACGTCTATCCTGCGGACGTGTTCCTTCAGAGAGAAATCATTTGCACTGAGAATAAAATAAGCCAAAAAAAAAAAGCAGTAAATGAATGCACTGATTTATACATTAACTGCTATTACTCTTCTCTCTCTCTCTCTCGTTCTCTCTCGTTCTCGTTCCCTATAGGCCGAAAATGCCGCTGCAGAGGAAGCCAGGCCTCTTAAAGTGAGTAGGGAATGAAAAGCAGGTCACGTCACGTTTGTTGTTGTTGTCCGTCGCGCCGTAGACACCAAACTGCGAGTTGCGTTCACCGTTTTTGTTGTTTTGTTTCCCCTTCAGCGCCAAAGAGGGGATTCAATCCAGAAGCATCCAGAGGTAAGAAATCGTATAATCTGACCCCGTTCACGATCAGGGATTCGCTTATGTCAGTAAAAACACACATGAGATGAAGTTCCAGGCCACTTATCACAATGCTGCAGGGATACGATATATAAAGAAGTTAACCTAGGAGACTTGAAGCTTGTCTCAGTATGGAAATGCCTCTTGTACACACAAACTCTTTTTTTTTTTTTTTTTTTTTTTTTTTTTTTTTTTTTTTTTTTTTTTTTTTTTTGAAGCAGCGCTTAAAAGAAAATGATTGTAGTTGCGAGTGTTGGACTATAGGGGGCACTGTGCGCACGTTGTGTGCATGACGATTTTTTCCCCCCTTTTTTCTTTTTTTTTTCTTCCTCTCTCTCTCTCTCTCTATCTCTCTCTCTTCAGATGCACTTCGACTTTCTTTCTGATAAACCAATAATTTCTTTTTTTTTCTTTTTCTTCATAGTATCGGTTTGTTCTCGGCGTTGTGGTATTTAATCTCAGCATTTTATCAAAGTCCAAATTGTGACAAAACTATACTGTGTGTGTGTGTGTGTGTGTGTGTGTGTGTGTGTGTGTGTGTATATATATATATATATATATATATATATATATATATATATATATATATATATATATATATATATATATATATATATATATATATATATATATATCTATATATATATATATATATCTAAAGATCTAATGGTTGCCATGGTCACTTTTTCATAATGTACTTTTTATTATATGCTAATATTGTATTTAATTTTCTTGCTTTTTTTTTGCCCCCCCCCCCAACACCCCCCCCCTCTCCCTCCCCCGCAGTGTATCACCACCCCGATGGGAGATTGCACCGGGATGGCAAAAGCTTAAACGGATCCTGTTTTCCTTCTCGTTCACAAGAAATGTCTGACGTAAATCATCGTTTTCATCCAATACTTACTATATTTTTCCCCTCCCCCTCCTCCGAACCGTGATTTTTATTTTCTTTAAGTCTTTTATTCTCCATGTTTCGTTCCCTTCTTTTTCCACCCCCAGAACGTGTTTTGTAAGAACCCCTTAACACGCGCGTAGACGTCTGTAAGCTTGTACTTGTGAAGCAATCGGGCACGTTTTTCACTCGTAGCATTTTATACATTTTTGTAAATTCTTTTCATTGTTTTTTTTTTTTTTTTTTTTTTGTGTGTGTGTGTGCAAGACATTTGATTATTCACTGGGTTACGAGAACACATGACTGACGGCTTTTCTATCAAATAAACGTGATTGCACATGAGGTGCTTCTATCCGGGTGATCTGTCCCAAATCCACGATGCCAAGTCGGCTTTTATAGAGGGTTTACATCACTTAATAGGACCAAAGGTTTGACACCCTGTATACGGGTGTGACTATTCAGTGTTATTTCAACAATACGTTCCCAAATATTCATTTATAAATGAATGAGTGTAAATACGATGAATTGGTCTCTGTACGTGCGTTCTCACAGTGGCAAGGAAGGAAGGAATTCCACCAGGAGTTACGAGTAATGGGCAATAAATTGCCCCATAGAAAATAATGGAGGACCCGGTACGATACGGTCATTGAGAAACAAATGGGGCATGGATTGTGTGAAAGCCGAGCGACTCCAGGCAACGTCGTACATCAACCCGAACAGCCTGGGCGAGGAGAACGGGATCATGGGAGATGCCACACACCCCTCTCTCAATCAGAAGGGCATCCGGAGTAACGAATAGTGGCCGGGGTCACAAAAGTACACCAAAAGTGCTCATTAATAGGCCAAAAATATGTGGTGCGTGATGCGTCAAAATGCTCAGCACTTGATTGGCGGTTGTCACGAGGGGTACAACGACGAGCTGTGCCAAACTGGCATCAAAAAGGAAACAAAAAAACAACACGGACATGTAACGTGTCAGAAAATACAGCAAACATGGGCAAAACGTGACCTGATTGATAAATGGTACGACTAATTCAAAGAAAAAAAGGGTTCGGGCCTTTTAATAAGCCAATTCTTGAGCCGATGCAGTTCATTCATTGCCAATAACATTTACAGGATCCATCATGTAAACTAAAATATCTATCCATCGATCGCATATAAAGAAAGCCTATATTGTCAGGTTAACGAGGCCGCTAGGGGGCGCCGCGAGACCGCAGGCTTCAGTCCAACCGCCTTCACACACCCTCTATAACCCGCACTGCATCCTGTATGCCAGAATGACTCCTACACCCTTTGCAGTACCTGCTATGTCCGGTAGGGGAGGTATTTGGCCTTAAACCAAGGAGTTAAACCGGCATAAGATGCAGAGTTGCACCTCGGCACCCGCTTTACGTCCTCACACAGCGTGAAGAAACCGAGAAAGTGAGAAGCTCCAGATCCAGCATTGCAGACATGGCCACTACCGCAGGTGCGTAAACATTCAAAGTACAAATAATGCATATTCTTATCCTTATAGTTGTTGCATAGACCGAATTTCTGCATCATGTATTACTTTGGATATTGTTTGTTGTTTAAAACATGCATTCTTGTACATTTCAATGTCCAAAAATAACTATTTTATATATATATATATATATAAACAAAATATGTTCAATTATAAACTAGACCAAATGTTTACGTGCAACTATATCGTGTTTATTTTTCAAAAAAAAAAAAAAAAAAAAAAAAAAAAAAAAATATAATATATATATATATATATATATATATATATATATATATATATATATAAATATATATATTCAAATTGGACATTAAAAAAATATGCATAAAAAAGTTATTTGACATTTTTCCAAATGTTCCCCTAATTGATTTGTGTTGCACAGACATGTTGCTCGTGCTTTAACAATATATCTTGCTGATTATATTTATTTCTAGGTATAGATTTAATATATAAACGTTACCTTTGTTTTATGAATGATTTTTTTTTTGGGGGGGGGGGGGGGGGGGGGGGGTGGGGGGGGTATATAGACGTTTAGTTATTAAATGCGGTCCCACCCCATGCCTGAGCATCTCCGGAATAAGTCCCAGGAGACGCTCCAGAGCAGTGCGCATGCGCGTTTCAGCCATGCAGACGCTGCATCCTCGCAGGGGCTCGTTTTGCTGAGAGCGCAAACCCCTCCCTCACTGCACCCGATCGATCCTGCAAACTGCTCGGGTGCGTAAAACAGAGCTGCTGTGTGAAGTTCTTTCTCTTCCAAAACCCCGCTCAGGGATTCCTTTGTTCCCTGGTTTGCAAAATAAACAAATAAATAAAAAATAAACAAAAGTTGCAAAGTCTACAATTAGCGATATTTTTGGTATCACTGGTTTCTTAGGTGAGAATTTTGCATGTCCAAGATCTTGTCCCCACCAGGGTAATGCTAAATAACCACAAATTTGCATATGAAGACATGCATTGTGCATCAAGGTTCAAGAAAGCTGTGTCATTTGAACCGTATATACACAGTAAATACAATGCACAGTGCATATATATACTATATATACTGTGTGTATATATATATATATAATCTATATATATATATATATATATATCTATATATATATATATATATATATATATATATATATATATATATATATATATATATATATATATACACCCCTCAGGGGGTTTTTTCTCCGGGTTCTCCGGTTTCCTCCCCCGGTCCAAAAACATGCACGGTAGGTTGATTGGCACCTTGGAAAAATTGTCCCTAGTGTGTGAATGTGTGTGTGTGTGTGCCCTGCGATGGGTTGGCATTCCATCCAGGGTGTATCCTGCCTTAATGCCCATAGACGCCTGAGATAGACACAGGCTCCCCGTGACCCGAGGGAAGATCGGATAAAGCGCTAGAAGATGAACGAACGAATAAACATTCTGGAGCTTCAACGCCACCTAGTGTCCACCACCACGTATACACTAAATCAGCGTGGTCAAACTCATTGCCCCTCCCCCCCCTTCCCTGTGGTCAGCATTATGATTTTACCCTTGAAGCACCAGTCGTAAATATAAGACCGGGTATTTAGTGTTTGATGAGCGACGTCGCCTCATAACACAAAACCCGTAGCGCTTTTTCTTCTCGAACCACAAACATGTCTTCGTTTTCCCGTCTTTCTTGGAAGTGCTTCGATTTTCCGCTTCCTGGACATTTTGGGAGTCCGCTTGATGGAAAAAAAAAACATCCTACAACATCGGGATACAAACATATGGCATATGAGCTCATGACCCCACCCATAACACAAAACATATCCTTTTATACTCTCTTTTTTTTTTCCCCAGAGCCGTTGTGGATGGATCAGAGTGCCTTTGATTATGGTATGTATTAAAGGACAAAACGCTGATAATGGGATGTACACCAACCAGGCAAAACATTATGAGCATTATAAATATGAATTTATTTATTTACTGATTTCTATCTTCATCATGACATTAGTGGGTGGGATAGATCAGGCAGCGAGTGGACATTTTGTCCTCAAAGTTGACGTGTTAGAAGCGGGAAAAATGGGTAAAGTTTAGAAAAGTCAAGTTTAGACGGTATCCCGGTCTGCTCACAGTGAATAGGAATGAATAAAGCTTGCGTTGCCACTTCAATCCATCAGACAAACTTGACTCGTACCCTTTTCATTCCTTCTAGATTATGAGACTCTGCGAACCACCGGGGTCATCCTCGCTGTGGTAATGTTTGTAACCGGAATCCTCATAGCCCTGAGTAAGTTGATCCGAGGGATTTGCGTTCACATTTATTTCCAATGCAGATTCAGTTTTGATGATGAGTGAGACTGTGTAGAATACATGAGCAATAAAAGTGTGTGTGTGTGTATATATGTGTGTGTGTATATATATATATATATATATATATATATATATATATATATATAGATAGTTGTGTGTGTATAACATGCTTGTTTATTAATTAATCAAGTAATTACCATAATTTGTTTTTGTTGTCTTTTTATTAGGTAAAAAATTCAAATGTTTAAAGTCGTCCAAGTAAGACTCGTGCACCCAAAACGGAAAGCCTGCTCTATGCATGCGGTAATGACTTGGAGGGGGTAAAATAAAGGCGAGGAGACGCAACGCAAGAAAATGGACGCTCGCCCCCGGAAGACTCTTTGCTGAAATGCGGCCTCTGGGTTCACGGCTTGCTGCGACTTTCTCTTTTGTCCCCAAACACTGCCTATCCATCACAAGAGCAGTGTTTAAAACGTCGCCGCGGGGAGGTCGGGGTTTAAAAGCACCTTACCTGGCAACCCCGGGGCGGAATGAATGCGCAGTGGTGATGAGTTCTAGAAAGCGCTTTTTTGGAAACAGCGTCGCGCTTTTCCCATAAAGCATTTCTGATCCCATTGACGAGCGCTTCTTTTGGATAGACAGTGTGTGTGTGTGTGTGTGTGTGTGTGTGTGTGTGTGTGTGTGTGTGTGTGGTGTGTGTGTGTGTGTGTGTGTGTGTGTGATGCAGAAATGAAGTGCATGCGTCAATGCCTGGCAATACTAATAAGAACAATTAGTAATAAGTTATATTTTGCATGTTTTCTGTCTGAACATTGCATTCACTTGTGCTTGTATTTATTTAGAACTTTTATATTTATTTATTTGTTACTCTAATTTCCTTCTTGCAGATCAAGTCCCATGGAACGGCTTCCGTCCCCCCAAACAGAGGGTGAGCTCTCAAACCAAATCCAATCCGTTTATTCGCGTTTATTGGACTCCTCCTGATGCCACATGTTTCAAAAACACCGTATTGTTTATTTCATGTTTTATTGAGACGACATTTTCAAGCGTTCCACAGTTTACAGGAGATTTGCGCCGTTTTAAAACATCAATAATTAAAGACTAATAACGGCGTTACGTAATTTAATGACAAAATAAAAGTGAAAGCAATTCGTTACGGTTAGGGAGATAATTAAATTGGGGGCACGGTGGCTTAGTGGTTAGCACGTTCGCCTCACACCGCCAGGGTCCGGG
Source organism: Kryptopterus vitreolus (assembly GCA_030449085.1). Taxonomy (NCBI): domain Eukaryota; kingdom Metazoa; phylum Chordata; class Actinopteri; order Siluriformes; family Siluridae; genus Kryptopterus; species Kryptopterus vitreolus. The sequence goes on from JACRUU010000002.1 coordinate 16,416,408, forward strand.
TTCGATTCCCGTCTCGGCCATGTGTGTGTGGAGTTTGTGCATGTTCTCCCCGTGCCTCAGGGGGTTTTTCTCTGGGTTCTCCGGTTTCCTCCCCCGGTCCAAAAACATGCACGGTAGGTTGATTGGCACCTTGGAAAATTGTCCCTAGTGTATGAATGTGTGTGCGTGTGTGATGGGTCGGCATTCCATCCAGGGTGTATCCTGCCTTAACGCCCATAGACGCCTGAGATAGACACAGACTCCCCGTGACCCGAGGGAAGATCGGATAAAGCGGTAGAAGATAAAATTTTTTATATATTATCTATATGTGATATATTATGTATATTCAGTCAATAGGTAACTTCCCTTAGAATGTTCATTCCACGAAGCGCCACCTAGTGGGCAAGTGAAAGTAATCCAAAAAGTAATCCGTCACTTTTTGCTTTTATAAAGTAAGTGAAAAGTTACACTACTTACTACATTTTGAATAGGGTCATTCCTAATATGTGATCTTTTACATTTCCAAAGTAACCTTCCCCGACACACATTTATTACAGCATAAAGCAAAAATGTTGTGCCTTATTTATTTATTTATTTATTTATTTATAATACAAATCAACAGAAGACTGTGTTGGCTTCACATACTATCGTTCAACTTGCTTGTAATTTCTCTACTCCTCCTTTTTTTTTTTTATTTATTTTATTTCAGTTCCCTCACAGACAGTATAGAGACTGTTTCCCTGAAGAAAAAGGCCAGAAGAGCTGCATGGGATCGGTCGGAATTGACGGCTTCTTACTTCGTTCTTTCATTCATCGGATATGTCCGTTTCTTCAGGAAATTTGTGTCCAGGTCCCCCCCCCTCCCCCCCTCCCCTCCATTGCACTTTATTCCACTTATTCCTCATCACTTCCGTAATGCCCAGGTGACCATATTTTTCTTTCGGGAATATTTCAAAACGATATTTATGAACCTATTTATGCTTTCTCAACTTTCCGTCCTCTGTATATTTATCATAACGTCTTCCTTTTTTTTCAGCTGTCATGCTAACATCATCATTTAGGAGTAATATATATGATATATGATATGATAAATATATCCCGAATATATGACCATGCAGAAAAAAGCATATGATTAGCATGTAATAGAGGAAAGCAAAATAAAAAAATTTCCTAAATATGATGTCACTACTATAAGAAAACAAAAAAAAAAACCACAAACGATCCCCGTGTGTATGATACGGTGTAGAATGTCACATTTTATTCCTCGAGCAAATAAAACGAAAACCACGTGTTTGAAATGCAAATCAAGTCTTTAATGCCGTTGCTTAAGCTCGAACTGATTCATTCGCTGTGTGCGTGTGATACATTCCAGCAGAGGCTATTTTATTCCATCGTTGTTGTTGTTGTTGTTGTTTATTAATCCGTGATTTGATGAAATTGTGTTTAGATGCCGCTTCCATGAAACGCACAACCAGTTCTGATAAACTATAACAATCATTTCACGCCATGACAGCGTTGTGTTCTTTCCCCCCTTCTTTGAATCATAAGGAATTATTGCAGCCCCAGTGATTCACACGAGATAATCCCCTTAGTCTTTCCCACACCTTTTTATTTATTCATTTTTGTGTTACATTTTTGTGTTGTCTACACCAAGTTGACAACACGATAACGTAATTGTTCTAATTCTGCTGGTCAATATATGAAATGACGTCACTGGCCCGTCTGGAACCGGAGGCGCGACGGCACGCCGAGGTCAGCGTAAAATACACGCGTGACATTTCCGCCCCGTTGTGTATTGTGATTCATCGC
>JACRUU010000002.1:16425695-16428195 GCA_030449085.1 Kryptopterus vitreolus
AATATATCTAATTTAATTAAATAATAACGCTGTTTTTTAGGGTCGGCGCTCACCTTCATGACCTGAGGAAAGCCATATGTGGCTGCCAGGTGCAGCGCAGTTTGACCTTTGTTGTCACAGATGCTGATATCGGCTCCCAGTGTGAGCAGGTCCTGCACAATCTCTGGCTGATTGGCCGCCACTGCCACCAGTAATGCAGTCTAGGACACAACAACAAAGACGTACACTGAGCAAAGCAAGAATCAAAGCACAAAACATACGTGGTGGCGTGAAGACATTTTCCTAAAAACGCCCAAACCGAGGGCGTGGCATACCTTCCCCCTGTGCTCCTTGGTGTCCAGTTTTCCCAGCTCTTGCAGCTTCTCCGCTGCCGCGAAGGCGTATTCGCGCTCCCCCTTCGCCGTGTATATGTGCAGGATTCTAAATCAAGCCCAAAACACCCATGATGTTGCTGAGTTGGATGCACGGTAATATTCTGGTATCAAAAAGACACCCGTCTCCATCACTCACGTGTCTCCATCATCGTCCTTCCACGTGGTCCTGCTGTAGTCCATGGTCTGCAGAAAGAGCCGCGCCTCATCCAGCATCGCCATGTCCATGTTCATGTGGGGCCGTCCTGATAGACTGCAGGGCCCCGTAGAGTCCTGGGGCCTGGTCCCGGAGGACCACTCGTAACTTGGTAGGCTCATGCCCTGGACACTAAGGTCATCGCTGGGAATGGGCATTCCCGAGGTTACGGGACAATCTGCGTTGGGCCCCTGAAGCAAACGACAAAGGAAAAACAAATTGACTTTGGGGTTTGGAATTCGTGTTTCTTGGGAATATACAAGGAATAACGTATTAATACGTATTAATAGAAATGACATTAACGAGTCGACGCGAAAAAAGCGCGCCCTGACCTGTTGACTAGTTAATCCGTTACGTCAAATATGACGTTTACTTTGGAAATGTTATGACTTTGTAAAAAGTGATTACATTTGTTTGCTATGTGATTATTTTCGTTTGTCCACTAGGTGGCACTTTAATGGAATGAACATTCTAAGGGAAAAGCTAAGGGAGGTGGTGTATAGCCCAGTGGTTAAGGTGTTGGACTCTGGACCGGAAGATCACGGGTTCAAACCCCACCACCACCACCACCACCAAGCTGCCACTAGTGGGCCCTTGAGCAAGGCCCTTAACCCTCAATTGCCCAGTTGTAAGTCGCTCTGTAACCAGTTACTCCATAACACTGCTTCTAATCGCTTCGAAGTCCCCGGCCGTCTTCACTGCGACAAACGCGCCCAGTTTTGGAATGGCTTACGAAATGCGAGCTCGGGTGGTGGTGGTGGTGGTGGTGGGGGTGCTCCTGCGGTCCGAGGGCGTTGTAGCTGGGAGCGTGAGGATCCATGCCCGCGCTGAAGCTCAACGAATGCGTGAAGCTCAGGGCGGCCGGTGGGGAGTCCTGGAGGTAATTCAGGCACACCGAGGGGAAAGGGATGTACTCCTGTAAAGTGGGGGATAGCGGCTGCATGGGCGAATCCCACCGATGATACCGCATGGCCGCCATGTCTGAGAAGCTGCTGTTTGCACCTGTGGGGGGAGGGGGGAGAAAGAGACTCCAGAGACTCCGATAGCAGTAGGTATCTCCGAGTGTCGTTCGTGCCACTTACCGGCAGACGGATGTGGTGTCGAATCCTAACGAGGAGAAAGATCAGATTAGGATTGGCTTTCGTGATTTATACGTAAAGGCTTTCTGAACACAAACTCACTGGGATCGGTGCGGGGGCGGCAGCGGCAGCGGCGGTGTTCTCGGTGGAGGAAAAGGTCGGAGGAGCCGAGGACGTCTCTCGCTTTCTCTTCTGCTCCAAGAGCTTCTTCACTGTAGGCAGCGTGTAACACGGCTTCTCCTTCGGCGCTGAAGGTCAAACGCAAACGTTACACTTTTTCCCAATCCCCGCCCCCCCCATTATTATTATTATTTACTTTTTCTTTTTGCAATATATTTTTATTGGTAAAATATATACCAATCACAATGGGGTAAACAGAACAACCCCTCTTTTTCGCATTTTGCCTAAGAACACACAAACAAAACAAAAAACAACCCCTAAACACAAACCTTTTTATTTCTATTTATTTATTTTTATGCGCAATATCTATTAAGGGTAAAATATATACCAATCACAACAACAAAGTAAACAAAGTAAAGTCACATTTCTCATTTTACCTAAGAATACACAAACAAACCAAAAATAAATAAGTAACTAAACAAAAACTAACCCCTCCCCCTAGACACACGTTTTATTTCTATTTATGTATTTTTATGCGCAATATCTATAATGGTAAATATTAAGGTATATATATATATATAGTATATATATATATATATATATATATATATATATATATATATATATATATATATATATATACACACCAATCACAATGGGGTAAACGGAACAAAAATCACATTTCTCATTTTGCCTAAGAACACACAAACAAACCAAAGGAACAAAACAAATAC
>JACRUU010000002.1:16433195-16440695 GCA_030449085.1 Kryptopterus vitreolus
GGTGGTGGGTGGACTTGAACCTGCCATCTTCTGGTCCAGAGCCCAATGCCTTATCCACTGAGCTACCACCTCTATCCATCCATCCAAAACTTCACCACTATATTTAATATTCCCCTTTCCAGTCCATTACAGATTCAGCCAAGAGGAACCATTAATGGAACAAGACAGCACATACGCGTAAGTAAATAAAAAGAAAAAATACATTAAAATCATTTTTATATGATGTTTATAGGAAATCTTTCTTTTTCTCTCTCCCTCTCTCCTAACATGTTCTCAGATGATACATTTTCGAGCATCCCATCAATACGAGCTTTGAGATCAGGGATTTTGGGACATATGGACAATTGCCCAAATAGGTAAATGCATTTCTTTTTGTGCTATATCGGCTCCCATGGATTTTTCTAAACAAACACAAACAAATAAATAAATAAACTTTTCATTCATTCATTCATTCATCTTCTACCGCTTTATCCGATCTTCCCTCGGGTCACGGGAAACCTATGCCAATCTCAGGCGTCTATGGGCATTAAGGCAGGATACACCCTGGATGGAATGCCAACCCATCGCAGGACACACACACACACACACACACACACACACACACACATTCATACACTAGGGACAATTTTCCAAGGTACCAATCAACCTACTGTGCATGTTTTTGGACCGGGGGAGGAAACCGGAGAACCCGGAGAAAAACCCCTGAGGCACCGGGAGGACATGGAAACCGGAGAACCCGGAGAAAAAACCCCACAGAGAGAACATGCAGGGGAATCACACACGGTTCCATGAACACATGGCCGAGACGGGAATCGAAACCCGGATCTGTCTGGAGGTGTGAGGCGAACGTGCTAACCGCTTAGTTGCTGTGCAAACGGAACCTTCTTCTCCACCCTCGATGGAGTGCACCAGCTTTCTTCCTTCTTTTTGAGGCTTTGCCATTGTTACTGGTGTATATGTAATTACAGCAATAGACATTTCGAAAGGCTAAATTATTTATGCTCAGGATCTTCAGCTTGATCTTTAGCTCGGGTTACGGTCAGAAATGTGCATCTATAATTTGGGTCGTTGCCTTCAATCAAAGGGGATTCAAGTTCTGGCAAAAGTAAATATGATGCCTATACTTACACGCACTATAGACTAAAGTGTGTGGACACCTGACCATATTGTGCTTTTTGGACATCCTATTTCACCTTCAGTCCCCATTTTCTGTCACAAAAAAACATAGTCTTCTGGGAAGATGTTCCGCTAGATATTTGAACGCATTTGTGTGACATTCAGGGGGCACGGTGGTTTAGTGGTTAGCACGTTCGCCTCACACCGCCAGGGTCCGGGTTCGATTCCCGTCTCGGCCATGTGTGTGTGGAGTTTGCATGTTCTCCCCGTGCCTCAGGGGTTTTTTTCTCCGGGTTCTCCGGTTTCCTCCCGGTACAAAAACATGCACGGTAGGTTGATTGGCACCTTGGAAAATTGTCCCTAGTGTATGAATGTGTGTGTGTGTGTGTCCTGTGATGGGTTGGCATTCCATCCAGTGTGTATGTATCCTGCCTTAATTATGCCCAAACGATTTTGCACACTGCGGCCATACTGGTAGGCATCAGAACTGTCTATAGCAGCCATGTCTAAAGTCCGGCCCGGGGGCCAAATGCGGCCCGTGTTCAAATTTTTACCAGCAGTATAAAATACAAGAATACAAAAAAAAAGCTATTTTAAATTTCACTGTGTAAAGGTCAGAGAAGCAGGAGGCAAAGCTATAAAATTCCACTGTATTCTTTAATTAAAGCAAAATAAAATAACAATTTTATCGGTTTTATCTGCCCTCGTTTTGTACTTCAGAATAAGATCAATGTTAGTGTCGTTTTCCGGTTCACAGGACCGGAAATTAAATTTAATAGTGAATTAAATTAATAGTGCCATTTAATAGTGAATTTTATATATATATCTATATATATATATATATATATATATATATATATATATATATATATAATTTCAAATGAACCTAGATATTTAATCTTCCTGAACGTTTTCTTAAGTTTATATGGCCTTAAAATATAAAAGACATTTAGTCATTTTAGTCAACACTTGTTTCAATTTATTGGTTTTATGAGTGAAGAAATAAAAAGTCTGCCATTTGCAATATAAAAAAAAAATATTAATTTGTTAATTTGCATTTAATTATAATGTTCAAGCCTCAGCAAAATTTGGCCCTCTTTACTAAAAGTTTGGACACCCCTGCTATAGAGAGACCTTTGTCATGCATTGCTTGCCAGTGCCACCTACTGGTCACAAGCAGCATTACGCTTCTTAAATGATCCGAGAACAGAAGAGCAAATCGATGTGAGACCTGATCACGTGTTGCATCTCTGTTACCCTGGTAAATCAGGTGTGTGATTAAGGAATTATACACCAAGCAGGTGCTAATAAGTTTCATATGTAGGTTGAAGCAGCTATTATTAACCGAACCAGAAATAGCTGAGTAGGAGGATTAAAGACCGGGTGATGAACAGGTTATGGAAGGTGGTTTAGATCACTGGGGCTACATCACGGCAAAACTGAAGCACAGAAGGTACTTGACATCGGCAAAGTGTTATTCCGATCCCTCTAGCACCACCGCGTGGTCTATTAGAGAAATGACAGGAATGTCACAAGGTTATGTCAAGTTTGGGTCAAAGAACAAGTTAAAGCATTGATTTATTGATTTATAGGACATGCACGGTACAATACTGTTAATGTCACGTGTGGTATTTTGCTTCATAAAACCAGACGTAAAAATTTTATTAAAGGGGCTTTTAAAAACGAATGAATGAATGAATTACGTTTAAAAACGTGTATATATTCACAGAATATCTTTTTTTTTATCTGTTTATAAACCTTTATTATGTGTTAACTGGTCTACAAAACTTTCAAACAAGGGTTACCTTAATTAACACAACATGGAGGGGGTGTAAACTTGTGGACCACCATTGTCGTCATACGTAATGCCGTTGTAGGGAAAGACTCCGTTATGGTATATATTAGCTCCTCTTTCATAGCCAGGGTGTTACTTATGATTTATTTAAAAACCCCTGTTTAATTATTAATGTCTACAAGTACCAAGTACAATGACTTATTCTTTCCACAGGATAATTACAAATGAGAGTGAAGGAGGACAGCTAATATCCTCCTTGTTGAAGAGAGAACAAAGTCAGTAAACCTGAGAGCAGCTACCAGAGACAAATGTGTTATTTGATTATATATATATATATATATATATATATATATATATATATATATATATATATATATATATATATATATATATATATATATATATATATATATATATATATATATATATATATATATATATATATATATATAATAAGTAGGCACGGTGGTTTAGTGGTTAGCACGTTCGCCTCACACCTCCAGGATCCGGGTTCGATTCCCGTCTCGGCCATGTGTGTGTGGAGTTTGCATGTTCTCCCCGTGCCTCAGGGGGTTTTTTCTCCGGGTTCTCCGGTTTCCCCCCCGGTCCAAAAACATGCACGGTAGGTTGATTGGCACCTTGGAAAATTGTCCCTAGTGTATGAATGTGTGTGTGAATGTGAGTGTGTGTGCCCTGCGATGGGTTGGCATTCCGTCCAGGGTGTATCCTGCCTTAATGCCCATAGACACCTGAGATAGGCACAGGCTACCCTGACTTGTAATCTTTTAATAAGTATCTGTAATTAATTACACGTTTTTCTCAGTAACCGTAACGGATTACTGTTACTTTTATTTTGTAATTAAATCACGTAACGCCGTTACACGTAACTAGTTACTCCCAAATGCCGCTATATAATGTCCGATTTTTTTTTATATATGCCTATGAATGTAAATAAGGCAAAAAGTCAGCTGTCTTTATCTCCGTAAACTGTTTTATGTTGCAAGAGTATACAAAGAATATAAAATGCACTCCTCAGAAGCCATGAAAAAAAAAGGACAAAATGTAAAATACAGGATGTTTTCAGGCAAAATGAAAAAGAGAATGTAAAAAGAGGGGGGGGGGAACAAAAGCGAAACTAGTTTTGCATTAATAATAAATAAACACACCGACATAAAGACACATAGCATTTAGTCCAGAAATTCACTTTGCTATTCCTGAAGCCGTTTATTCATTAAATATAATATCTCAGTACCCGGGAAAGGTAAATAATCAGAGAACGAGATAATTGTGCGTTTGAAAACAGGACATAAACGTTTCATTTCCACTGATCTCTCTGCAGGATGTGCTGCCATCTAGCGGCGCTGCTGTCAAACTACATTTAGCCGTGAGATTTTACCGTGAGTTGTCCCTAACCCGACAAGACACACGTGACAAATAATAATAAAAAAAAACAACGCACATTTATCTTCATTGGAAATGTCAGATATAAAATTGAACGTGTGCATACTCACAAGGCATAAACATTTAAAGAAGTCAGGGAGGAGAAAAGCGATCTCTTACTATGCTGCATTATTTATTTGTTCATTTCTTTCATCATATTTTGCTTTTTTTTTGGTGGGGTCCGGCAGTGTGTGTAAAATGAATTCACATTGAAAGCATTTGGCAGATGCACTTATCCAGAGTGTCTTGCAATTGAGTGTTAAGGGTCTTGCTCAAGGGCCCACTATTGGTAGCTTGATGATGGTGGGATTTGAACCTGCAATCTTACAATCTTCTGGTCCAAAGGCCAATGTCTTATCCACATTAGCGGTGAGCATTACCTCAAATTTCCCGGGCACGCGTGTAATTAATAAGACATGTAGCCGCAATGTTGCTTGGGATCGGACACTTGGTCTAATCCAACTCTCTTTTGAAATCTCTAAAAACAAAGCCAAAAAGCCCCCCAAAAAACATGGAGGTGGAAGCTTTAATAGTTCAGGGTTCTTTTAGGCGAAAACCACATGGACCTGAGCTGAGGATCAAACCTTGTTCATTCATTCATTTGTTCATCTTCTACCGCTTTATCCGATCTTCCCTCGGGTCACGGGGAGTCTGTGCCTATCTCAGGCGTCTATGGGCATTAAGGCAGGATACACCCTGGATGGAATGCCAACCCATCGCACAGGACACATCACTCGCAGGACACACACACACACACACACACACACATTCATACACTAGGGACAATTTTCCAAGGTGCCAATCAACCTACCGTGCATGTTTTTGGACCGGGGGAGGAAACCGGAGAACCCGGAGAAAAACCCCCTGAGGCACGGGGAGAACATGCACAAACTTCACACACACATGGCCGAGACGGGAATCGAACCCGGACCCTGGAGGTGTGAGGCGAACGTGCTAACCACTAAACCACCGTACCCCTCGCTGTCCAATGTACCGCACTTGAAATATTGTTAAATATGGGTAGGAAAAAGAAACGTTCGTTTTTATAAAGTATGGCATTTAATACGAGTGATGAGTTTAGAAGTGCCTGTCCTCGCTCGTGCTGTCAGCAAGTTGATAAACAAGCGCCTGTAACGCAGCACCTGTCTACGTCCATCCGCAGCGGTGCTGCCGGCGCAGCGATTTTAATCACGCCGCTAAAGCGTTCAATAAAAGCGCGGCCGATCGTTTTTTGACGTACGTGCTCGGATTGTTTTACTCCTCGAACGCTGGCTTGAGGAGCGGCGTGTCGTTTTTCCGCTGACGCTTGTTTATGTCGTTTGTGCCACAGCTCATCGACGTTCTCGCTCTTTTAGGAACGAGTCTAATAGCGGGAAGAGGGGGGGGGGGTTCGGTTCGACGAGCTTATCATCGTCATTAGGACTAAAACAGTGTTGAAGGCACCGGAAAGGTCAAATGGTCCTCTGCACATCATGGAATGCTTATCATTGGGAGAGGAAGCGCTTTTCCATGCATTTGGCTGCAGTGATCGGTGGGGAAAATAAATAAATAAATAAATAAATAAAGACCCCTTTGCAAGGTCAATAACATGTATAGTGTCAGGGAGTTACGGCGTTACGTAATTGAATGACAAAATAAATGTAACAGTAATTCGTTACTTTTTTCAGCTACTTATGGAAATTACAAATGGAGTTACATCTGAACAATTTCGTGTAAAATCTGCGCTTTAGACGCCGCCGTGATTTTCAACCGAAACGGGATTTCGATTTTGTACGATGACAACCTGCTGCAGTTTCATTTCGGAAAATAGAACCGATTTTTTTTTTTATTATTAATTTTTTTTCTCTAGGTTTCGAAACTTTTTTTTTTCTCTAAGGACGTTAACTTGAAGCGCCACCTAGTGGCCAAAAAAAGTAACCACTTTACTTTTCATTGAAAGGTTACACTACTTATTACATTTAATACATTTTGTAATCTGTAATCACTGTATATAGGCCAGTGATTCTTCTCATCTATTTAAAAAGACTCTTAGCATTTATCGGTGTGTTTAGTAGTATATTATAACCCTAAATATATAGTTCTAAACCTATAGTTCTATTTTAAATAATTTCCACTTCAGAAGGTATCCTCTAGCGCCACCTGGTGCCCCTCCCCAAGATAGACAACCCGCCATCCCAACATATGGCCTATCAAGAGCAGGGGCAGGCCACATCCGTCCTTTTGGTCCTTTAAATCTGGTCCTTTTAATTTGTCCTTATCCTGCAATATTTCACCATTCCACCAGGTGGCGCATTCGGCACGGTGAGACATTGAGTATTAACATTAATGCCTTTGATATGTTAGTTTGATACGTATGTGTCCGGTGCTGGCCCGGCCCTGTCTATCAAATCTTAAATGTCAATGTGCTAAAAAGTTTGCGCCCCCACCCCCCCATCCCGGATCAAGATTAACAACCTTATGGGAGCAAAACCCTGCGCCGAGGGATATTATGGGCTGGAAGAAAGGGCCTGGAATTGCTATACATCCTTGTCACATGGCTCTATAAAGCATGCGTAAACGTTTCCTTGCACGATATTTCCGACGGACCGAACTTTATATGTTTTGCGTCAAACCATTGTTAAGCTCTCTAGTCATTGCCACACGAGTGCCTTTCTGTCTCAACACTGCCTTCCAGGCGTCATTCCAATCTCCAGCAGCCGATTTGGATTTGCAGCGTTTATCCACTTTTAGAGCACTGCACCACTGCAGAAAAGCTCTCTCCTTTTTCTTTTTCTTGCCGTCTCTGTAACGTTCTATGCTTTTTCGTGGGATATTTATCACGGGAACGGACTGAAGAGTAAGCGGGGTCTACTAAACCCCTGCTGTGTCGACACGGGCACTGCTGCACCGGGAACGGAACAGACGGTGCATCATAGAATTGTCAATGTCAAGTCCGACTGTCGCGAGATCGGATCCAGGATCCCACATTAGCGCTGTGATAGGGATGCGGCGGTTTAGTGGTTAGCATGTTCGCCTCACACCTCCAGGGTCGGGGGTTCGATTCCCGTCTCGGCCATGTGTGTGTGGAGTTTATGCATGTTCTCCCCGTGCCTCAGGGGGTTTTTCTCCAGGTTCTCCCGTTTCCTCCCGGTCCAAAAAACATGCACGGT
>JACRUU010000002.1:16445695-16448195 GCA_030449085.1 Kryptopterus vitreolus
ACCGTTTTATCCCATGCAAAAAAAAAACTCCAGATGAAATCTCGGCGCAATAAAAATGTATGATCCATAAATATTAATCCAGTCTTTTGACTTTTTAATAATTAAACCTGTTTTTTTTTTTCTTCTTCCATTTCTCCGAATAACCGAGTGGGAAAATTCCGACCACACCTTTGCACAAACTTTGCGCGGTCTGGGCTTCTTGGGAACCGGTGACGCGGGCGGCGCACCGGGACAGGAATTGGCGGGTCGAGAAATAAACAATAGTGGCATCCAATGACGCCAAGCCGGCAGACGGACGCCTGTGCAGGTACAAGGGGGTCCTCCAGGCCCTCAAAGTGTACAAATATATGGCACATTAGGATGCTCTCAGGATGTATACATATCCAGCTGTTGTGAGATGCCTGGCCAGGTGTTATGATCTGTTTTTAAGTTCATTTTTAATCATCTTGATCATGCGGTCACATGCATAATTAAAGAACTATAGTGTGCATATGATGTTGCTGTTCTACATATGAAATGTATAGGATTCCATTATTAACTGTAATGCAGAATCATTTGGAACTTTTGCGTAGGCAAAAAAAAAACCTATAGAAACATAGAAATGTTTAGCTGGGCGGCCTGATACCAATGCGAAGCTTATAAGGGTTACACTTGTATACCTTTTGTAGTCTCTATTTGTCTCCGTTTTCGGCATTGTTAAAAAGTGTTGTACGAATAAAATAAATAAAAAATATAAAAAGTCCCATGACACACTTCTGCCCAGCTCAGGTCAGTGCGGATGGTTACGAACTCTGTGCTTCTGCACTTTATTGTGCCTTCGCGGGGAATTACAGGCGACATTAAAAATGATTAGGCTCGTAAAGAAACGACGGAGCAGAGGGTTTAAAAGGAAAAAAAAATGGCTCAATGTCATTGTATTTCATTGTTATTTATTTATTTTTCATATTCACGGCCTCTGACTGCATTGACTAGTTTGTATATATATATATATATATATATATATATATATATATATATATATATATATATATATATATATATATATATATATATATATATAGTATCTATGAATGAATATTTCCACATTTCGTCACTTTATGTATTTTTTGGGGTATTTTATAGACGGCACCTAAGATAGAAGGCACCTAATTAGTAATTAGAATGTGTGTATTTAAACCCCCAGTATAATCACAGCTGTTCGGTGAAGGCCTCTGAGGTTTTTTTGCACTTCGCAGATAACATTAGTGAGCATCATGAAGACTAAAGAACACCCCAGGCAAGTCAGGACTAACGATGTGGAGAAGTTTAAAGCATGGTTAGGTTATAATGATAATAATCATCGTTGATAATACATTATGAGAGAGGATCTCCTCATCCACCTCGATGATTATATTATATATTATATTATTATATGATTATAAAAGCATATCCCAAGCTTCGAACATCTCACTGTTATATTCGTCATCTGAAAAACTGATCTTTGGCACTACTGCTAACCTACTGCTGATACTGACAGGTCGGGCAAGGAGAGCACCTGATCCAAGATGCAACTTAGAAGGCCTGTCGTAACTCTCACACCTGAGATTCTTTCCCCAGGACGACTAGAGTGGTAAGAAGGGAGTGGTTCCGTTTGCATGTAGGTGGCCAGGCAAACATGTGGAAAAAGGTACCATTTTATGATCCTGGTGGTGGCAGCACCATGCTGTGGGGATGCTTTTCTTCAGCAGGGACTCAGCAGGAAGCTGCTCAGGGTTGATGGGAAGGTGGATGGAGCTTAATAATGTTCAGCCCTTGAAGAAAACTTATACAAGAACTTGAGACCGGGGTGGAGGTTCGCCTTATAGCAGGACAACGACCCTTGATCATACAACCAGAGCTATAATGGAATGGTCGAGATCATAATATATTCACGTGTTAGCACGGCCCGGTCAAAGTCCAGACCTAAATCCTACTGAGCATCTTTGGCATCTTTGGTGAAAAAGACCGCTGTTCACAGACATCCTCCATCCAATCATCCATCCAACTGGAGCTGTTACGCAGAAGAAGACCGGGCAAAAATACCAGTATCTAGATGGGCAAAGATGTGGAAAGTGTGTAGCTAGATAGATAGATAGATAGAAGGATAGATAGAAGGATAGATAGATAGATAGATAGATAGAGGATAGATAGATAGATAGATAGATAGATAGATAGATAGATAGATAGATAGATAGATAGATAGATATACAGATAGATAGATAGACTGGCAGACATAGATCGATAGATAGATAGATAGATGATAGATAGGCTAGATAGACTAGATATAGTAGATATATAGACAGATAGATCGATAGATAGATTGAGGATAGATAGATAGATAGATAGATAGATAGATAGATAGATAGATAGATAGAAGATAGATAGATAGATAGATAGATAGATAGATAGATAGATGGAAGGATAGATAGATAGATAGATAGATAGATAGATAGACAGACAGGCACAGATAGATAGATAGATA
>JACRUU010000002.1:16450695-16455695 GCA_030449085.1 Kryptopterus vitreolus
AAATGTAGAAGTTTAGCATGGGTGGAATGTAAGAGACCATTTGCATGTATATTTACATGTGTGTGTATGTGTGTGTGTATATCTAATAGTATATATATATATTTCATCTATAGTATATATACTAATATCTATATAATTATATATATAGATATCTATAGTATATACATATGTTCTTTCCTCTCTCTCTCTCTCTCTCTCTCTCTCTCTCTCTCTCTATCTCTCTCTCTTGCAGAAGCTGTAGAACCGGTTACACACATGACTGTGCTTTCATAATGCCAATCCCACGGGCACCTTGAGGGCACTACCCGCCCGGAAGTTCCCTCGATTGTTCTTGCCTTAGCAATTTGCAAGGACTTCATAAACATACCCGATCAGGCGTATGTTATCAGGCACTGTTAGGATTAAAAAAAACAACAATATTATGTTCATTTCAGGTCCAAAGCATGAAAGTCAAGCAGTTATTTTTTTTGCTATGACGAAGCAAACCACGTCTGTAACATGCCTCGGAATGCAGGAGGAAGTGTAGTAACCTCTGAAACAGAAAAAAAGAAAAAGAAACACAATATCACATGATTAACTCTTTATTCAGTCATCAATGCCCTTTCGCTGAACCGATTCCTTTTAACGAGTCTGGATTCGATTACTTCGGAACTCGAGGTTAGAATAGTTGATGCAAATTGCGAAATGAAATGTAAAAAACGCACCACGAATCATTTAATAAGAGCACGATGATGTCGATTCGCGGCCTAAAGCACGGTGTAAACAATGTTCGTTTTTATGATATATGTTTGTGGTTTTTTTGTTTTTTTTTTCCAGCTACACTTTTTGTGCAAGGACCTTCCCAATCTGTCCTGGAGGGAGATAGTGTGACTCTGGAATGTCTGGACTCGGAGTCCGAGCACAACATGAGCTCGGTGTACTTTGAAAAGATGTCACGGGTGAGCATTATTATACACGCCGTCATGCACATGGCTTTAAACGCCAGGGAGGCGTGGAGCGGAATCGTGCGCTGACACTTTACGGAGCAGGACGGTTGGGTTTAATCGACGTCTACCTGCGGTACGAGCCGAGGCCAATGGGTTTTCATGGTGTTTACCTGAGTGCGATCCTAACCGAGAACACACACACACACACACACACACACACACACACACACACACAAAAGAAAAATGCACCAGAGCAGGGTCGGGTTGTTAAAGAAAGCTGTCCTGAGCAGATGCCAGGGAGCAGTGTGTGTGTTTTAAGGGGGCCGCGGAGGTTACATTTATCACTTTGTTTAATTAACACATAACACCAATCGTTCTCGGGAGGATTTGCGGCATCTGTCACAGCCCAGAAACCGGTCGGAATTTCCTTTTCGTTTATTCCTGGTATTCGTTTATTCTAGCATTTTTTTAAATAAAAAAAAAAAAAATCGGATTTTCAAGTGTCACCACAGGGGGGCGCTGTTTGTTTTTTCTACCTGTTTTTTTTACTAGTTTCTTGGGAACAAATAAAGGATTTTCAAGTTTCACTACAAGGGAGGGGGGTATTTATTTGTCGTTTCTTGGAAAAAAAAGAAGGGATTTTCAAGTTTCACCACAGGGGGCGCTGTTTGCTTTTTCTAGTTTGTTATTTGTCGTTTCTTGGAAAAAACGAAAGGATTTTCAAGTTTCACCACAGGGGGGCGCTGTTTGTTTTTTTCTAGCTGTTTTTTTTTCTAGTTTCTGGAAAGAGAATGAAGGGATTTTCAAGTTTTACCACAAGGGGCGCTGTTTTTTTTTTTTTTTGTTTTTTTTTTTTTTTGACCCGTTTTATGTATTTAAAAAATGTGAATTTTTGTGGGGTTTTTTTTTGCAGCACTTTCACATGTGGCACCGGCTGGACGGATACGGTTACGGATACGGATACGGACGCTATTACCGCCGCTGTTTCTGGAGCGACGCGGACGTGCTGAGGGAAGACGGCCGTCTGATTCTTATGTTGCCGAGAGTCCAGTACTGGTCTTCGGGATTGTACCGCTGTGTGTCATACAACACCTCCGACCTGAACAATTCGTCACTGCCTTATAAGCTTACAGTGCACTGTGAGTTCACTTCCCTTTATTTATTTATTTATTTATTTAAAAAATTTAGCCAGCGTTAGATTTCACACTGACACTGGCTTCGGCTGAATTATCGTCACTATATAAGCATCATTTCTAGGCCTAAACATGCAAAATGGCAGGTGTGTGCAGAGAAGGGAATGCAAATAAGACCTCAGAGTCATGTGATCATGACTGAGCCAGATTTTGAACTCCATTGTTATATATACCAGAATGGCTTTATATATATATATATATATATATATATATATATATATATATATATATATATATATATATATATATATATATATAACAGGGCTGTCAAAGTGAAGGCAAATTCACTTTAACGGCACTAATGTTATTAACATGTGATTAACTATCAGTGTGTGCATTACTACGTGTGAGCAATCTTCTCCGTTCACTCTGCGTCGTGTCGGCGAATGAACGAAACCCGAACAACAAAAAAAGAAGAAACGAATAAAGAGACGTTCAGTGCATTCCACTCACGCTTCCTAAATCCCCCCCCCCCCCCCCCCCCCCCCCCCCCCCCCCCCCCCCCCCCCCCCGCGAGTTACACCTACTAGCTGCGCATTCACAACAGGTACGATAAAGCGCTTCCGTATAACCTAAACACCGTATCACCAGTTTATATGGAAAAGCAACCGGAACACAATTCTTAAAGGAGCCACGTCCCATATTTTACACTTCAAAACCAACCACTAAACAAAATAACATTGAAATTAACAAGAAATTCATATTAAAAGAATCATTTCAAAGAATAAAATAACTATGAAATAATTAATCATTTTATTCAAGGGAGTGATTTTGAGAGGAAATGTATATGATTATAACATCAGTTACTGAATATTAGAAACATGTATTCAGTATTCATTTAAGGGACATTGAAAACATGTGATATATATATATATATGTGTGTGTATATATATATATGTATTTATATATATATATATATATATATATATATATATATATATATATATATATATATATATATATATATATATATATATATATATATATATATATCATATAGATCTATATATATATATATATATTGAACTGATCCAAGTTTGATGTAAAATATAACTTTTTTCTCATGACAATAATAGTGAGAATTCCGCCACTAAAACTTTAGTGCTAAAACACATAACAGGTTTGTCAAGTATCAGGTTGTTTACCATGTCGTTACAAAACATGAGATTGCTGACGCAACTCCCGTCTCCGGTTGAAACCACTATTTGGGAACTCTATCGCTTCTAAAAAGCCGAGGCCGAGCGAAAATGATTGTTCTTTCAGGACGACAGACCCGGGCTTGATATCGAGTGGCGGTTCTGCTCCGTCTCGGAGCGAGTCGATAATGGTGGCTTATCAGAAAAACGCAGCGGGGGGAGATGGAAGGATTAATGGGACGGGTCAATACACACATATATGAAGAAAATACCCATTACGCGTATTATTACGGCGAGCCGAGGCTTTATAGACCATAATTATTATTTCTATTGATCAGCCGCAGAGCTGGAAGGTCTCTCGCTGGACGGCCAGGGCTTTTCTGCTTTTCTTTTGGGGGGACAAAACCCCTCGATGCTGCATAAGAGGTTTACGATTACATTACAGTTCGTGCAGTGATTATTAATCCCATATGATAATTTTACTCAGGGTTTTTTTTTTAAAAACACTTCCAGTCTGGCGTCTCGTTTTTTTTTTTTTCCCCAAGCCGTGGAACTGTTAAACAGACGTAAGAGGACTTCCCTTACTAGTCTATAATGTTCAGCGCCATGGTGCTGTTTTGGACCATCTGAAGTTCTTTTGGAGTGTCATGGAAATTCCCATTGGAATTCCGAATGCAAGCTACGACGCCCGTGGAAAATCCGCACAACGGGAATACGGCCTCCTTTGGAATAACCGTAACGGTCACGGTTTAGGGGTTTTGCCTTCGCTTAGTGGTCATGGCAAAACAGACGCTCGGAGAACAAATATAGAGTGACACTTCTTCCTTGAGTGTTTACGTGACCCTCGAAACGACTGCTCAAAGAAGGTATTAGAGGAAAGATGTAAACATCCCAGGCCTCCCTATGACGCATAATAAATATTCCATCGACACTGTTTTGTATCTGTTTATTTGTTCCTCTTTTTCGTTGTTATTGACGCCAACGAGAGCGAGTTCAGGACGGCGAACGTTTTCCTCCGAATATAGGGAGCCGTGATACAGCGCCCCCCGGAGGACAGACGGATGAATGCATTGCTCAAGGGCCCTCATAGCTATACCGGATCCTGTATTTTTGCTTCGTCTTTTAAATCCACAGTTGTTGTTTTTGTTGTTGTTGTCCCCCCTTCCCCACCCAGATATGCGAGACGTCTCGGTGAGCAGACTCAACGCCAGCTTCATCGCCCGCTACTTTGCCCCGCAGGACGACCTGCGCGTAACGCTAGGGGAAGACGTGGAGCTGAACTGCTCGACCACCGCCTCCGAGACTCCTCAGTACTCCTGGCTCAAAGAGGTAACAAAGCAAAACAAAAAAAGGAATTCTGGGAATATTATAGCGATGAGGTTTTTTTGCTGGTAATAACTCCCCATCGTTAGCGAGTCAAATGTAAAGAAATGCGCCCGAGAGCAAAAACAACAAGGTCACTGCATGGTTTCTTTGTTGTTGTTGTTGTAATTCCCTTGTTATCGCAATAGTAAATAGTAATAGGAGCCCTGCGGTGCCGCTTATTAAGGTGTAAAAGCTCGCCATCGAAGCCTAATTCTTGACTACAGTCGGGGGGGGGGGGGGGTATGGGGGGGCTGGGGGACGTCCGAATCGCCCATCGGCACTAACTTGCGTAACTTGAGACGTCCTTGGTTTTATTTTTTATTTTATTTATCTTACATTCTTTATTGATGGGAAGTTGGTTGTCTTCACATATTCACCAC
>JACRUU010000002.1:16463195-16465695 GCA_030449085.1 Kryptopterus vitreolus
CAGATAGATAGATAGATAGATAGATAGAAGGATGGGATAGATAGATAGATAGATAGATAGATAGATAGATAGATAGATAGATAGATAGATAGATAGATAGATAGATAGATAGATAGATAGATAGATAGATAGATAGATAGATAGATAGATAGAGTAATAGATAGATAGATAACAGATAGATAGATAGATAGATAGATAGATAGATAGATAGATAGATAGATAGATAGATAGATAGATAGATAGATAGATAGATAGATAGATAGATAGATAGATAGATAGATAGATAGATAGATAGATAGATAGAGATAGATAGATAGATAGATAGATAGATAGATAGACATACAGACAGACAGATAGATAGATAGATAGATAGATAGATAGATGGAAGGATAGATAGATAGATAGGTAGATAGGTAGATAGGTAGATAGGTAGATAGGTAGATAGGTAGGTAGGTAGGTAGGTAGGTAGGTAGATAGATAGATAGATAGGGACGGACAGACGGACAGACAGACAGACAGATAGATGGGTAGACAGACAGACGGATGGGTAGACAGACAGATAGATAGACAAACAGATATATAGATAGATAGATAGATAGATAGATAGATAGATAGATAGATAGATAGATAGATAGACAGACAGACAGACAGACAGACAGATAGAAGGATGGGTAGACAGACAGATAGATAGACAAACAGATACATAGATAGATAGATAGAGACAGACAGACAGATAGATAGATGATAGATAGAAGGATGGGTAGACAGATAGATAGACAAACAGATACATAGATAGATAGATAGAGACAGACAGACAGACATAGATGGATAGATGGATAGATGATAGATGGATAGATAAATAAATAAATAGATAGACGGATAGATGGATGGATGGATGGATGGATAGATAAATAAATAAATAGATAGATGGATGGATGGATGGATGGATAGATAAGGCTTTCCGACACGTGACCGGAGAACGTAAACGAGACGTACGAGTCGAGAGAATCATTAGAGTACAGAGACGTGGGTTGTTTTTGCGATTTGAATGACATCATCGACTCGAATCTTAATCGGGACCGTTTTTTTTTTTTTTTCCCGGAAGTTCGAGGCGTTCACCGGAGACGAGGGAAATATCTCGAGGCAGGCTGTAGATGCTACGGACGTCTTCAAAACACACTTTCAAGATATGCTTTGGGGGAAGGTTAAAGTTAGAAGCAAAAAAAAAAACCCTGTATTAAAGATAAAGAACAGACACGAGGAAAAAAGAATCGTCCAGGTTCGGCAATAATTAAAGAAAAACGCATTAAAAAAAAGACGTATAGTTCTATTATCTACGTGTGCTGGAACCCTGCTTAATATTCTCCACTTCTTCCGCCTTGTCTGGAATGGGCGCTATGTCATCCCTCCATCTTTACGCTTCTTATAGCAGATCCTATATTACGCTAGCCATAAGTGAGGCGCGGCACTTCATTAACGTCCACGCTATCATAACTGCTCATTTGATCAGTGCCGCCCGACCCTAAACCCCCCCCCAGGGGGGCCCCCCCCCCCCGGATTTTTATTTTTATCACCGTGTGGCTGACCAGAGGCCGTCATTAATAATGCAGACGTGACTTTTTTCTTTCTCTCTCTCTCCCTTTTTTTTTTTGCTTTTTTTTTTTTTTTTTTTTTTTTTTTTTAAAACAAAGTCTCTCCATTACACACACACACACACCCACACACACACACACACACACACACACACACACACACACACACACACACACACACACACAGTACGGAGTGCAACTGGGGAAAAATGTTATTGTGTAGATTTGTCATGTCCTCTGTAACCCTGCCTTTGTTGTAAAGGATGGCGCTGGCAGGGTTGTTCAGCGGGACCGGCTCCAAAATCACCACCCCCGGACTGCACCGTGCACAGTAACCACACAACTTCCACCAAGCACACACTTCATTTACAATTGTTCCCCTCCCCGCTGTTGTAATACAACAAAAACAAACAAACAAACAAAAACAAAAAATCGTCCAACATGGCTATACACAAAGTTGTCTGTCTGTCTGTCTATCTATCTTCTATCTATCTATATCTTATCTATCTATCTATCTATCTATCTATCTGTCTGTCTGTCTCTATCTATCTATCTATCTATCTATCATCTATCTATCTATCTATCTATCTATCTATCTATCTATCTATCTATCTATCTATCTATCTATATCTATCTATCTATCTATCTATCTATCTATCTATCTATCTATCTGTCTGTCTGTCTATATCTATCTATCTATCTATATCTATCTATCTATCTATCTATCTATCTATCTATCTATCTATCTATCTATCTATCTATATATCTAAATATCTATCTATCTATCTATCTATAGTCTGTCTATCTGTCTATCTATCTATCTATCTATCTATCTATCTATCTATCTGTCTGTCTGTCTGTCTGTCTGTCTGTCTGTCTATCTATCTATCTGGTATCTTTCTTTCTAT
>JACRUU010000002.1:16470695-16523195 GCA_030449085.1 Kryptopterus vitreolus
TTTGGACTTTGCGTAAACATCAGCATAGCGAAATACCTCAATCTGCATTATTTACCTTCCTGTTTATTGTTATTTACAATGTACAATCAGCAAGGATGCGTGAAATGTTTTTTCTTTCTTTCTTTCTTTCTTTCTTTCTCTCTTCCGACGGATCTACGGCGACTCTGACCAGAATAACGCCTGGGTGAAAAGTGAAAATGGGGGCTTGTTTGTTGTGAGAAAATGCTTATTTCTATTGCAGTCACATAGTGCGAGTGTGTGTTTTTTTGTTTTTGTGTGTGTGTGTGTGTGTGTGTGTGTGTGTGTGTGTGTGTGTGTGTGTGTGTGTGTGTGTGTGTGTGTGAGTAAACAAAAGATTGCCTCTTCCTAATTTGCAAGCATCGGTGCCGATTAGCTGCTCACTTTAGTGGAGGCTGATATTCACCCCCGCAATTGTCATCTCGGCTCGGTGCACAGCGCTCGGTAATACGGAGACGACAATATGCGTCTGATTCCGGGGAAAAGTCCGCCTCGACTATCTTGATCTCATTACGCTTTAGAAAAAAAAAAAAATACATATAGCAATTTTCTTCACACTCCAAAAGATTCAGTAATGGTTATGGTGGCGAGTCAAATAATAAAAAAAAAAAGATTCAATGTTCAACCATGAAAGTAAAACATTTGGGACACCTGTAGCAGAGGAATTTCTGCCCTACGGAATGGGGGTCTGGGGTACGTGTGTGTATATATGTGTGTATATATATATATATATATATATATCTATATATATATATATATATATGGTCAGCACGTTTGCCTCAAACCTTCCAGGGTCGGGGTTCGATTCCTGTCTCGGCCATGTGTGTGTGGAGTTTGCATGTTCTCCCCCGTGTCCTCAGAGGGTTTTTTCTCCGGTTCCTCCGTTCTCCGGTTTCCTCCCCCCTCCCACAGGTCCAAAAACATGCAACGCTAGGTTGATTGGCACCTTGGAAAATTGGTCCCTAGTGTATGAATGTGTGTGTGTGTGTGTGTGTGTCCTGCGACGGGTTGGCATTCCATCCAGGGTGTATCCTGCCTTAATGCCCATAGACGCCTGAGATAGACACAGACTCCCCGTGACCCGAGGGAAGATCGGATAAAGCGGTAAAGAAGATGAATGGTTAGATGAGTGTTAGAAGATGAATGAATGAATGTTAGTTATGGACGCCGCGCCTCCAAACCCGAGGCCCTAATCCAGGGGTGGGGCAAACGATGGTCCCCTTGTTCCTTTTAATCCAGATCGGCCGAAGATCGGTGCAGCATTGTCCAAATCAGATCATATCATAATTACGACGGCATTCATTTGACCTTGTCCTGTAATTGCCTGGCGTTCCACCAGGTGGCGCATTACTCGCAGTGATACATTGAGTATTAACATTAATGCCTTTTATATGTTTAAGTTTGATACGTATGCATGTGGTGCTGGCCCTGTCAAATTTTCAAAGACAATGTGGCCCCTGAGCAAAAAAGTTTGCCCCCCCCCATCCCCCCCCCACCACCACCATAACACTATGCAATCCCGTACACTTCCTATAGCTAGCAATAGCGAGTGATACGCAATATTACATATCTTATGTCTGATCCCTTAAGTTAAACCCATATGATTGTATAATGTTGAACGTCCGTAAAAGAAGCACAAAGTTTCTCAGATTCATATCAATGCTTTATGGTTTAGATATCGACGGAATTATTTCCTGCTGTTATTCGTACTTCATTTATGTCCTTTATCCGTCTCTTTTTCCTTCTTTATATGGTGATCAGACAAATTAACAGTTCGTCACGAAAAAAAAACCAAGATAGTCGTCGTCCCGCGGTTGGAAAAGGAGGAGGGGGGGGTCTTTAAATAACACGCTTCCTTGTTTTATTACCTCCATTTATTACATTATGTGCAACGCCGCGGTCTACACGCCATCCCTGTGCTGTTACTATAGAAACCATAAACGCATTAGAACAAGGGCATTAATATAAGCCTGTCATGTTGCCTTGGGGATTGGTGTTCCCGTCCGAGCCGCCGTGGCGGGAAAACGGATCGACGGGTTTTTTTACTTGACTGCAAAGCCAGTTTTTTTTTCCTCTGAGATTTTGTTCGAGGTAAAAGTAGAGAGACAGGACGGATCTTTGGCCGAGGGGATTGTCGGAGGTTCGAGACGCTCGCCGCAAAGCGCCGTAAACATGAGGTCGATCGACAAAGAACAGTCGTGAAATAAAAAAACGGCCATTTAAAAAAAATAAGCAAAATTATTATGTAAACGATCCTGGAATGAATCGGAGACCAGTGCAGTGCGGTCTCCCTGGTCAGGCCCGTTTTGATTACATTTAGTAGTTTATGGACTCGCTGGCGGTGATTTGATGGAAAAAAAAAAACTCCCTGAGAGCCAACAAGCCAATCCACAACATCACCGAATGTCCATTCATTACGTCATTGTTAAAGGTGTGTACGGAATCCTGTGAGCCACTGTACTAGACATTATATCCACTTATCCGCGTTGTAGTAACCCTGACTCGCCTAGTGGTGTCGCCAAACGCAAGCTTTGCTGACAAATCACAGCAAGCCCTTTTGTTTTTTTTCTTTCTTTCTTTCTTTTCCCTACTGTAAACGCACTGCCTTGAGCATGAAGTCCCAAGGATCCTCTGGCCATTTATCAATGCTGTAAATTTACCGAACCCCCCCTCCCCTCCCCTCCCCTCCCCACCTTAACCTTGATTAAAAAAAAAAGAAGAAAAGGAGGAAGATGAAAAACATGGAGAAAAAAAAGGGACCATAAATTGCCCGAATCCTTTGCAAATACACAGCAAGCCATTTCATTAGCAAAGCCTGAGGAGTTTTGAACATCAGGCTGTAATGTGGAACAGTAAAAGCGCATCCCCGTGCTCTGTAATGCCGCTAATGCCTGCACTTAATCACGTTTATGGCGCATTGATTTCAATTATTTTAAAAAGCGCCTTTTTTTTGTTTTTTTTTTTTAAATCATGGCTTTTTTTTTTTAATTGCCAAACCAAACCCCGCCCATGATTGCCTTTAAATTGCCATCGAAGCCCCGCCCGTGAGCACTTGACTACGACGCGATTGGTCGAGCTCGGGTTTAAACACGCCCCCTCCACCACCCCTATCTCGTCTTGCCAGCTGACAGCAGTGTGAAGTACGCGGTGGAAAACGCCGGACCTTCCAAGCCGAGCGGCTCCGGATCAGCGCAGCTCGGTGGCGTTAGTAATGTAACAAACCAGCCGATTTCAGCCGACGTCGGACTTCCGGAAGAAACTTTTTTTTTACGCGCCGCGGGATCGGGGGACCGGGGACGAGGACTTTACATTACGGAAGCGGCGCTGCCATGGCATTTTTGGCCGTTTGGAGGTACTGCGGTGTGTTCCTCACCCTGCTCCTGCTGTCCTTCCTGCGCACAGGTAAGGGGACCCGTTCCCAATGCGCGCCTGTGCGTGTGTGTGTGTGTGTGTGTGTGTGTGTGTGTGTGTGTGTGTCCACGCCGCACGATTTTATCCACGTCCTTTTCTCGTCTTGAACCTCACGCCGACGTGAATGCGCGCGAGTGATTGTGTGTGTGCGCGTGTGTGTGTGCGCGCGCGTGTGTCTGTCCACGCCGCACGATTTTATCCACGTCCTTTTCTCGCCTTGAACCTCACGCCGACGTGAATGCGCGCGAGTGATTGTGTGTGTGTGTGTGTGGTGTGTGTGTGTGTGTGTGTGTGTGTGTGTGTGTGTGTGTGTGTGTGTGTGTGTGTGACCGAGAGAGAGAGAGAGTGAGCGCGCCCTCACCGTGCCCGTGTGTTATCATGCCTTTGGTACGCCTGCAAATGCGCGTCTATAAGTCGAGCTGTCCGTTCCTACAGGCTCGATCACACACACACACACACACACACACACACACACACACACACACACACACACACACGCACATTAATTTTCTGGCCTCTTTGACGGAAAGATTGTGTTTTGTGATGCGCTGCGGTTTCATTCACTTTTAGTTTCCCTTTTGCAAGTCTCATTTCCCTGGGCTATTTGCATTGGCCAGGACCCATGCCTTCTAACACACACACACACACACACACACACACACACGCACACACACCCCTGTGATTGGCCACCATGACATCACAACCCAGGTTGATTGATCGAGCGCTCTCAATGACGTCATAACCCATGCCGCGTTACGAGCCCTAAGATATACTGTATTGTCCCTGAGATGTGCACCGGGAATGCGGTGGTAATGGGCAGTGTGTGGTGTGTTGTACAAGGTGCGTGTTGTATAGTGAGAGGACCGGGAGCCATAGATGCATTATTCTTTCTGGTGGGTGTGTGTGTGTGTGTGTGTGTGTGTGTGTGTGTGTGTGTGTGTGTGTGTGTGTGTGTGTGTGTGTGTGTGTGTGTGTGTATGCATGTATGCATGTATGCATGTATATATATGTATGTATGTATGTATATGTGTATATATATATATATATATATAAATTGTGTGTACTGTATAGGTGACGCCATCCACCCTGCAAAAGGGAGGTTGACATAATGATGAACTCCACAATGCTCATCTACCCCCCTCAGGGTCACACCGAGCAGCAGGTTATTAGCAGCAAGAATGCAAATCAAATCGAATCCAGATTGATGAGGAAAAGGATTTACGATCGGGTCACTGCGAAGTCAAAAATCAGTCCTGAATGGAGGGAAGGATTTATAGGGATCTGGGCATGCTTTTTTTCCCCTGGATGCATAGAATAGAAAACCAGATAAACATGTATCTGTTTGTGTGTGTGTGTGTGTGTGTGCGCACTTTTCAAAGTCAATCCAAGCCAAAAAGTCCCTGCCCATTTTGTACTTGGCCCAAACCACAAATCTGTCAGCCCTTTACAACCTGATGACAGGAAGCATTTGCCTTTACTGCAGTCGGAAAACAGAACAATGGCAAAATATGTATGTGTGTATATATGTGTGTATATATACGTGTATAGATGGATGGGCAGATAGATAGATAGATAGATAGATAGATAGATGTGTGTGTGTATGTATGTATGTGTATATGTATGTATATATATATATATATATATATATATATATATATATATATATATATTATTATAATTATCTATATATTATACATTACACACACACACACACACACATCTCCCCATGTCTGCTTCATCTGCAGCTTCCTCCACCTCCTGCAGACCTCCGTAGGGTGGCAATCCCTGACAGGGCGGCGTGTTTCACGCCTGCCATCCCATGATAAGTGCATCATCTCGAAGGAGTTCTGTAACAAAAGAAGAAGCTCAGCGGTACGCTCCCATTCTGGCCAGAGTCCAGTCTAGTGATTTCCCCCCCCCCCCCCCCCCCCCCTTCTTCTCAGCTCATGTAGGAGGAGCCAACACACACACACACCACACACACACCACCTCCACCACGTAAATGAATTCGTGACATGGGATCGGGCGTGTCGTTCCGGATCGCCTCCAGCCAAACACGCGTTGTTATTGGTCAGGTTTGTTTATATATTATATATATATATATATATATATTATATATATATATAGCAGCGTTGATTATTTCATCACCTAATCACTTGTGTGAAACAAGAAAGAAAGAGGGGAAAAAAACCCACAAACAAACAAGGGATTACTTTGTTGTTGTAAAGATTTCGCTGCAAATTCGGTGGATAGCGAAGCGACGGAACAGTCGGAAAATGCTAATCTCTTTCTAGCGCTTGATTTTGATGTTCTCTTTCTCCGACAGCTTTTCGATTAGTAATGGCCTCTAATCATTTTCATCGCCATTGTTTCTGATCCCCTCCTTTTTTTTGTGTTTTTTTTTTCCCCGGCTCTCACGCTGCGACGATGCGCGGGGTGGAAATATCATTTGCTACGCTTTAATAAACAAAAACGGGGCTCGCCGGGTCATGAGGCATCCCGCAGTCTAGCATGAGGATCGGCTGTGTGTGTGTGTGTGTGTGTGTGTGTTTGTGTGTGAGGTGTGTTTGTGTGTTGCGTGTTCCTCCTTATTGGACAGCCGAAGCTGGGGTAGGCGGGTTTCGACGATCGCGCTCATTAATCTCTTTGGTGACATGAAGCAGTGGGGGAGGAGGAGAAGATGGCAGAGCGAGAGAGAGAGGGGGATAGAATGAAAGAGAAGAAGGTCGGATCGCATCGTGTCGTCTTTTGGCGAATCGGACGAGACCTTTCGAGAGCGGCTTCACGACGGCGTCCCTCCCTCCCTCCCTCCCATGGAGCACTGGATGGAAAACCCTCATTGAGCAGAGAGGTGCTGATGATGAAGAGGTTGATGAGAGGAAGATGGGGGTGAGAGAGAGAGAGAGAGAGAGAGAGAGACGGAGGGAGAGCGTGCATACAGCTGGAATGAGCACGGCGATGCAGATGGAGAGTGAAAAAAGGATGGGCCCGAGCCATGGAACGAGGGAGGGAGGGAGGTAGAGTGAAAAGCATGACGGAAAGAACGATGGATTCATTTAGAGCCTCGGGCCCCCACGGCGGTCCCCTGCGTCCCCCCCGCCAAAAAGCGGGCGGATAACGAACCCGGGACAAAGTCGGTAACGTAGTGGAGACGTGGAAACGGGAGCGCGTTTGTGTTTGCGCTCGCCTGACAGCCGTTTCCTCGTTTACGTAGCCTTTGTGGCGGCGCGTCCCCTCAGGCTCGGGCTAGCAGAAACACGTCGGCTACACCAGAGATTAATCCAGTGTCTTTCTCTCTCTCTCTCTCTCTCACACACACCCACACACACACACACACACACACACACAACACACTCGTAGGCAAAACAGTGTGACGGTCGGCGCTCGGGTTCCTGGCACCGCTATCACTTTAGTTTCCGCCCGGCCTCGTGCGCTTAATCACCCCGATTTGTTTATTTGGTGGCGAGCGATACGCGAGTCGTTCACTCGAATCTGTTTCCATCATTCGGCCCGGACTCTGTCAACGTTCCGCCGCTGCCAGACGGCCACGCTGCCAGCGGACCGGGGGGGGGGGGACTACTTTCCTTGCATTTATTAAAACGCAGACGCAAAGGCAGAGAGACCAGTGCGTCCTCAGAGGGAATGTTAGGCAGCGAGAGTTTGTGTTGTTCTTGCGTTGTGTATTTATTTATTTTTTTTGCCAGAAACGTATATTGGGGACACCGGACGCCGTTTTAGTCATGTGACCGTCCTGGACCAGCGTTGGAAAAGTACACAACAGGGCGCAAAAACGACGCAGCGTTTCATCGGGGGTTTTTCTCCGGGTTTCTCCGGGTTCCCTGGCCAAAAACATGCATTGGCACCGTGGGGTGGGGGGGGGACACTAGTGCCTAGTGCGAGTGGGCATTCCGTACAGTGTGTGTCCTGCCTTGATCCCCAAAGATGCCCGAGAGAGACGTCGGATAAGTACGGATAAGTGCTTTGCTCAAGGACCCGACAGTGCCAGCTTGGCGATACCTCAAACCCTTAAAGCCTTAAAGCTACTACCCCCCCCCCCCCCCGAGACCCGAGAGAGCCGCCGGATAAAACGAAGGGATTGAAACGCGTTATATAACGATACAAACACTATCTCCACGACGACCTTTGCCGCGTATGCGTTAGCCTCGAAGCTAACACGGCGTAGCGACCCAAAACTACTCCCCCTAGTGGTAAAAGGAGTAACGAGCCACTCGGAATCTTTTTCCGGCATTCGCTCGGATGCATCGTTCCGTTCCCGCCAGACCGGAAAAAAACGCATGGAAAGATGTTAAAAGGAGTGAACCCATCCTCCGACTTGCGCTCGGATCGGCAATCGAGGTGAAATCCCGGAGCCTTGCGTCAGATTAGCGTCTCCTCTTTGCCCGCCGGTTCGAGAGCGCCTTCCTCCGTCATTATTGCAACCCGTTGCTCGTTCCATGTTTGCTCCGTTCTGCCGTGTCAGGAAATGCGAGGATTATAAAGAACAAACAGCTGTTTTTTTTTTGTTTTTTTTCCCCTCCCGAGTCGGGCGACGTCTGAATCGCACCGCGTTCACTCGAGAGAAGACGGAGAGCGATGGAGCCTGATGGTGCGCTCATCTGTTTATGGTCCTGCTTTTTGCGCCTCCGTCAGTCCTCGGTGATGAGTCGCAGCCTCCCGGTCCCGATGTGTTGTTTTTGTTGTCGTTTGTTTTTGCCACAATTATCAATCCAGCCGAGCTTGTTTTTTATTTATTTATTTATTTATTTATTTATTTATTTTTAAACAAGCACATGATTTTTCACTTCCTCAGTGTGGTTTCAATTCGCTTGTTGTCGTTTCCTTAAATCGTGCTTTTTTTTTTTTTTTTTTTTTTTTTTTTACGCAACCGGTGTAAACGTTGTGTAAGATTGATGTTTATTATTATTTATTTATTTATTTATTGGCTCAAAGAGCTTCATGGCAGGTTTGGGATTTAAACTCGCAGCCAAAAGGTCCCTTTACAGTAAACGACAATTTTCTGTAGCACGAATGCGATAATTCATATATTAGACCCCCCCCCCTTTCTCTTTTTTTTTTGTTTATCTTGTTTATCTGGTTTATTACAGCTATAAAGCGTTTATTTCCCCAATTTTCCGTCCTTAGGGTTCGAGGCGACATTTATAGGCCGGGATCCTCTTGTGGTTAATGGGGTTTTAATGGGGATTTCTCATCAGCACCGATCAGTCACTTGGTATAGTATAGTATATGTATAGTATAGTATAGTATAGTATAATGTGTGTGTGTGTGTGTGTGTTGTGTGTGTGTGTGTGTGTGTGTGTGTGTGTGTGTGTGTGTGTGGTTTTATGTATATATATATATATATATTATATATATATATACTATATATATATGAGTAATGTATATAGATATATATAGAGATATATATAGATATATATAGATATATATATATATAATTATATAGATATATATATATATCTATATATATATAGATATATATATATATATATATATATATATATATATATTATGGTGTGTGTGTGTATGTGTGTATATATCTAAGAATGTGTATACATATATATATATATATATATTATATATATATATATATATATATATATATATACAGAATATCGATCTTCCCCCTCGGGTCACGGGGAGTCTGTGTCTCTCAGACGTCTATGGGCATTAAGGCAGGATACACCCTGGATGGAATGCCAACCCATCACACACACACACACACAACACACACACATTCATACACTAGGAACAATTTTCCAAGGTGCCAATCAAACCTACCGTGCATGTTTTTGGACCGGGGGAGGAAACAGGAGGAAACCGGAGAAACCCGGAGAAAAACCCCCTGAGGCAACGGGGAGAAGGAACATGCACAAACTCCACACACACATGGCCGAGACTGGAATCGAACCCGGAAGGAAGCAGGTTTTGATGCAGGTTTGAGGCACATGTGCTAACCACTAAACCACCATGCCCTGTGTATACACACACACACACACACACACACACACAGGCTGTTGATCGGAAGGTCGTGGGGTTCGAGCTCCCGGTATCGCCAAGCTTTCGCTCTTGGGTCCTTGAGCAAGTAACTCTCTGTGCTCCAGGGGGCGCCGTATCGCGGCTGACCTTGCGCTCCAACCCCCCCCAACGCAAGCTTTTATACGCCAATAAATATATTCTACCCTGCGCTCAGTGTCGGTGCTGACTGGCAGGATTTAGCCCAAGGTTTTCCCAAGGAAAAAAAGAAAACGCACCCCGCGACTTGTTGCTTTGATTATTTGAATATTTCTAACGCGATGCATCTGAAACATTTTTTTTTTCTTTCCCTCCACTCTTGTCATCCGGGATCTCGTATCTGCCTTCCTTCCATCCGTCCGTCCGTCTCGTCCTCGTCATTCCGATTCAGGGCCCTTTCATCTCGGCTCATCCGTAGAGGGCCGGGCTGCATGTCGGAAACAGGATACTTGATAGAGATGTAAAGGATGAGTAGAGGGAGGGAGGGAGGGAGGGAAGGAGGGAGGAGTGGGGGGGGGATTGGTGGGGAAATGGAGAAGGTTAGAGAGCTTGTATTTTTCATTCCTTGGGATTTTTGCGCGAGGTGGAATTTAAATCGTAACGCGCTCCGACGGGGAGGCCGAGCGGGTGTGTGTGTGTGTGTGTGTGTGTGTGTGTGTGTGTGTGTGTGTGTGTGTGTGTGTGTGTGTGTGTGTGGTGTGTGAAGAAGATCCGGAATAAAAGGCCGGAGCTTGTGGGAGGTAGGTAAAGAGCATTGCAGGAGAGTGAATTGTGTAAGTCAAGAGGCTGCTGATATTAAGGGGAGCTCATTCTTCTGTTCGTTTCCATGACTGTCTTGAACACACACACACACACCACACACACACACACACACAACCACACACACCACACACACACGCGTATATGAAAACCCATCCTTTACTTCTGCACACAAATGTGATTTTTTTTTTTTTTTTTTTTTTGCTCTCGGGGGACCTAAACCAATTAGCATGCATGTCTATGGTGATACAATAGACATAATAGCTACATAATGTACAATATAATGTATATTTAAAAATGACGAAGAATTTATGCGGTCATGTGACCGTACTTGTCCACGTTGAGCCTTGAAGATTGTTTACACAAAAAACAAACAAACAAACAAAAAAAACCTGCCTTGAGATCCATTTCTATGGCGATACAACGGATGTAATGGCTACATATACGATATAAAGTATATTTGAATAATGATGCGCTTTTAGTCATGTGACCGTACTTGTCCACGTCAAACCTCGAAAATTGTAAACAAAGAACAAACAAAAAACAAAAACAATAAAAAAAAAAACATACATTTCTATGGGGATACAACGGATTTAGCTATTTACAGGATTGTAAATAAGCCCCGCCCCCTACCTTGCCAAACCCGAACACTCTTGGCCGTCACGGCCGTGAGATTGAAGGGGCAGTGTAGAGAGAGAGAGAAGAAGAAGAAGAAGAAGAAGAAAGAGGCTGCATTCCTTCTTGGTGAAGGTGTTTGCAGAAAACTTTTTTTTTTTTTTTTTTTTTTTGTCATCTCAAACAGAAGAAGCGCTTCAGGGTACGACGTATTCGCAGCTGGAACAGACAGTCAACACGACGCTGTTGTCTTTTTAGAGAGCGACATCTTATTACACCCGACAAGAAAGACTCGTCCCCGCGCTCACGTCGTCAAACAGTCCCGGTGTTTGCTTAAACGGGTCCCGAGTCTCCGGATGTAAATTCACCAGACGTAGGACGAATTTTCACGCCGGTTTACGGACATGTGACAACACCGCTAATAACGATATCCCCGGGATCTTTTCCTTCGCTTGAATAAACAACAACATAAACAACATAAACAAATATGAAACTGCGAATTTCTGTTATTGTACCGAATTCAAATACGGCATGCCCCATAGGCTGAACCCCCCCCTTCCTCCCGGAAAAATCGTGTTGGAAAAACGGTTAAGGAAATAAAATACATTTATTTATTTATTTATTTGTTGATTGACGTATTTTTCGCTGTTTCCTTTCGGTTGGAATCCAAAATACTGCCCAATAGGCGCGCTTGCATTGCGTTTTGAACCCGAAACCGCCCGCCAGTCGCTTTCTTTTCATTGCTCGGCTTATTTTGGAAGAAAAAAATAAAGTGTGTGTATATATAATACCGGTATAACAATGAACACCGTCTATCGCGCCCACTCGCCTATAGGGCATCACGACGAGGGCGTTTGTGTCTTCGAAAGAAAATGATTGTGAACATCGTAAATAAGAAATGTGCTTGTGATGCCCCCCCCCCCCTAAATACCTTTTCTTTCTGCACTTAATGCTGGATAAAACATTTGCTAAATGCCCCACACAGCAGGTCCGGGTCTCATACGCGCCTGGTGTTAATGAATATGGCCTTTATTTGTCCCCTCAGTGCCTGATCACTTATTCCCAGCCCAAAACCCCTCCTGAGAATTGTTTTTATGAAGCCCAGCAGGATCGTCCCCCTCCGTCCCCACGGACTCCTCTGCTGGACTCGTCCTGCTGCTGCTGTCTGGCTGCTGTGAAGGGTTTAAAAAAAGAGAAAAAAACCCAAAATAATGAAAGTTATAAATAAATTGAATACAGTAGGTGAAATGGAAGTCTTCGTTAACTCGTTAATGGTTACTTGGTTAAGGAAGCAAGTCGGAGTGCCGGTACGATGCCGAGGCGGCTTAATGATGGTGATGATGATGGTGATGCTTCCCATCCATTACACACTCAATTTCAAGGAGGCGCTGTAAGAAACGTCGAACCGGGAAAAATGGGAGTAGATATAGAGTATGGATGTGTGTGTGTGTGTGTGTGTGTGTGTTTAGTGTTTTCAATGGATTTCTTTGTATTTTAATATTGGGTTTGTTGTTGTTGTTTGTATTTACCGAGCCAAAACCAGCTCTCCATTTCCCCCCCTGTGAACAACAATACAACAAACTTCATACATACTCCATCCATCCATTTATCTATAGTATTTCTAGTATCTATCTGTCTATCGATCTGTCTATCCATCTACAGTATTTATAGTATCTTTCCATCCATCCATCATCTATAGTATTGAGATCTTGTCATATTCTGGTTATGGTGTGTATGTGTATAGATGCAGATAGAGAGATATAGATGGAGATAGAGATATAGAGCTGAAAGCAAAGGAGTCCCGAATAAACAATATGTATTTGTGTATAATTTACATTTATTATTGAATTATATTATATTATATTATGTTATATTATTTATATTATTTACATTTTCTTATTGATTTGGTATACAAATACTCAGAAAAGACATTTTTATTAACTCTATATTTCATTAACACCCTCTCTCTCTTTATTTATATGCAGACAGAGACAGGCAGACAGAGACAGGCAGAGACAGACAGATATGTAATATATATATATATATATATATATAAATATATATATTATATAGATATATATATATTATATCTATATATCGTCCCGCGGGTCACGGACGATCGGATATAAAGCGGGTAGTTTTGGTAGAAGAAAGATAGAAGGTTTTTTTCTATTGGTTTTAATGAAGATGAATGATGAATATATATATATATATATATATATATACATACGCACACAGATGAGTGGGCCTATCCAACATCTTCCTTTCATGTATTAAATGTTTATTTTTTTTTCCATGAGTTTATGAACGAGTCCGTACTTGGCATTGAATTATGGCCGATAAAGAAAATGTCTGAAAACCCGCTCATCTCTTGTTCAGTGGTCAGTGGGCGATGGATGACAGAAAAGAGGGGAAGAGAACGAATGGCAGCCAAGCGATCTGTCTCGAGAAAGAAAGAACAAGGCCGGGGGGTTAGAGGGAGAGAGAGAGGGGGAGAGAGAGATGCAGAGAGCAGAAGAAAGCAGTGTTTTGCGATGATTCCCGCCAAGAGGAAAGAGTGCATTCTCAATATAGAGAGGGTCAGAGGGTGAGAGAGAGTGAGAGAGAGAGGGTGAGAGAGGGTGAGAGAGGGGCAAGAGAGGGGGAGTGAGAGATGGAGATGCAGAGCAGAAGAAAGCAGTGTTTTTGCGATGATTCCCGCCAAGAGGAAAGAGTGCATTCTTGTGTGTGTGTGTGTGTGTGTGTGTGTGTGAGAGAGAGAGAGAGAGAGAGAGAGAGGGAGAGAGAGAGAGAGAGATGGAGAGAGAGGGCGAGAGAGAGAGAGAGAGATGGAGATGCAGAGCAGAAAGAAAGCAGTGTTTTTGCGATGATTCCCACCAAAAGGAAAGAGTGCATTCTCGAGAGAGAGAGAGAGAGAGAGAGAGAGAGAGAACAGCACATGTAAGACAAATGGAGAAGGGGAGGTGAGTGGTCAGTGTGTAGATGACTACAGAGTACAAGAGGAAAACATGGCAGCGACACACAGAGAGCAGATGATCAATGGGGGCATTGCTGTTTTTTTTTTCTTTATTTTCTTTTTTTTTTTTCTTTCCAAGCCACCCACTGTCCACTGAATCTGTCACTGTGAGTGGTGAGTGCAGGGTGAATTGCGTGACAGCGTACACACACACACACACACCACACACACACACACACACACCACACACCACTTCACCCCTCTGCACTTGACAAAACACCCACTCGAGTCCTCGGCAGCGTGCTGTATAAATGAGAATTGCAACACTGATATCCTCGACCCCAAGCCAGGAGAGGAAGGTGGGGGGCGGGGCCGGGGCCGGGGGGCGGGGCATCAGAAAACTTTTTTAATCTCCCTCTAATCAATGTATATTAGATATATATATATATATATAATATATATATGAACGACAAAAAAAGAAGAAAGGAATAAAGAAACGTTCAGCGCATCCATTCACGCTTCCTAAATCCCCCCCGAATTACACCTACTATCTGCGCATTCACAACAGGTACGATCTCCTCACTATATTAGCGTATATTACCGTACGGAACCTTACGGTAAATCCGTATTACTGCAATAAAGCGCATTTTTACCGAACGCAGTAACGCGCTTCCGTATAACCTAAACACTGTATCACCAGTTTATATGGAAAAAACAACCGGAACACAATTCTTAAGTCAGGAGCCACGTCCCATATTTTATACTTCAAACCACCACTAAACAAAATAACATTGTAATTAACAGGAAATTCATATTAAGAATCATTTCCAGAGTAAAATAAACACACACATATACACACACACACACACACACACACAGTTTCATAAAGTGATCCTCGAGTGAATTGAAGGATTGAACAGAAACCCTTGTGTGTGGATTTTATTCAGGTGTTGAATAGAAAACCCTCACAGGCTCCAAATGCAATAAATAAATAAATATTTTTCCTTGTTGCTTGTGTACCGTTTGCGACGTCTCTCTTTTATTCACCCCCTCCCCCACCCCATCCCTCCCCCCCGGAGAAGTGTGCATGTGGTGGGGTGCCTTTGATCAGGGTTTAGACGAAAGCTTTGCCGGTACGCCTGCGTGCCTTAGGCTCGTCGTAAAGGTCCACGATGGCGCAGATACGGAATGCGTAAAAGGCGGCGAGACGGAAGGGATACGGTGTGATCTCTCCTTATTGTGCGCTGTGGGAATTGTAATAAAAGTGCAAATTCCCCAGTTCGCCGACCCGAGTTCATTCTCGGGATTTGTATCGACGCAGGACAGTTTTCGAAATTGCCACGTCGTATAATGTGTGTTTGATGTTCAATTTGGATTCTGAAGATATTTTCGGATTGATAGTGACTGCTATAAATAAAACCCATACGTTTCAACGCGTTTGACCACATACTTTTGCGCCACGGTACCGCTTTAATCCCGCACGATATTTTTTTCCCGCGCCGGCCTTTAAGGACGATTAAACGATACGGGCGAAATAAATTGGAATATCGCGAAGCAGTTTTTGAAAGCGTCATTCCGTCATCAGCGATCATCAGCAATATTATACAGAGCGGGGGTTTGTTGATTTTTTTTGCTAGCTGGTGGGATTCAATATAGCGGTATTGCGTGTTGGCGGCCGGAGCGGCGCTTTTTAATGAGGTAGCGGGTGGAGGCGAGTCATGTGACCGAGGCAAGAGCGAGTCAGAGACAGATGCGGCGGAAGGTCGGTCAGGGTGTTGCTCGGGGAGGCAGAGAGAAGAGAGAACTTCGGGTCCAGAGTGGAGGAGATTACATCCCATAACAATGGATTTTATATATATATAATATATATATATATATATATATATATATATATATATATATATATATATATATATATATATATATATATAGATATAGAGTATATAGTATATGTATATGTGTGTGTATATATGTGGTGTGTGTGTGTGTGTTTATATATATAGTATATATATATATATATATATATATATATATATATATATATATATATATATATATATATATATAATATATATATATATATATATATATATATATATGTAATGGTTGTGTTTGTGTGTATATATATATATATATAATATAGTATATATATATATATATATAATTAATATCTAGGGATATGTATATAGTATATATATATATATATATATATATATATAATTTATTTATTTATTTTTGTTGCCGATTGCATCGGGTTTAAGAAATCAGCGCAGAGAACGACGTCCCTGACGGCCGACCTTGGCGATGTGCCGGCGAGGCGAATTGCCTGCGGGCACTTCTTAGCAAAAGAGAAAGGAAGGGGGAACAAAAATGGAGGTTAATAAATAAGAATCGAGTTTTCTAAGTGAATACCGCCTGCTGTGTCTGGACTGGAGATTTTTTTTGGGGGAGGGGCGGCTTATTTTTTTTTTCTTTGCCTTCCAGACTAACCCAAAACACACACACACACACACACAAACACACCGTCTGAGTGCATCTGATAAATAATCATATCTCCGACACACACCTGATCCCACTCTCATGAACTCCTGAAGTTTGGCACGCTGTAACTCCTGGTAATCCTCGGCCTGTAAACACGACCTCGTGTTCCCTTTCCGCCGCAGACGTCTGAACGATCTCCGGCAATCGCATCAGACCCAATTGCACGCTTTTACGTTATGGGTATAAGTGTAATAACCGCCGCCTTTTAAATGTAATCTCTAGGTTTATTTTCGCGCTTCGCCCTTCGTCCGCCACGTGTTTGCCGCGGGATGTCCTGTACTGTATCCGCTCGCTTCCTGACATCCGCGCTTGGCCACATTGACGGGGTTACAAGCACAGATCAAACTGATGGACTGATAGACTGACAGCCTGACAGGCATTCCTCCTCCGCAACAACACGACCACCACCACTACACATGGTTTTCTAGGAGCGATTTTCACCCAGTGCCAGACTCCGCGAAAGTTGCACGCTGGTCCTTTCGAAGCGAGACGGTTTGCGGTTTCGGAGGCGATCGCTACGAGAAAACGGGTCTTGCAAAAAAAAATCAAGCGATGCTTGGTAGCTGTGAAATGTCAGGCATGCTAAATGCTATTGTTTTGCCTTCGGGGTACACAAACTTTTGCACTTTTTTTTTTTTTTTTTTTTGCACTGGTTCGAAAAGTCGAAGAGCAACTATCAGGATTCGGTTTCAGGCCTCGGGGAAAACGCACATGAATGTAATTAGAGGCGACGGACGTGTTGTAGCGCTGCAGTGTGGCATTTTAATACTTTTGGTTACATTATTTACATACATAGCAATGCATGTTTCTTCTTCGCCATGTGTGTGTGTATAGATGTGTGTGTATGTGTGTGTATATAGATATATGTGTGTGTGGGTATATAGATATGTGTGTCTGTGTGTGTATATATATATATATATATATATATATATATATATATATATATATATATATATATATATATATATATGTGGGTTATATTATATATATATATATATATATATATATATATTATATATATATTGTGTTGTGTGTGTGTGTGTGTGTGTGGTGTGTGTGGTGTGTGTGTGTGTGTAATATATATATATATATATTATATATATATATATATATATATATAATATATATATATGTATATGGTATGTATATGTATATGTATATATATGTATGTATGTGTATATATATATATATGTGTATATATATATATATATATATATATATATATATATATATATATATATATATATATATATATATATATATATATGTGTGTGTGTGTGTGTGTATCTATCTATCATTTGGCAGACACCCTTATCCAGAGAGTCTTACAACTAAGCA
Source organism: Kryptopterus vitreolus (assembly GCA_030449085.1). Lineage (NCBI taxonomy): Eukaryota > Metazoa > Chordata > Actinopteri > Siluriformes > Siluridae > Kryptopterus > Kryptopterus vitreolus. The sequence continues at coordinate 16,488,364 of JACRUU010000002.1, forward strand.
ATTGAGGGTTAAGGGCCTTGCTCAAGGGCCCACTAATGGAAGCTTGGTGGTGTGGTGGTGTGTGTGTGTGTGTGTGTGTATATAAACACTCTCAGAAACTCTAAAAACCCCAAAAATCCAGTTACCTAAAGTTTAGTTTGTACACTCTCCCCGATGCGGGTTGTTTGTGTCCAAAAACAACTATTTTGCTTGCTTTCATTTTGCTTTCTAACTTAAATCCCCCAACACACAATTAGGCTGCATCCTAAATGTCGTACGCGCTCATTACATCTTCTATAAATATCATGTAACGAGGGCGACGCTTGCTTTTCGTGTAACACGCCGTAAACATGCGAACGGAGACGGAGTTCCTACGAATAAGCGTATAAGACGAGGGTGTACTTGAAAAGACGAGCACTAGACAATGTGTGAGGTCAAGCTGTGACTTTAATAATAGTACTTATTAGCGGAATGTGGGACGCAGGTGTAACGTTGTGAAAGGAATCGGTGAGGTGCGATGGCTGATGGAAAGCCAGAGATTCCTACTGCCGGGTTCCTAATTCAGTATTTAGGGCGCGTTTACTTACGATATAGAGATATAGAGATATATATATATATATGTGTGTGTGTATGTATGTATTTTCATATTTATTCCTATAAGCTATACATATACATTTACTTGGGCTACAAATACTGTACATATGACAAAGTTGTATCCATATATCTATCCAACCATCCAATCAAGCCATCCATCTGTCCATCTGTCCGTCTGTCTGTCCGTCCATCAGTGAATAAAAGAAAATCTCTTTCTATTCACATTTTTTATTTTATATTGCAAGTCGAAAAAAAAAGAAAATAGGCCCCCCCCCCATTTTTTTAGTACTCTCTTTTTTTCTTTTGGTGTGTTGTCTATTTGTCTATCTAAAAATCTCACAATACCAAATATAACCAGTGTTAGTAAGTGCACAATAGGTCGGCCCCAACATCCGAACCTGGGCGTTGTTCAGTATCTCGGTGGCTCTTTAAGGCGCTGGGCTACTGATCGGAAGGTTGGGGGTTTTGAGTTCCCGGTATTGCCACGCTGCCACTCTTCGGTCCTTGAGCAAGGCCCTTAACCCTCTGTGCTCCAGGGGGCGCCGTATCATGGCTGACCCTAACCCAATTCTTATGGCGCGGCGTTTTGTGGCAAGTTATATAGTCTTTAGTCTTTGCGTTATAGTCTTTGGTGTCGCTTGTTTAGGGTTAGGGAATATGTATGGAACCGCCAACCCATTGCTGTACACACACACACCACACACACACACACACACATTCATACACTAGGGACAATTTTCCAAGGTGCTAATCAACCTACCGTGCATGTTTTTGGACCGGGGGAGGAAACCAGAGAACCCGGAGAAAAACCCCCTGAGGCACGGGGAGAACATGCACAAACTCCACACACACATGGCGGAGACGGGAATCGAACCCGGACCCTGGCGGTGTGAGGCGAACGTGCTAACCGCTAAGCCATTGTGGCCCCCTGCGGCATTTTAAATGTACTTTTTTCTTTTATTATTATTTTTAAATTAATAAATGGAAAGAATTTAAAAAAGGGGCACGGTGGTTTAGTGGTTAGCAAGTTTGCCTCACACCGCCAGGGTCTGGGTTCGATTCCCGTCTCGCCATGTGTGTGTGGAGTTTGTGCATGTTCTCCCCGTGCCTCAGGGGTTTTTTTTCTCCAGGGTTCTCCGGTTTCCTCCCCCGGTCCAAAAACATGCACGGTAGGTTGATTGGCACCTTGGAAAATTGTCACTACTGTATAAATGTGTGTGTGAATGTGTGTGTGGTGTGTGTGTGTGTGTGTGTGTGATGGGTTGGCATTCCATCCAGTGTGTATCCTGCCTTAATGCCCATAGACGCCTGAGATAGGATGAATGAATGAATGAATGAATTTAAAAATCATGGCCATTTCATGGGATTTGTCCATTTTCCCGATTCTGAACGTCTGAATTGACGTGAGTATTTTTGTTTATTCAGGTTTTAGCCAAACAAATATGTGTTCGCCTACAAGCGCGCTAAAATTAGCAACGCGGGCCGCGACGGAACGCCGCCTTGGGAAGGAGGGAACGCTTCGGAGCCGGAGATAATCACGGTGTTTATTTCGTACCTGAACCTTCAAGACTGCAGCTAAACGGCGTGTCGCCGAAGTGTCAGACCTCAAAGGATTTCATGTTGAAGCAGTGTTAACCAGATACACACGCACAAAACACACACACACACACACACACACACGTTTCTTGTTATGTATTCCATTTTTTTTTGTTCTTTTTTTTTTTTATAAAGGTTTTTCTTTCTACCCAATTATCTCCCCCGTGTTAGTCAGCGCCGGGTTCCCACCCGCTGCATGAATATATTAATGATATTAAAGTAAATGTAGCCTTGGTGATTAAAAAGCAGGCCGCATCGCTTTTTATTTATTTCTTTTTTCCTTCTCTTTCTTTCTCTTTCTTTCGTTCTTTTTTTTTTTTTTTTTCCCTCTCAGCGAGACGCCATTAATCACGTATTAATCAAAGTGACGATGTCGTCTGATGTCGTCCCACAAAATTTCACCGAGTTCATTTGTGTAAAGGGAAAGAAAACACACAAACACACATTGATTCTGGGTTGTTTTTTTGTCATGTGTGTGTGTGTGTGTGTGTGTGTGTGTGTGTGTGTGTGTGTGTGTGTGTTTGTGTGTGGTGGAAAATCTTTACTTTTTTTTTTTTTTTTTTTTTTTTTTTATTCCAAGACTTTCAGGTTTGGATTTATACGAACGACTTGGGGTGCTTTTTAACGCCCACTGAAACTGTCAAGCGCCATTTCAATAAATAAACAAACAAACAAATAAATAAATGTAAAAAATAAAGTGCTGCTTTCCGAAGCCAAATGGAACCGCACAGTTTTTCCGGATCGCATTCCCAGACTTCCTCCCAAATTGTATCTATGCTCTCTCTCTCTCTCTCTCTCTCTCTCTCTCTCTCTCTCTCTCTCTCTCTCTCTCTCTATCTCTATCCTTTTGTTGTTGATGTGTAAGTTGAGTGAAAACATCATATACAACTTTTCCGGTGGAGGGGGGGGGGGGAGTTTGATTCGATCGCCTTCTGTGTCCCGTGACAATATCTTTTATATAATACATGCAACACCACACACACACACACACACACACACACACACACACAGGGACGCAGTGTCCACTTATTTCTCACAACAGGCAGCTGTGATTTTGATCTTCTCAGGTCGCCTGCTGTGCTCTACAGGCAATACGGCGTATTTAGGAGATTTTGTGTGTGTGTGTGTGTGTGTGTGTGTGTGTGTGTAGGACGCCTGCAGGCAATCCCAGGTGCGGTGCGGTGCGGTATCCCACCTAGTTCAGGTGTCCAGATTTCTCTCGCCCCGTGGCTGTGCTGCGCTCGCACAGACTCATTTACCACACAATCTGTGTTTTACATTCGCCTGCCATGAAACTCTCTCTGTCTCTCTCTCTCTCTCTTTCTCTCTCTCTCTCTCTCTCTCTCTCTCTCTCTCTCTCTCTCTCTCTCTCTCTCTCTCTCTCTCTCTCTCTCTCTCTATCTCTCTCTCTCTCTCTCTCTCTCTGTCTCTCTCTCTCTCTCTCTCTCTATTCTCCATCTCTTTTTCTATCTTTCTTTCTCAATCTCTCTCTCTGTCTCTCGCTCTCTGTCTCTCTCTCTGTCTCTCTCTTTTTCTCTCTCCTTCTCTCTCTCTCTCTCTCTCTTCTCTCTCTCTATCTCTCTCTCTCTCTCTCTCTTCTCTCTCTCTCTCTCTCTTCCCATCTCTTGATCTATCTCTGTCTCTCTCATTCGTCTCTCCTCTCTCTCTCTCTCTCTCTCTTATTCAATCACGCTTTACCTTAAACATAGCTTAACTTCAGACCGTATTTTCAATATTTATAATATATTCAATATTCACAATAAATACAAATAAATAAAATGATACGAGTGCCAGCTTGGCGGTTAGCACGTTGGCCTCACACCTCCAGGGTCGTAGACAGATCGAAAATGATCGAAATAAAAACATCAACAAAACGGAAATAATGTATTGTTTCTGTGCGGTACCGGTCCACGGTCCTATTGGGTTAAACGTGTCTCTCTTAACAGCCTGGAAGTCTGTATGTCGGCTCGTGTTACCAGCCTTCCAGCCGCGGCGTCCAATCGGCAGCCGGCGCCTCGATCAGCCTGACGCGTCTCCTCCTGACACGACTGCGCCCGTACAATGCGCCTGTCACCAATTACAGCAATTAACTCCGGCGCGGTTAACGCGCGCTATCGCTCCGAACCCGTCGTTATCGTGAGGTGCCTCCTCGCTCGGGTTCCCTGCCCTTCTATTTCGCCCGTTCCGCTTTAATTTCTCTCTTTATTGTCGCTTTCTCTTTCCTTAGATTACTTTAAACACCTCCTTTTATCCGTCTGTCAGCTTGCTGATGTGTGCAGATTGCTAGTGTTACAGTCTACACACCTCCAAGTGCCTTTTTTTTAATCCCCCTTCCTTTATTACGTACATCACTATTTTTTCCCCTTCTTACGTGAAAATCGTCTCTTAAAAATAAATAAATAAATAAATAAACAAATAAGCTGCTACACCAAACCTGGCCATTTTTTTTTTTTACAGCCCGTGGTCACTCCCAAACACGTGAAATGTAAATAAAAAAAATAATAACGACGCTTTCTAGTTTACACCAGGGACGCTGTAAAAGGGACCTTTTATTTTGAAAGGTGCCTTTTATTTGCTTTTATTTACGTGCGGACGCAAACTCCTAAAAAAAAACCCCAAAATGTCAACTTGTGTGGGGGAAAAAATGAAAGATCGATAGAACAAAACAGAAAAAGCGAAAAAAAGAAAAGAAAAAAAAAAACTGAAAAGAAAAAAAGAGAAAAGGAAAAAGAAAAGAAAACCCAAAACATAAACACACGCGATAAACGCCCTGCAAAGCGCTTTTCTCACAAGGTAGCTCCGCCCCCTCAATCCCAGATCCTTATAATGTTATAGAATATTATGTTAAGATGTACGTTATTGCATAATTCAACTTTTTTTTTATCCTTTTAGAAGGATATTATTAGCAGCGTAGCTCCGCTAGCTGATTCGAATAGTGCTAGTTATGCTAGCAAAACACTCCACTGCACTGTTAGCCGTGTCTCAATACGGCTTTAACGATCTCGGACGTCTCGGTCGCAGACAGTACGGCGAGCACAATGGTCTTTTTGACCCATATTAAGCGAGAGTACACTTGGTCTGAGGTAAAGTGTAGCTTTAGGACGCCTCAACTGATGGATGGCTTAACGACAAAGAGGTCAACCTGTAAAAGCCACCCACTGAGAAATCTGACAGAAAAACCAATCAGGACATGTTTCACTAATTTGCTCGGCCTCGTCACTGCTCGAATTCGCCCGTCTCTCTCCTTGTCTCTCTCTCTCTCTATCAGATGCTGTTAGAGACTAAAGCGAAATTGCTTTGCAGTATACGAGGATATCCAGGATATCAGTATGCTCGAGTTAAGGACCAGTGTTGGGAAGGTCACCAATGGAAATCTACTAGGTTACAGTAATAGTTCAACATGTAATAAGTAGTGTAGCTTTAGAAAAGTAAAGTAGCCGATTAAATTTGATTACTTTCATTTGTCCACTAGGTGCGGGCACGGTGGCTTAGTGGTTACCATGTTCGCCTCACACCGCCAGGGTCCGGGTTCGATTCCCGTCTCGGCCATGTGTGTGTGGAGTTTGTGCATGTTCTCCCCGTGCCTCAGGAGGTTTTACTCCGGGTTCTCCGGTTTCCTCCCCGGTCCCAAAACATGCACGGTAGGTTGATTGGCACCTTGGAAAATTGTCCCTAGTGTATGAGTGTGTGTGTGTGTGTGTGTGTGTGTGTGTGTGTGTGTGTGTGTAATGGGTTGGCATTCCATCCAGGGTGTATCCTGCCTTAATGCCCATAGACGCCTGAGATAGGCACAGACTCCCCGTGACCCGAGGGAAGATCGGATATAGCGGATGAATGAATGAATGTCCACTAGGTGGCGCTCTGAACAAGCGGGATATATTTTTTTCGTAGTTGAGCCGCATCGGAATCGAATTGTTGACTCTCTTTGGGATTTGTAATCTTCAACATTTTCAATTTAATTACGTTTGTTTGTTTGTTTGTTTGTTTCGCAGTGCCTGTAACAAATTACAGCTACTTTTAATGGAAAATGTTTTTTGACCAATCAGATTGGAGCGTCCAAGAGCACTGTGGTTGAGGGGAAAATTATTACAATCCTTCTGGCCAATCGGATTGGAGCATTAAACCTCATAGTGGTTGGTGGAAAGTGATTCAAAACCTTCTGGCCAATCAGTTTGGTTGATGAAACGTGTTTAATATGGAAAGTTAATAAAGACTTTCTGACCAATCCGAGTGGTGCATTAAACCTCATAGTGTTTGGTGGGAAAGGATTCAACACCTTCTGACCAATCAAATTGGAGCATTCGACCTTCGCTGTGGTTGGTGGAAAACGTTTCAAACCTTTTTGACCAATCGGATTGGAGCATTCCAAAAGCACGGTGGTTGAGGAAAATGATCGAAAAAGCTTCTGGCCAATCGGATTGGAGCACTCGACCTCGCTTTGGTTGGTGGAAAATGATTGAAAACCTTTTGACCAATCGGATTGGAGCGTCCAAAAAATGATTACAAACGGATTACCGCTACTTTGACTTTGTTATGAAATGATGTGACACTGTTAACGACAGCATGACATTACACCATGTGAGTTTATTTATTCCCTCTTGCCAAAATCGGGTCCTGTTAGCGGCGAACGCGGATAATATCGAGTGTCTGGCGTCGCCTCTATCCGTGGTCCAGCGTTTCGGTACTGTTTCTTTATCCCATATGTAGCGACGTACAGTGTTCCTATCCAATCCCAGCATCTTGAGCAAGTCTTATCGTCTCGTCTTGCGTCCGTAAGAGGTTCAGGGTTCAATAACGACAGGACAATCGGCGCTCAGGATTCGAGTAGCAACCACAAACAACAACAACAACAAAAAAAATAAATAAAGCCCTGAGCAAATTCACAGACAAGAACCCAAACAGATGCTTCATAGAAAAAGCGTTGGACGGATCACAAGGAATTCTGAGTTTAATTAGCGAGTTAACAAGCGCGGGCTTTATCAAGACTGCCAGAGCTTTGCAAAACGATCGGGCAAAAAGACGCACCTGTAGGTGCAGCTGTCATCTGGATTTTTACGAATTTAGCACACTTGTGGGTGTAAAACATGTAATTTAGGAAGAAAAAGGAGAAAATGAAATGGGAGCGGCGCCTCGCCGTGATGATGATGAATAGCCCCGGATCCGAAAAGGAGGGGGAAGCGTGCATGTTGGGGAATAATCAAGGACCGGATGGTCTATAGGGGGGAAAAAGAAAAAAAAAAAAGAAACAATAAAATACGGCGTTAATGACACGACGTTTCACTTTTCCTCATTTAGCCAGTGATGTTTCTTGTACAATGAAGCACCTAATGTCATGGAATAGTGAAATATCGATGATCGATGCGACAAGAGAATATTCCAGAGAGACCACATGTGTTGAAGACGTTCTTTGTGTTGGAGAAATTGATTTGCAGCATTTCATCCTGACGCTTACACATCAGTCATGCTGGAAATATCACCTGTAAACGCTATGACCAATCAGATTAGAGAATTCAGCAGCACTGTGTCTTATTGAAAATGACTAAATAATCATGTTGGATCATTGGCGGAAAATGATTCAAAACCTGACCTGATCTGATCGGAGCGTTCGAGCTCACTGTGGTTAACAGAAAATGTTTTTGACCAATCAGATTGGAGCGTCCAAGAGCACTGCGGTTGAGGGAAAACTATTCTGGCCAATCGGATTGGAGCATTAAACCTTGTGGTGTTTGGTGGAAAATGATTCAAAATCTTCTGGCCAATCAGATTGATGCACTCAAAAGCAGTGTGGTTGATGAAACATATTAAAAAAAAAAAAAAAAACCTTCTTGACCAATCAGGTTGGAGTATCTGAGAGCAGTGTGGTTTAACGGACAGTTAATTAAAACCTTCTGACCAATCAGAGCGGAGCATTAACCTCATAGTGTTTTCATGGAAAATGATTCAAAACCTTCTGACCAATCAAATCGTAGGATTCTACCTCACTGTTTTTGGTGGAAAATGTTTCAAACCCTTTTGACCAATCGGATTGGAGTGTCCAAGAGCACTGTGGTTAAGTAAAATGATTACAAACCTTCTGGCCAATCGGAATAGAGCATTACATTTCATAGTGGTTGGTGGAAAGTGATGCAAAATCTTCCGACCAATCGGATTGGAGTGTCTCGGAGCAGTGTGGTTTATGGAAAGTATTAGTAAATACCAATCGGCCTCACTGTGGTTCATGTAAAATATTGAAAACATTTCCGACCAATCAGATTGGAGCATTGAACAACAATGGTGGTTTATGGAAAATGAATGCTTAAGCAAATTTGAGAATTCAACAGAACTTTTAGGTATTAGGGGGAAAAAAACAAATAAAAAAAAATATCCTCTGACCAATCAGAGTGGAGCGTTTAATTACACCATGGTTTATTGAGAATTAAATAAAATTCTTCCAACCAATAAATAAATAAATAAATAAATATGTTCCGGCCAATCCGATTGCAGCATTCTGATTGGTTGGCTGGCATTTTATACCATCCTACAGAATGAGCTACACATCCCCACCCCCGCCTTTTCTCTCTCGCTCTCGTCCCCCATCATCCTGCTTCCCCCCCCCCCCCCCCCCCCCACCTCCACCTCATAATCTTCATTCCTTTCCTTCCTCTCCTTTCATGTTCAATCCTTCCTTCGTCTCCTTCTTCTCCTCTAAAATCATCCGGGGGGAAAAGAGGGGCCCTTATTTATTTACACTGAAGGGAATTTCCGAGTCGTTTACTCGCATTCATTTTTAATTCATTTTCATCACACTCTGTTACAGTCGCGATGATGGGAAGAGACAGAAGACAGGCATGATAACACACTCTATCATTCTCTCTCTCTCTCTCTCTCTCTCTCTCTCTCCCTCTCCTTATATCTCTCTCTTTCTGTCTATCTCTTTCTCCATCTCTTTTACAACTTTCCCTTAGGCCATGTTTATCTATTTATGCATTATATATATGCGTGTGTGTGTGTGTGTGTGTGTGTGTGTGTGTGTGGTGTGTGTGTGTGTGTGTGTGGAGTGTGTCTTGAGTGGCCACTCGTCAGTAGTATGCAGTTCACACACTCGGCTCACACACACAGCCTCATTGTGCTCGTGTTGTTGTCATGCAAAAAGCGTCAGCATTGTGACTCGTGAGCATGACCACACACACACACACACACACACACACACACACACACTATCATTCCAATACATCTTTAACTCTTCAGCTTTTCCTCTATCTATATCTATATCTATATAGATATATCTATATATATCTATATATATATATATATATATATATATATCTATCTATATATATATATACATATATATATATATATATATATATATATATATATATATAATGTGTGTGTATATGTGTGTATATGTATATATGTGTATATACATATATATGTATATGTAATACAGATTTGTTTTTGTTTGTTTATTAGCATATTAATGAGGGGGGATTGCGTCATCGCGTCCCTTTTGCTCGCGACGGGTAGAAACGTCTTCCTGCTTGTGCCGCGATTTTCGTCCACAGTGATGACCGCATTTGCATCGCATGCTGCGGCTTATGCAGCCGCGCACACACACACACACACACACACACACACACACACACACACACACACTGTATCCTGTATCCCAAGATATCCACAGTGTGATCGGGCTCGGAAGTCTTGACTGTGCGTAATTTATTCTCTCGCTCAATTAAAAGAAAAGAGGAGGGGAAAAAAAGCTCATTAGAAAGCAGGACACACAACAACATAAAGATCAGCACTTCAGTCAATCAGCCGAGAGCCTGGAGCTAGCCGGGCTACACACACACACACACACACACACACACACACACACACACACACATACACACACACACACATACACACACACACACGGAGCATCCCAACCATTGCACATTCTGCCCACAGCAAGCCAATTGGCCAATTATGCAGCAGCAACTAAGTGTACGGATTTACACACGCGCACACACACACACACACACACACACACACACACACACACACACACACACACACACACACACACACACACGGCGTGCAGGGTAATGCTGGCATTTACTGATAGCCTTTTCACCCACATAATCATATGCAAATGAAAAACATTCCCAGAATTATTCATGCCAAAGTTTTTTTTAAAGAAACTTGTGTGTGTGTGTGTGTGTGTGTGTGTGTGTGTGTGTGTGTGTGTGTGTGTGTGTACACACACACACATACACACACACACACACACACCTTATGCTGTGTTATGTAAGATGCAGCTTGTGGATGCAGTGACAGTGACAAATCAAGACAGCTGAAGTTCTGTCGCTTCACACACTCCTGCTAGGGCTGTATGATGTAATGAATGAAACAACACACACACACACACACACACACACACACACACACACACACACACACACACACACAACACGAGCTCGCGGTCAATGTTTCGCCCGTGGCAAGGAAGGTGAACTATCAAATGGAGAAAGTCTCCTCCTCTTTTTCCCCTCCCACGCATCCCCTCACCTCCGCTGTTTGATCTCGCACTCGTCCCTGCAGCCATCGCTCCGTCGCTCTCCTCTTTTTCTCCCGCCCCTTCTCCTCCTCTCCCCCTCTCCCTCATTCTGTTTCTTTCCTTTTAATTACAAACTCTTTCTCCGTCCTCATCCCTTCATCTCCGTTTGTCTGCTTTCTTTCTTTTTCTTCCGTTTCCCCCACCTTCTCTCCTCTCTTTCCCTCTTGACTGTTCGTTGTCCTTCCCTCTTCTGTCTTTCCTTTGGTCCCTTAACCTTTTTCCTTTATCCACTTTTCGGCTTTTCTCTTCTCCACTCCCTTCATCTCCTCTCTTCTCTTCCCCGCTCCTCTCCTTTCCTCTCTTCTCCACTCCCTTCATCTCCTCTCTTTCCCTCTCATCTCTTCCCCTCCTCTCCTCTACTCCTCGCCTATATTCTGTTCTCTTCTTTCCTCTCCTTTAATCGCCTCTACATTCTTCTCCATTCCCCCTGTCTTCTCTTGTCTTCTCCGCTCGCTTCTCTCCTCTTCTCCACTCCTCTCTTCTCTTCTCTTCTCCTCTCCACTCCTCTCTTCTCCTCTCCACTCCACTCTTCTCCTCTCTTCTCTTCTCCACTGCTCTCTTCTCCACTCCACTCCTCTTTTCTCCACTCCTCTCCTCTCTTCTCTTCTCCACTCCTCTCCTCTCTTCTCGTCTCCACTCCTCTCCTCTCTTCTCGTCTCCACTCCTCTCCTCTCTTCTCTTCTCCACTCCATTCTTCTCCTCTCTTCTCTTCTCCACTCCATTCTTCTCCTCTCCTCCGTTGTCTTAGACTTTGCTCTCCTCTCCATTCTTCTCCTTTCTTTCTCCATTCCCTTTCTCATCTCTCCAGTTGCTTCAGCTCGTCCCCTTCTCCACTCGTCGCTTCTCTTCTCCTTCCCTTTTCCTTTTTTGCTCTTTACCTGAACTTCACTTACTAGTTAGTGGAACTGTGCGTGTGTGTGTGTGCGCGTGTGTGTGTGCGCGTGCGTGTGTGTGTCGGCAGACCTGCGTGAGCTGTAAACACATGCAGAAGCGCTGCTCGTGGTTGGCGTTGGGATGGAGGCGGCTCAGATCCGGGTTACGCCACAGCGGTTATTGCTCTGTGTTATTAATATAAGATGGAGTGGACGTATGTTTGGGGCCGAGAGATAAAATCAATACCTGAAGCCTGCGAGGAAATGAAAGCCAGCGCGAGAGTCGCACGCTCCGGCTTTGGGAAAACATTGTGTTTTTTTTATAATAATAATAATAATAATAATAATAAAAGGTGTTATTAATAGTCCCGGCTCTAATTGCTATGATTCTGCAGAGGGCGATACGTGAATGCGACACACACCGCGTGCTCCGAGCGTAATTGCCCTCTCGGCCTCCGAGTCCGATGTTGTTTGCTTGTTGTTCTAAAAACCAGGAAGAACAAATAACGGCTGGAAAAATGAACGGAGGGCAGAAAGAGGGGAAAGAAAAGCGGTGGCTCGGAGAGATGAAACGATTTGTCTTATTAAACCTCGTTGTCTTTTTGATGCATAGCTTCATTTCACATTCACGGGACGCTCGTTTATTTATTTATTTATTTATTTATTTTTCCATCCCGTCCACTCATTCCGGGGTAATTCGCTAATAACTCTCTGTATTGATGATTTTCTTGGGCTTCGGCTCTTTTTTTTTTTTTTTTTTTTTTTTTTTTTTTTTTTGCCCGTTTACTGTTTTTTTAGGAATAATAGTCTAAAATGAAAACGAGTGCTTTTGAGACGGTAATAAATAAAAAAAAAAATCAGTTTGGCATTTAAAAGCTGCTGGAGCAGCGTGACTGTCAAACTCACTTTGGTGTGAAAAATAAATACATACAACACCTAAATAATAAAATAAATAATAATAATAAACTAGGATTTCTTGAAGGACCGCTAACGGTCTATATTCATTTTCATTACCGTGTTTATGTCACGTCGTATCAATATACTAGTCTAAATACATAAATCACAGATTTTTAAGTAAATACAACTAAATGAATAAGTGTCCTATCTATCTATCTATCTCTCTCTCTCCTCTCTCGCATCTCTCCATCTCTCTCTCTCTCTTTCTTTCTCTCTCTCTATTTCTCACTCTCTCTCTCTCTCTCTCTCTCTCTCGATATATATATTATATATATATAAGATATATCTATATCTTGTTCTCGCTTCTATATATCTATCTATCTATCTCTCGTCTATCTATTTGCTTCTATCTATCATCTGTCTCTCTCTCTCCTCTCTCCTCTCTCTCCTCGCTCTATATATCTATATATATATATATATATATATACTATATATCTTTCGATCTATATATATCTGTTCTCTCTCTCTCTATATATATATCTATCTATCTCGTTGAAACTGATGAAAACGAGTGTGCTGTGAGGATGGAGTGATGGAGGGATGGAGAGATGGAGGGAGGGAGAGAGAGATATAGAGAGAAGAGAAGAGAGAGAGAGATAGAGATAGAGAGATGAGAGTTATATATATATATATATATCGATTATATCTAGCGAGCCTATCGATCTATCTAGCGATCATATCTCTCTAGCTCACTCACACTCACACACACACCAAACTACACACAATATTGTGTGGGTATATTATATAATATATATATATAGATAATATATATAGATATATATATATATAATATATAGATATAGATATATATATATAGATCTAGAGATTATATATATTATATGATATATACAGACGTGGACAAAATTGTTGGTACCTTTGGTCAATGAAAGAAAAAGTCACAATGGTCACAGAAATAACTTTAATCTGACAAAAGTAATAATAAATAAAACTTCTATAAATGTTAACCAATGAAAGTCAGACATTGTTTTTCAACCATGCTTCAACAGAATAATGTAAAAAAATAAACTAATGAAACAGGCATGGACAAAAATGATGGTACCCCTAACTTAATATTTTGTTGCGCAACCTTTTGAGGCAATCACTGCAATAAACGCTTCCTGTAACTGTCAATGAGACCTCTGCACCTCTCAGCAGGTATTTTGGCCCACTCCTCATGAGCAAACTGCTCCAGTTGTGTCCGGGTTGAAGGGTGCCTTTTCCAGACTGCATGTTTCAGCTCCTTCCAAAGATGCTCAATAGGATTGAGGTCAGGGCTCATAGACGGCCACTTTAGAATAGTCCAATTTTTTCATCTTAGCCATTCTTGGGTGTTTTTAGATGTGTGTTTTGGGTCATTGTCCTGTTGCAAGACCCATGACCTGCGACTGAGACCAAGCTATTCTGACACTGGCTAGTACATTTCTCTATAGAATTCCTTGATAGTCTTGAGATTACATTGTACCCTGCACAGATTCAAGACACCCTGTGCCAGACGCAGCAAAGCAGCCCCAGAACATAACAGAGCCTCCTCCATGTTTCACAGTAGGGACAGTGTTCTTTTCTTGATATGCTTCATTTTTTCGTCTGTGAACATACAGCTGATGTGCCTTGGCAAAAACTTCGATTTTTGTCTCATCTGTCCACAGGACATTCTCCCAGAAGCTTTGTGGCTTGTCAACATGTAGTTTGGCATATTCCAGTCTTGCTTTTTTATGATTCGTTTTCAACAATGGTGTCCTCCTTGGTCGTCTCCCATGTAGTCCACTTTGGCTCAAACAACGACGGATGGTGCGATCTGACACTGATGTTCCTTGAGCATGAAGTTCACCTTGAATCTCTTTAGAAGTCTTTCTAGGCTCTTTTGTTACCATTCGGATTATCCGTCTCTTAGATTTGTCATCAATTTTCCTCCTGCGGCCACGTCCAGGGAGGTTGGCTACAGTCCCATGGATCTTAAACTTCTGAATAATATGTGCAACTGTACTCACAGGAACATCTAGTTGCTTGGAGATGGTCTTATAGCCTTTACCTTTAACATGCTTGTCTATAAATTTTCTTTCTGATCTCTTGAGACAACTCTTTCCTTTGCTTCCTCTGGTCCATGTCGAGTGTGGTACACACCATATCACCAAACAACACAGTGATTACCTGGAGCCATATATATAGGCCCAATGGCTGATTATTACAAGGTTGTTGTTTTTTTTTTTAGACACCTGTGATGCTAATTAGTGGACACACCTTCAATTAACATGTCCCTTTGGTCACATTATTTTCTGTGTTTTCTAGGGGTACCATCATTTTTGTCCATGCCTGTTTCATGAGTTTATTTTTTTACATAATTCTGTTGAAGCATGGTTGAAAAACAATGTCTGACTTTCATTGGTTAACATTTATAGAATTTTTATTTATTATTACTTTTGTCAGATTAAAGTTATTTCTGTGACCATTGTGACTTTTTCTTTCATTGACCAAAGGGTACCAACAATTTTGTCCACGTCTGTATATATATATATATATATATATATATCTATATATATATATATATATATATATATATATATATATATCTTAATATATATCAGATATAGTATATACATATATACCCCATACACACACACACCACACACACACATCACCACACCCACATATTCACCACCACTTTCAGCTGCTTCCATTAGGGGGAGCCACAGCGGATGATCCGCATATTTCTTTTGCCCTATGTTTTTACGCTGGATGGATTTATCCGGGCTTGGGACTGGCACTTAGAAGGCACTGGCGTTTGTAAACCTAATGGCTGGGGCAGACTGAGCAATTAGCTTTGAGGGCCTTGCTCAAGGGGCCCACTAGTGCCCAACTGTCGGGATTTGAACCTGGGAACTTTCAGTCCTAAGCCAAATACTATATAACCTCTATATAAACATACAATACCTAGAATACCCAATAATTAAACGGGCCCAACATCCACACCTGGGGAAACGCAGGAAAGCGCAGAGACATCATTTAAAGTTATTCAATGGTACTTTTCCGGCAGGTTTTGACCCCAGACCAAGGTGGAATATTCCCAGTCAGTAGAAACGATGGTACGGATGAGCTAAAGAAGATTTGGAGGAGGAAGAGGAAAAAACTCATCGTAAGATTTCTCTCATTGTAACGACGGTGTGACAATGACAAGAAATGGGAGCATATGAAGGTTCATGTCAGGTTTTTGAGATACAACCTGGTCCATTTGTTGCACCTTTCAATGGGCAAATCCTTTGACGGCGACGTGCCAAAAAACGATTAACTTGCATTTAAAAAAAAAAAAAAAAAAAAAAAAAGAGAAATCCAACATTTGGATATTTCCAAATTGGCAGCGTTTGGTCCAGATTTGGTCGCGAAACGTTCCTTGATTCTTCTTGAATTAGCTTGCCAAACTTTTTAGCACAGGATTCCAACGGGGTGCCTTAGACATCCTGTCTGTTATAGGAAAGAAAAAAAAAAAAAACCCGAAATGATAGAAATAAATGTTTGGCCCGGTAAGGAGCTGATCGACAGTATATCACGTATCCTTAAAACGTATAAATGAGCCACAAAGGTACATAAGGAGACGCAACACATTTGCTGCGAGATCCATCATCCGGCTGCTTGATTAGACTGTTTATCGTTAAAAAAAGGAATGTAAAAAGGAATCGTTATGAAACGTCGGCGCTGCAAAGTTCAAAGAGGTCTCGCCACAGTTTCCATGGTCAACGGCCAAAAACCGGGACCGTGTATGTCATAACGAAAACAAATTGACCCTAGAGAGACCAGTGGGGAGACATCTGTGGGGAGACCAGTGGGTATACCTGCGTGGATACCAGCGGGGAGACCTGCAGTCGCCAACTAAACCACCGTGATTGATGTCAAGCCGGACGTCAGTCATGTATCCGTGTATCCGATGTGAACCACTGCGACTGTAATTGGCGTAAACCGCGATCAAACCCGGCTAGAGCCTTCGCCGGAAAAACATGAGGTGGGAGCGAAGGAATATCTCCCCGCAGTTTCCAGGGTCAAGGGCCAAAAAAACGGGACCTTGTATGTCGTAATGAAAACAAATTGACACGGGAGACCTGCGGGGTTGACCTGCGGGGAGACCTGCGGGAAGACCTGCGGGGAGACCACCGTGATTGATGTCAAGCCGAAGGTTTTTTTTTCCGATTGGTAAACATTAAAAAAACATCGTGCGCCCTTTCCCAACCCTATTTGTGTATCCGACGCGAACGGCGATCAAACCCGCCTGGTGGGGCGAAGGAAAAAGAAAATGGCGTGATGTTCGCTCGTTAACAATGCGGATTATAAACGTTTCTAACGAGCGTTTTCGCGTGCCTTCCGTTTCGCCGCCGTTCCTGCCCCCGTTAGCGGCTAATTAACGATCGCGGTAGCTGGCTCGCCGCAACATTGCCGTTTTGCTTTAATTTGTTTGTTTGCTTGTTTTTCCACGCGTCCTCCAAACCTGTACCTTGTATGTGAATTATATTGAAGGAGGCGACTTCGCCTTTCGTTTTGCGCATGCATTAACCTCGCTGTTTTCCGCCGCCGCCACAATTCATCTTAATGAAGACGGGATAAATAAATAAACAAACAGGAGGAGGGAGGGGCGGGGTTTATTCCGGCTGGATTGCATCATGCGCGGTTATGTAATCCGGGCGACGACGCGTTGAAGGACGATTGAGGCTTTTTATTCAGTCGTACGAACTCCGGTGGAAAAAACCTTCCCGTGTCGCCTTCAAATGACAATTGTCGGGATTACGAGAGCGTAATTGCCTCTCGTGAGAAAAGCCGGGATGGTTTCATCATTCGGAATAAACGCTGGCGTATTCCGCGTATCTGTTCCCGAATCTTTCCCTTTTTTTTTTTTTTTTTTTTTTTTTCGGTTGGGAGCGAAGTCGTTTCGTCTCCTGGAGGAACTTGCGCGAGGAGCGGCTCTGCCTTAAAGCGCTAATTTGCGTAAAAAAAAAAACAAAACAAAAGTTTCTCGCTAACGGTTGCGAGATAAATTAAGCTTTGATGCACTTATTTAGAGCATCTGTCTGGAAAATATGGTAATGACGACGAATCGGCCTCTGATTGGCTTGCGCGTCTTCGCTTCCTGCGCTTCCTCGGGTTGACTTTTTCTATCGCCCGCCTTCGCTTCGCACGTCGTTCCGAGTACTTCCAAAGATCGCACCTTTTCTGCTTCCTCTTCCTGATTGTGTTGTTGTTGTTGTTGTTGTTGTTTATTTATTTATTTTTTACACCACAGATTACGTTTTCCCGAAGTAATTCGTTAACCACGGGAATCCAGTTCTCCTCATGGCAGCAGCAGCGAATTAATTTTGAAAATTCGTTGCAGTATTGACTCCGCACCTGCGTTTGCAAACATTTTGACGTTGCGCATTCCTGATCGGAAGGTCGCGGGTTCAAGCCCCCGCACCGCCAAATTTTGGGCACTTGATCCCAGCAGTTGTAGATCGGTGGGATCGGGATTTGATCATTTCACGATCCAGTGCCGTAACCCCTGAACTACCCTCCTTTTGTTCCACGCCCCCAAATGTTCCCTGTTCATTTGGTTCAGTAGTTGGTGGTGGTTAGAATGTTGGACATTGGATCATCTGAAGGTTGTGAGGTCATATTCCAGCACCATGAGCTGCCAGTAATGTTGTCCGCTCCAGTTGTGACCACAAGCATTCAAGGGCCTTGCGAAAGGGCCCAACAGTGGCAGCTCAGGACAAGTACGGCATAAGCCGGATGCCCTTATCTTACAATTGACTGTTAAGGGCCTGGGGTCAAGGGGTGGTGGTGGGATTTGAACTTCCGTTCCAGAGGCCACTTGTGATCTTAACCGCCGAGCTACGACTTAGAAGATGAGATGCCGTTTACTCTACAGTTAACTAGCGGTTCAATTGTTGGCGTCTGGGTTTCTAGCATGGAGGGTGTGAGTTCAAATCCCAGCAGCACCAAGCGGTCTCTGCGCTTGGGCCCTCTTAACCCTTAACTTGTCAGTAAGAAAAATGCATATCAGAAATTCTTAACACGTTTCGGCGGGTTGCTAATTAGACCTGAGAGGGTAAATACGAATAAAAAAAAAATTACCGTAAAGTCTGCGAACAGAGTCAGTATCCCGACCCAATGTCTTTTCCCCTGTAGCGACTCCCCCCCCCGACTCATTTCATTAATAATAGGAACGAAAGCTCGCGATCGGATCAAACACAGTACAGGGTCGCGATCATCGCGAAAATGAGAGTTTGGAGTCGCTGTTTTCCTTATCCTGTAGCATTTGCGGTTGGCCCTTGAGCCTGCCTCTGGGGCCAAAGGACCGAGGTGAATGTACTCCTCTACATGCTGCCTCACACTTTTCTTCAATAATACGGCTTTCGAGTGAATAATAATCAGGGAATTTCAAATGATAATCTTTGCATTACCACCTGAGCCCATAAACACCCTCCACTCCCCCAACCCCCCCCCCCCCCACCAACACCAACCCAACCCCCCTGTTTGGCGCTTTCTCCTTTCCGTTTGCAAACCCACCAGCCAGCGGTCCCTAATTATACCAATTTGGGTGGGAGTATGAAGGCTTATACAGGCTCCGAATACACATGAAGCCAGAAAAGTGAATGCAATGCACCAAATTGCTGCCGCATAGGGAAGCGCAATACACATCGTCCCTGTCCTACATACAGGACCTCACGGAAGACCATCTTGTCCGTGATTGATCAGACAGAAAGTACGGTATCCCTCTTGCCCATAAAGCACAGCTAATTTGTTCCCTAGACTGAAGGTCATGGATTTATTTACGGTTGAGGGACAGTCACGTGTAGGCACAATACACGTACTATTAGGATTATTATTATTATATTATTATTACACACTACTATTACTACATACTATTATATTACTTACTATTATATTATTACATACTAGGATATTATTACATACTATTATTATTTATTATATTATTATTATTATTATTATTTTTACACTATTATTATTACTTACATACTATTATTAGGATTAGTTATTATTATTACTATTATTACTACTTATTACATATTATTACATACATATTAGGGGATTATTATTATTATTATTACATACTATTATACATTATATTATTATTACTATTATTACTATTATTACTACATATTATTATTATTATTATTATTTATTATTATTATACTATTATTTGACTATTATTACTTATTATTATTATATTATTATTATTATTAGTTATTATTACATTATTATTGTTATTACTACTTATTTTATTGGGGGTTACATCCCATTTTTACTATATTATTATTATTATTATTATTATACATTATTATTATTAGTACACATTATTTATTATTATTATCTATTATTTGATTACATACTATTATATTATTATTATAATTTACTATATAGATTATTATTATTATTATTATTATTATTAGTATATTACATATATTATTATATTACATTATTATTATTATTATTATTACTATTACATACTATTATTATTATATACTATTATTATTACATACTACTATTATTACTACATATTATTATTGGTATTAGATACTATTATTATTTATATTATTATTATTATTATTATTATTATATTATTATTATTACTAATATTATTATTATTATTATATTATTATTTATTATTTATTATTTCTTATTATTAGTTATTATTATTATTATTATTATTATTATTGTTAGTACTACTATTATTATTCTTATTCTTATTATTATATTATATTATGGCCAAATGTGGACTCAATCTGGACAAAACCCAAAGAGACTATGGGTCTAGGAAAGTGTTCATGTTTACGTCATAATCTTTCCATTACTGGTGCTTTTAAATTATTAGTCATTTAAAAGCCTCCCTGGATTCTGGAAACTGAAAGCAACATCGTTTTGAGAGTAAATAAATAAATAAATAAATAAATAAATAAATAAAGCCCCACAAAGATTTATTCCTATTCCATCTTTTTATATTTATATTATTTGACCAATCTATAATAACATTCGCAGATGTTTTCTTTTTTTCTTCTTCTTCTTTCCTATAGGAAGAAAAAGCACATCTGCAATTTAAGTGGACCTCCGGTCGACTATCTTGGATTCGGTTTTAAATCGTTTCTCGGCCTTCTATAAATCATTTCTTATCAAATAGCATTTGAATACCAGGAAAAAAAAAACAACAAAAAAATTAAAAAATAAAAAAAACGCGTTACTAAAAAAAGAAATTTTCAATTGTGTTTTCTGTAGCGGGCCAACAATCGAACCCGCAAAGCCACCGAGCAGTAAATGAGACCGCGGCTTCGTCAAGTAGCTTGTACACCCGTATAGATCCAAGTAATAGGAGTTCTTCCCGATCGTGCCCCCGAGGTTGTGCACCAATCACGGCCACGGGTCAAACTGGCGACATACCGTGCATGCGATATCGTGCGTGACTCAAGTCTGTATGCTGGGCCCCCTGAAATTGCTTCTAATTATAATTAGTATTGCTGTTGTTCTGCCAAATGCTATTTTTCTTAAAAAACAAAAAGTCCTTATTGGAACAATAAACTAACTAATTGAGTTGTGTCTCGCATGTAATTTAGAAAATTTGTTTACGGGCAGAAGAGTGGATAAAATCCATCGCTTGGTGTTTCTCTTCCTGGAGTCACTTTGGGTAAATGGTGTATGTGTTGTGTGTGTGTGTGTGTGTGTGTGTGTTAAGATACACAATGGCATGGAGAGATTAAAGTGGCTTTGGCTAATAATGAGGAAACTGATGGATACCTGATGATTATCTATCAAGGAGACGAGAAGGATGTTTTCCCAGAAACACAAACTATTCCATTTTATATTCATGATGCTACTGTGCAAATCTAAATACTCTCTCTCTCTCTCTCTCTCTCTCTCCTCTACTCTCGCTCTCTCTCTCTCTCTCTCTCTCTCTCTCTCTCTCTCCATCTATTTCTTTTTCATATTTCCTGAGCCTCGAGGCGGTTATAGATTTGCACATATGGGCTTTTCAATAAAGGGCACACAAACACAAAACGCACACACAAACACGCGCACACACTACCATTCCGATATGAAGCCATGTCCCTCTGCATCTTTATAAAAGCAAATATATATATTGACAATATATATGATGACAATAAAGAAGGAAAAAAACAAGGTTGTATTCTAGTGCCACAATATATCAGTACACAGGAGATGGCTCTGTGTGTGTGTGTGTGTGTGTGTGTGTGTGTGTGTGTGTGTGTGTGTGTGTGTGTGTAGGGCACTGGACGGTATAGTATATCTTTGGGAGGTGAGTTAGACCCGAAGCAGGTCAGGGTGCACTAAAAGATGATGGAAAAGCCCAGACGAGTGCGGGATGAGCGGAAGGCAGGCTTCGGGGTCAGGTGGCACGGTGGGGGTGGGGGTGAGGGTTACAGGGGGATGGGTGGAACCGAGTGAAGGAGTTGCGCAGGCACAAGGATGACTAAGCCGAGCTCGCGTTTGGGGCTTTGCAGCTTTTGCCAGTAATGACTCTAAACTGCTGACTGCATCATCCAGGGAAATTTACAACCTCCAGGGTGTTACTATATGTACTATACGAGGTGTATGTATATACTCTATATGGGTTTTATTGTACCAACACCGGGACGTCCGGGATCGGGCTGCAAAGACGAAGATAAGAGGGTCGATCCGGACTGCGGCTTGATATTTATATTTGGAGTTTGATTATATAAGCATTACGCCACATACATAACCATGCACAGTACAACATGCAGCAATTTTGCTGGCACCAATGATGCTAATATAAAATAGATAATAATAATAATAGAGGTGGGGGAGGGGAATAGTGAATTTGAGGCGACCTAACGTTTATAAACAATGTTCATTTGGTAATAATTATATTGTAGATCTTTCTTTCGGTGGGCACGGTGGTTTAGTGGTTAGCACGTTCACCTCGCACCGCCAGGGTTCGGGTTCAATTCCCGTCTCTGACATGTGTGTGTGGAGTTTGTGCATGTTCTCCCTGTACCTCAGTGTTTTTTTTTTCCTCCGGGTTCTCCAGTGTCCTCCCCGGTCCAAAAACATGCACGGTAGGTTGATTGGCACCTTGGAAAATTGTCCCTAGTGTATGAGTGTGTGTGTGTGTGTGTGTGTGCTTCCTGTGATGGGTTGGCATTCCATCCAGGGTGTATCCTGCCTTAATGCCCATAGACGCCTGAGATAAGCACAGTGACCCGAGGGAAGATTGGATAAAGCGCTAGAAGATGAATGAATGAATCTTTCTTTCGCTTGCTGCAGGAACCCCTGTGTCGTCCTATAGCAAAGAATAATACGATCAGATTGGCATTTCCGTCCCAATATTTTCGCAAAACAGTGCACGATTGAAAATCAAGTCAAGGAAATCAACTGGGAATGAAGGGGAAGGAAGTGTCGCATCACGCTGAGAGGTTTCCATGGTGACGTGTCTTTATGGTTAACCATGTCGTTTACCCGGTGGCCACAATTAAGATTATGTTAAGGTTACGTAAACACAGAATCTATGCTAATAGCCGTGTAACAGTCTACAACTAGCGACTCTGGCTGGATAGCTAACTAGCATACCAACTAGTATAAACTTGCTGTAAATAAACACACATCTATGCTAATAGCAGTGTAAGCGTCTACAGCTAGCGACTCTGGCTAAATAACTAACTAGCATAACAACTAGCATAAGCTTACTCGAAATGGATATACATCTATGCTAATAGCAGTGCAACAGTCTACGGCTAGCGATTCTGGCTAAATAGCTAACTAGCATAACAACTAGCACAAGCTTGCTATAAATAAACACACATCTATGCCAGTAGCAGTGTAAGCGTCTACAACTAGCGACTATGGCTAAATAGCTAACTAGCATACCAACTAGTATAAGCTTGCTCTAAATAAACATACATCTATGCTAATAGCAGTGCAACAGTCCACAGCTAGTGACTCTGGCTAAATAGCTAACTAGCATAACAACTAACTAGTAACATAAGCTTGCTCTAAATAAATACATACATCTATGCTAATAGCAGTGCAACAGTCCACAGCTAGTGACTCTGGCTAAATAGCTAACTAGCATACCAACTAGTATAAGCTTGCTCTAAATAAATACAAATCTATACTAATAGCAGTGTAACAGTCTACAACTAGCGACTCTGGCTAACTAGCTAACTAGCATACCAACCAGTATAAGCTTGCTCCAAATAAACATACATCTATGCCAGTAGCAGTGTAAGCGTCTACAGCTAGCAACTCTGGCTGAATAGCTAACTAGCATAACCACTCGCATAAGCTTACTCGAAATGGATATACATCTATGCTAATAGCAGTGCAACAGTCCACAGCTAGTGACTCGGGCTAAATAGCTAACTAGCATACCAACTAGTATAAGCTTGCTCCAAATAAATACAAATCTATACTAATAGCAGTGTAACAGTCTACAACTAGCGACTCTGGCTAACTAGCTAACTAGCATACCAACCAGTATAAGCTTGCTCCAAATAAACATACATCTATGCCAGTAGCAGTGTAGGCGTCTACAGCTAGCAACTCTGGCTGAATAGCTAACTAGCATAACCACTCGCATAAGCTTACTCGAAATGGATATACATCTATGCTAATAGCAGTGCAACAGTACATCTAGCTACCCTGGCTAAATAGCTAACTAGCATAACAACTAGTATAAGCTTGCTCTAAATAAATACAAATCTATACTAATGGCAGTGTAACAGTCTACAACTAGCGACTCTGGCTAACTAGCTAACTAGCATACCAACCAGTATAAGCTTGCTCCAAATAAACATACATCTATGCCAGTAGCAGTGTAGGCGTCTACAGCTAGCAACTCTGGCTGAATAGCTAACTAGCATAACCACTCGCATAAGCTTACTCGAAATGGATATACATCTATGCTAATAGCAGTGCAACAGTACATCTAGCTACCCTGGCTAAATAGCTAACTAGCATAACAACTAGCACAAGCTTGCTATAAATAAACAAACATCTATGCCAGTAGCAGTGTAAGCGTCTACAGCTAGCGACTCTGGCTAAATAGCTAACTAGCATACCAACTAGTATAAGCTTGCTCTAAATAAATACAAATCTATACTAATAGCAGTATAACCGTCTACAACTAGCGACTCTGGCTAACTAGCTAACTAGCATACCAACCAGTATAAGCTTGCTCCAAATAAACATACATCTATGCTAATAGCAGTGTAAGCGTCTACAGCTAGCGACTCTGGCTAAATAACTAACTAGCATAAAAATGAGCATAAGCTTACTCTAAATAAACATACATCTATGCCAGTAGCAGTGTAGGCGTCTACAGCTAGCAACTCTGGCTGAATAGCTAACTAGCATAACCACTCGCATAAGCTTACTCGAAATGGATATACATCTATGCTAATAGCAGTGCAACAGTACATCTAGCTACCCTGGCTAAATAGCTAACTAGCATAACAACTAGCACAAGCTTGCTATAAATAAACACACATCTATGCCAGTAGCAGTGTAAGCGTCTACAGCTAGCGACTCTGGCTAAATAGCTAGCTAGCATAACTAGCATAAACTTACTCTAAACACAAATCTATGCTAATAGCAGTGCAACAGTCTACAGCTAGCGATTATGTCTAAGTAGCTAACTAGCATAAAAATGAGCATAAGCTTACTCTAAATAAACATACATCTATGCCAGTAGCAGTGTAAGCGTCTACAGCTAGCGACTCTGGCTGAATAGCTAGCTAGCATAAGCTTACTCTAAATAAACACAAATCTATGCTAATAGCAGTGCAACAGTCTACGGCTAGCGATTATGGCTAAGTAGCTAACTAGCATAACATCGCGCAACTCTTGATTGAGTTTTCTCTTTTTTTCTTTATCTTTTAAGTTCATTGTGTCAAACTTAGGATGAACACACACACACCCACCACACACACACACACACACACACACACACACACACACACACACACACACACATCGTGTTTAATAATCATATATTTGCCACCGATTAAAAATGAGCCACTATATAAATCTCTACATTTTCACACGCTAGCATGTTTTTCTTTTGCTGTTTAATTAGCTGACTTGCTATAGCAGCGTCTCGGGTGGCCTATTATTCACTCTAAACTATAAACCGACTGTTCTTTGGGGGTGCGATACCTCATTTTTATAGCTCATACTTTATTTATGCAGCGCGACGCAGCTTCCGAGCCTTTCCTTGAAAAGGGATATTTACATATTATGACAGCATAGCCAGGAGCGTCCTTTTTTATTTATTTATTTATTTATTTATTTTTGCGAAGGATAGCATGAGGGGGAACCACCTTGGCCGGGAATAAAAAAGATTTGAAGTTGATATTAGAACTGGATATACCGTAAATTCTGGACTATAAGCCGCTACTTTTTTCCTAGGTTTTGAACCATGCGGCTAATAATACGGTGCGGCTAGTCTGCAGATTTTTTCCCGACCGCTAGGGGATCTAACCGGAATTAGAATCAAAACTAAGACAAAATAAATGCAAAGAAGAAGAATGCGCTAGTTCCTCTTTAGCAGATATAAGTGGGTAGAAGCGGATAGAAGGAGGACAAACTCTATCTTTACAAGGTTAAGGTGACGTGATTTCACACACAGGAGAAATGAAGATAAATACTGTAAATAGCGCTTATTTTCTCTTCGTTCTGTCCCGTTTTAATCAGCAAAGTTGCTGCTCGGTGCTCTCTCTCCTCCCTGCTCTCCCCCCCAGACACACACACACACAAACACGCACGCACAAATCAGCCTCAGCGGTTCTTGATTTTCCCTCTCCCGATATAAGCCCGGTTCACTTTACAATCCCCGTCCGGGCTCGTAGCACATACCTAGTGTCGCGGACACGGACGCTCGATATATGTTTATGCCTAACCTTTGTCTGTTCCCGATCCCCGGACTCCTGCTCTCCGGTACTCCCGGTACCACGGCGCGCAGAGCGCAAGGCTCCCTAGCCTGTCTGGCCGCTCCGTATGAGCGGCGTCTCCTGAGTTCTTTATTCTAATAAATCCTGTTTTGTATGAATTCCGGATCTCCGCGTCTCTGTGCAGCGTCCACCGTTACACCGTGTTAAAATACAGGTTAGGAAAGGATCTATTTAGGTACATACATGTACATTTACAATTCAAAAGCGGATGCGGCTTGTATGCAGGTGCGGCTTATTTATGATTTTTTTGGGGTTTTTTTCCAAATAGAGCGGATGCGGCTTATATGCAGGTGCGCTTTATAGTCCGGAATTTACGGTAGCTTTTCTCTCTATGACCGAGGTACACTCTTTATACACTCCATAGTGTGAGGGCGTGAATTACCAACATCCCTTCGCTTCACTCCTTCGACCTCGTCTGGGAAGTTGTTTTTGGCTCAGGGGCCACATTGACTTTTAAAATGTGACAGACGGGGCCGGGCCGACACCGCATGCATGTATATCAAACGTAAACATGTTAAAAGGCGTTAATGTTAATGCTCAATGTATCACCGTGCCTAATGCGCCACCTGGTGGGACGTCAGACAATTACAGGACAAGGTCAAATGAATATAGTCGTATTTATGATGTGATATTTGTACCAGTATTCGGCGGGCCGGATTAAAGGGACCAAAAGGGCGTATGATTTAGAGGTCAACAGATTCATTTCAATACCTTTATCCACTTTTAAAACTATCCTTTGTTTAATCCGTCATCCAGCCATCGTTATCAGTCCGATACCGAATATACAGTACCTTTCCAGCGACGCATCTTTGACCGGGTCCCCGGAAGAGGAAGTGCTCAGGGTGGCATGACAGTAATAGTAATTTTAATGTGCACCAAGTGTTGTGTTATGGTTGTAACTTTTAAAGGCAAGTACAAAGGATTTGGCTCGTGTAGGGATGGAAAAAGTGTCTCGGTATTTTGATTTGGGGTGTCGCTTGCACCACTGCCTGTAAGAGTCATTTTTTTCCCCCTGTCGTAGCGACGCAGTTAGAGTATTGAGTGATATTTCATAAGCGGAGATTGTGATGAATTTGGAGGATTTATAATGCTGTCAAGTAGAGCTGGGGGGAAGACAAAAAAAAAAAAGAGTAGAAAGTCATTATGTAGATAGTTCCCTTTTTGCAGGCTTAGCAGTAAGACACCGACACACCGATCTAGTGATAGCACTTATGTAGTGTGTGTGTGTGTGTGTGTGTGTGTGTTTTTGTGGGGACCCTAGAAAATGGCAGCCAAAATGAATTCAGATGAGTTCAATGAGTCATAAAGGAGGTAAGACAAGAAAAAGTGAAGGGGGGGGGGGGGAGGGGGCTAAGGAAAGGTGTTTTGTGTGTGTGTGTGTGTGTTTGTGGGGACCTTAGAAAATGGCAGCCATAATTATTGCAGATGAGTTCACTGTGTTTGTGTGTGTATGTGTGTGTGTGTGTGTGGGGCGTGTAAGTGTTTGTGGGGACCTCAGAAAATGGTTATTGCAGATGAGTTCACTGTGTTTGTGTGTGTCTTTGTGTAAGTGTTTGTGGGTACCTTAGAAAATGGTAGCCATAATTATTGCAGATTAGTTCACTGTGTGTGTGTTTGTATGTTTGTCTTTGTGTGTTTGTATATGTGTGTTTGTGCAAGTGTTTGTGGGGACCTTAGAAAATAGCAGCCATAATTAGAGCAGATGAGTTCAATGAGTCATCAAGAAGGTAAGACGAGGAAAAAGTGAAATGGGGGGGGGGGGGGGGGGGGGTAAGGTGTGTTTGTGGGGACCTTAGAAAACAGCAGCCATAATTATTGCAGAGGAGTTCACTGTGTTTGTGTGTGTTGTGTGTGTATGTGTGGTGTGTGTTTGTGGGGGACCTTAGAAAACAGCAGCCATAATTATTGCAGAGGAGTTCACTGTGTTTGTGTGTTTGTATGTGTGTGTGTGTTTGTGGGGACCTTAGAAAACAGCAGCCATAATTATTGCAGAGGAGTTCACTCTGTGTGTGTGTGTGTGTGTGTGTGTGTGTGTGTGTGTGTGGTGTGTGTGTGTGTGTGTTGTGTAAGTATTTGTGGGGACCTTAGAAAATGGCAGCCACAATTAGAGCAGATGAGTTCAATGAGTCATCAAGAAGGTAAGACAAGAAAAAAAGTGAAACATGGGGGGGGGGGGGGGGGGGGGGGGGGGGGGGGGGGGGGGGGGGGGGGTGGGGGGGGGGTGGGGGGGGGGGGGGGGGGGGGGGGGGGGGGGTGGGGGGGGGGGGGGGGGCGGTGGTGTTGGTGGGGGGGGGGGGGGGGGGGGGGGGGGGGGGGTGGGCGAAGGTGGTGGGGGGGGGGGGGGGTTTTTCTTTTTTTTTTTTAGGGGGGGCGACGAATGGGGGGGGGGGGGGGGGGCGAAGGGTGGGGGGGGGTGCGAAAGGTTTTGTGTGTGGGTGTAAGCGTTTGTGGGGACCTTAGAAAACAGCAGCCATAATTACAGCAGATGAGTTCACTGTGTTTGTGTGTGTGTGTGTTTGTGGGGACCTTAAAAAATGGCAACCATAATTAGACAGATGAGTTCAGCGAGTGATCAAGAAGACAAGAAAAAAACGGGGAGGAAAAAAAAAAGGGAGGGAAAGAGGTGTGTGTGTGTGTTAGTGTGTGTGTGTGTGCGCGCAAGTGTTTGTGGGGACCGTAGAAAACTGCAGCCATAATTATTGCAGTTGAGTTCAGCGAGTGATCAAGAAGGTAAAAACTAAGAAAAAAGTGAAACGGGGGGGAAAAAGTGTGTGTGTGTGTGTGTGCTTGGAGCGTAGGTGTTAATTGCGTGAGATGTACTTCGGAGCGCGAACGTTCGCGGTGTGCGTAATTCCGGAGGTCGGAAAAAGGCTCGTCGTACAAATGGTATTTAACGATTTCCCCGTGACTTCAATTCCAAAGCCAGACAGCGGGTCAAACAAACTTGCAGCACTATTGGTCAACTAGAATTATAAACCTCTCCCTGTCATTATCGCTCTATCGCTCTATCTCTCTCTCACATACACACACACACACACACACACACACACACACACACACACACACACACACACACTTTTTTCCCCTTATTCTGTCTATCTCACTGTGTACGTAATGACGCCGGAGCTGGAGGAGAGGAAGGAGAAGGTGAGGTGTGGAGAGCCGAACAGCAGGTGTTGTGGAGTGTTCTGATGAGAGCTGATTATTATGATTACGCCGCTGATAGCGACGGCGGCGGCGGCGATGATGATGATGATGATGGTGATGATGATGATGATGATGGCGCTGATGACGAGGCGAGAGTGAGACATAGAGTGAAGGGAGATGATTTGAATGTGAATGCCATGCTGATGGGCACTCTTTTATTGTTCTTGCTGGCATGTTGCCTGGGGAGCCTTTCTCTCTCTCTCTCACTCTTTCTCTCCCCCCCCCTCTCTCTCTCTCTCTCTCTTTCTCTTTGACACCCTTCCTAGTGCATAACTCTGTCTTTATATCAATTTCTATTCACTTCCATTCATCATGGCTTTTATGGCATGGGCTGATATTGTATAAGTCACATCTCCTCCCCATCCTTTCTCTCGCTCTCTCTCTCTCTCTCTCTCCCTCCCTCCCTCATTCGACACACGTACAGGATGGTATTTGGTTCGCAACATGTGTGTTGGATGTCAAACCGAACCGTCTCTGACCTTTCACCCCACGCCACACCGTCTGAGTGCGAATTCCACTTTCGCACCAAGCGCATGTTCAACTTCCTGCGAGTGCTAATAAAGTATAACACACGCTACACACACACACACACACACACACACACATGTGCATACACACAAACAAATAAATATACTTTAGGATCACAAACAACCCACTCCTATATTCAAAAGTAGTCAGGCGGCTGCTCGTGGTGCGTTCGGACGGAGCTTGTTTGTTTGTTTGTTTGTTTGTTTGTTTGTTTTTCGCTCATGATAAGGAGCGCAGTTGAATCTCATGAGAACGCGGGTTGTTGGGCGGAAAAGGGAAATATGGCGTTAAATGACCCCGCTTTCGTAGTTTAGATCGGGGGTGTTTTTCTCTCCCTCCCGGAAACACCAGGGTTTGTTTGTTTGTTTACTTCTTTCGTTTGCGCTACACAATACAGAACAACAATACAGACGATTGTTGTACGATTGGAGAAATTGGCGGTGAGGAAGCCAATCAGAAAGAAAGAAAGAGAGAAAGAAAGAAAAAGAAAAAGGGAAAAATAAACGAAAAATTCGCTTTGGCGAATAAACGTTAATAAACTCTTACCGTACAAAACAACAACTCCAATAACATAACAGTTCCCGGCTGAATGATAAACAACGCGCAATATAATTACGAATACAACAAAATGACCGTCAAATTTCTAATAAAAAGAAAGTAATAATTATTGTTTAGAGGGAGGCACGGTGGCGTAGTGGTTAGCACGTTCGCCTCACACCGCCAGGATCCGGGTTCGATTCCCGTCTCGGCCATGTGTGTGTGGAGTTTGTGCATGTTCTCCCCGTGCCTCAAGGAGGTTTTTCTCCGGGTTCTCCGGTTTCCTCCCGGTCCAAAAACATGCACGGTAGGTTGATTGGCACCTTGGACAAATTGTCCCTAGTGTATGAATGTGTGTGTGTGCCCTGCGATGGGTTGGCATTCCATCCAGGGTGTATCCTGCCTTAATGCCCATAGACGCCTGAGATAGGCACAGGCTCCCCGTGACCCGAGTGAAGATCGGATAAAGCGGTAGAAGATGAATGAATGAATGAATGAATGAATTATTGTTTAGCTAACGTTATCACCTCATTCCTTCTATCTGCGTCAATTTTTCCCCTCCTAGACACGGAAATCGCCCTCGGTAAGCGCCGATGCGGGATACAGTGCACTCTAGTGGCGGGATGCTGTCACTTCGCGGGTAACGTAGTCGACTCGTGCATTGTGGGAGGTGTAGTTTATTGAGTGTTGCCTGGAGTTTGCGATCGTCCGAAAACGCAAGTCGGAAGCAAAAAGTTCCTCCGTGGGATTTCTCTCCTCCTCAGAAGTCCCGGAGACCTTTTGTGCGGAGGACGAGGCGAGTTCAGAATCGATAGCCTTGACGAGTGCTAACACAACTCCTGTCCAAATCCATAAAATGGCAAAAAACACTTATTACATCATTGCTGGAAGTCAACGAAGGTCAGTCAATCCGAGGGAAAAAAAAAAAAAGAACGAAGAAAAAAGCGCGCTCTCGTAAACCATCAAGCGATATGATGCAACAGTCTCATCTGGTGGGGGGGGGGGTCAGGAAAGGAAGATGGACAAGTTAGCACGGGATACTTTTATAAGAACGACGTAATTATGCGTAAAGTTGGACCGCGTAGATCGAATTCCCGGGATTTGACAAAAGAACCAAGGATTCGGACCATAAGACTCGTTCCTTGGAAGTGTCTTAATGCACTATTGGTCAAGTGCACTTCTTTAAAGCACGAGGAAAAATGGACTGGTTTAAAATGCACGTTAAGGTAAAACACAATTAGGCATAAGAACATAGCGCGCTTCTTTTTCACAAGGAAATGCGTCAGGTCCTTGATTTTGGGATTTTTGTGTCCTTAAAATCCGTAATGATTTATACTTTTAATAAAGGGCACTTGGAGATCATGCATTATAATTAGAGACCGTTTAAGTGAACCTAAATAGCGTTCAAGTCCACTTCTTTTTGTGTACTTAAAATGATACTTTTTATAAAGGGCACTTGCAGATAATGTATTCTAATACAAATTAAAGTACACTTAAGTAGTGTGCACTTTAATATGGCAATGTTTCTCAACACAATATAACAACGCACTGAAGTTTGACCCAACCATGCATTTTAAACCAGTCCAGTTTTCTAGTGCTTTAAAGAAGTGCACTTGTTCCTTGGTAGTGTCTTAATGCTCTATTGGTCGAGTCTTATGGTCCGAATCCTTGGTTCCTTTGTCACGTGACTCCTGTAGAATCTATAATTATTATGTTTATTATAATTGTAATAAGGCACGGTGGTGGCTTAGTGGTTAGCACGTTCGCCTCACACCGCCAGGGTCCGGGTTTGATTCCCGTCTCGGCCATGTGTGTGTGGAGTTTGCATGTTCTCCCCGTGTCTCAGGGGGGGTTTTTCTCTGGGTTCTCCGGTTTCCTCCCCCGGTCCAAAAACATGCACGGTAGGTTGATTGGCACCTTGGAAAATTGTCCCTAGTGTGTGAATGTGTGTGTGTGTGTGTGTGTGTGTGTGTGTGTGTGTCCTGCGATGGGTTGGCATTCCATCCAGTGTGTATCCTGCCTTAATGCCCATAGACGCCTGAGATAGACACAGACTCCCCGTGACCCGAGGGAAGATCGGATAAAGCGCTAGAAGATGAATGAATGAATAATTGTAATATTGTAATTACCGTAGCCGTAACGTGTGGACGCAGACGTGTAGGCGGTCTGTTTATTTGATTTCTGATCGAAAGAACGAAATGAACTGGACGAGTCAAAAACAAAAGATTCGTTCAGATTCAAAGAACCGAGTCACTAAAATGATCCAAACTAGCACTTGATTTGATATTGCTGTGGTGTTAAGATCTTTAGATTCGATCTGGACAAAGGGATCGGGCCTCAGATATCACACGGGAGGGGGTGTAGCTCAGTGGTCTAAGGCGCTGGGCTGCTGATCGCAAGATCCGGGTTCGAGCCCCGGTATGGCCAAGCTACCGCCCTTGGGTCCTTGAGCAAGACCCTTAACCCTCTGTGCTCCAGAGGTGCCGTATCATGACTGATACCCTGCGCTCTGACCCCAGATACCAACATTAAGCTAGGATATGCGAAGAAAAGAATTTCACTGTGCTGTAATGTTTATGTGACTATAAAGGATATTATTATTATTATTATTATTATTATTATTATATACCTTGTAATGTCGTCATATTGTGGAAACGCGGAGAACTGATACTGATTGTGAATCAGGTGTAATAGATTTGTGTGAAAAGGCTGCTTTCGAGACGCCCTCGCGTCTCGTTCTTGGACGAACGGTTATTTCTCTTCATCTGCGTAAACTTTTAGGCCCCGTTTGGGGAAGTTTACAGCATCAGCAATACATTTGCATTTCGCCGTGCCGCGTATCATCTGCTCGCCTGCCGAGACCGCGCGACAAAGCGGGATTGTGCAAACATTCGTGGAATATAAAGTGAGCCGCTAGCAGTTTTATGCAGATGCGCCCGTCGACAAATATGCACTGGCGTATGTGCCAAACGGAGTGAGCGCATCTTTTCAAAGGAGTGATGAAAATAGAGGGCGAAAGCAGAAAAACACACGAGTAGATTTGCGTTTTTTTTTTTTTGCGCTAATATGCTACCACTGTACAACGAGTCACATGACCTACATCAGAACACCGCCTCTGTTCCAACTTCCTACGTTTACAACCTGATATTCATTTGTCCTTTTGAAAGGAACGCAATACAGGAAATGATCACGACTACAACACTCTACATCTGATCAGATACATATATCCGATCTTCCATCGGGTCACGGGGAGTCTGTGCCTATCTCCGGCGTCTATGGGCGTTAAGGCAGGATACACCCTGGATGGAATGCCAACCCATGGCAGGACACACACACACACACACACACACACACACACACACACACTCACACACTCGGGACAATTTTTCCATGGTGCCAATCAACCTACCGTGCATGTTTTTGGACCGGGGGAGGAAACCGGAGAACCCGGAGAAAAACCCCCTGAGGCACGGGGAGAACATGCACAAACTCCACACACACATGGCCGAGACGGGAATGGAACCCGGACCCTGGCGGTGTGAGGCGAACGTGAAACCACCGTGCCCCACACCGTGTGTGTGTGTGTGTGTGTGTGGTGTGTGTGTGTGTGTGTGTGTGTGTGTGTGTGTGTGTGTGTGTGTGTGTGTATGTTTGTGTTTGTGTTTGTGTGTGGCTCAGTGGATAAGGTATTGGTCTCTGGACCGAGAGATCGCAGGTTCATTTGTGTGTATGATACCCAGTTGTGTATAGATAGATAGATAGAGAGATAGAGAGATAGAGAGATAGAGAGATAGATAGATAGATAGATATGTCAGATAAAGAGATAGATAGATAGATAGATAGATAGTCAGATGTCAGATAAAGAGATAGATAGATAGATAGATAGATAGATAGATAGATAGATATCAGATAAAGAGATAGATAGATAGATAGATAGATAGATAGATAGATAGATAGATAGATCAGATAGATAGATAGAGATAGATAGATAGATAGATAGATAGATAGATAGATAGATAGAGA
>JACRUU010000002.1:16530695-16541439 GCA_030449085.1 Kryptopterus vitreolus
CTCGTAGCATCGCGGGATTTAATCGGATGAGACGAATCTATTTGGGTACAACGAATAGATGATTCGGTTTTATTTGCACGTCACACCGTCACGCTTCACTCTGTTTTCTCATCTTTCTCATGAAAATAAAATCGCCTCATTAGATCGCCGGACGCGTCCCGACCCGCCGTTTAAGTGCTAAATTGTTTTTTTACGTTGCCGACTATTTAATAATCGCGGTATTAATCTTTTGTTTTCCCTGCCGATATGTTGCTTTTTAGGTGGTGACGTGAACGGGACGTGTTAATCGGTCAACAATGGCGGCTTGGCGGAGGAGCGGGAAAAACTTCCCGTGTCATGCATTACTTTTCTGATTATAAATGGAATGCCAAATTAGATTAGGCTCCTCCCACTTATTGCTCATCTGGGGGGAAAAAACGATCCGACCTGTGACTCAAAAAATCCGAACCGGAAGCTTTGTGATCCCTAATGAGCAATGGGATCCATAATGAGCAATGCGATGAGCAATCTGTTCCCTAATTAGCTATGGGGTGAGCAATGGGATCCATAATGAGCAATGCGATGAGCAATCTGTTCCCTAATTAGCTATGGGGTGAGCAATGCGATCCATAATGAGCAATCGGATCCCTAAGGAGCAATGTGTTGAGCAATGGGATTTATGATGAGAAATGGGATCCATTGGGATCCCTAAGGAGCAATGTGTTGAGCAATTCGGATTTATAATGAGAAATGGGATACATGGTGAGCGAAGGGATAAGCAGTGGGATCTCTAATGAGCAATGGGATGAGCGATGGGATCTCTAATGAGCAATGGGAAAAGCAAAGGGTTTGATAATGAACAATGTGATGAGCAATGGGATCCCTATTGAGCAATGGGATGAGCACTGGGATCTCTAATGAACAAACAGATGAGCAATGGGATCCATAATGAGCAATGGGATGAGCACTGGGATCTCTAATGAACAAACAGATGAGCAATGGGATCCCTAATGAGCAATGGAATCCATACTGATCGAAGGGATGAGCAATGGGATGAGCAGTGGGTTCCATAATGAGCAATGAGATGAGCAATGGGTTCCACAATGAGCAATGTGATCCCAAATGAGCAATGGGATGAGCAATGGGTTCCATAACAAGCAATGAGCAATGGGATCCATACTGAGCTATGGGATGAGCAATAGGATCCATAATGGTCGATGGGATGAGCAATGGCATCCACAATGAGCAATGGAATGAGCAATGGGTTCCATAATGAGCAATGGGTTCCATAATGAGCAATGGGATGAGCATAATGAGCAATGGGATGAGCAATGGGTTCCATAATGAGCAATGGGATGAGCAATGGGTTCCATAATGAGCAATGGGATGAGCAATGGGATCCATAATGCGCAATGGGATGTGCAATGGGTTCAGTAATGAGCAATGGGATCCCTAATGAGCAATGGGATGAGCAATGTGTTCTATAATGAGCAATGTGATGAGCAGTTGGTTCCATAATGAGCAGTGGGTTCCACAATGAGCAATGTGATCCCTAATGAGCAATGGGATGAGCAATGAGTTCCATAACAATCAATCGGATGAGCAATAGGATCCATACTGAGCTTTGGGATGAGCAATGGGATCCATAATGATCTATGGGATGAGCAATGGGTTCCATAATGAGCAATGGGTTCCATAATGAGCAATGGGATGAGCAATGGGTTCCATTCAATGGGATCCATAATGAGCAATGGGATCCCTAATGAGCAATGGGATGAGCAATGAGGGGATGAGCAATGAGCAATGGGATGAGCAATGGGATCCCTAATGAGCAATGGGATGAGCAATGTGTTCTATAATGAGCAATGTGATGAGCAGTTGGTTCCATAATGAGCAATGGGATGAGCAATGGGTTCCATAATGAGCAATGGGATGAGCAATTGGGATTCCATAATGAGCAATGGGATGAGCAATGGGATCCATAATGAGCAATGATGATCTATGGATGAGCAATGGGATCCATAATGAGCAATGGGATGTGCAATGGGTTCAATAATGAGCAATGGGATGAGCAATGGGTTCCCTAATGAGCAATGGGAGCAATTGGGTTCCATAATGAGCAATGGGATGAGCAATGAGCCATGATGGCAATGAGAAATGGGTTCCATATGAGCAATGGGTTCCATAACCAGCAATGGGATGGGATGAGCAATGGGATCCATGGGATCATAATGAGCATGGGATGAGCAATGGGATCCATAGCATGGAATGCAATGGGATCAATGGGTTCCTAATGAGCAATGGGATGAGCAATGCAATGGGTTCAATAATGAGCAATGGGATGAGCAATGGGATCCCTAATGAGCAATGGGATGAGCAATGTGTTCTATAATGAACAATGTGATGAGCAGTGAGCAATGGGATGAGCAATGGGTTCCATAATGAGCAATGGGATGAGCAGTTGGTTCCATAATGAGCAATGGGTTCCATAATGAGCAATGTGATCCCTAATGAGCAATGGGATGAGCAATGGGTTCCATAACAAGCAATCGGATGAGCAATGGGATCCATACTGAGCTATGGGATGAGCAATGGGATCCACAATGAGCAATGGAATGAGCAATGGGTTCATAATGAGCATGGGATCCAATGAGCAATGGGTTCCATAATGAGAAATGGAATGAGCAATGGGTTCCATAACCAGCAATGGGATGAGCAATGGGTTCCATATTGAGCAATGGGATGAGCAATGGGATCCATAATGTGCAATGGGATCCCTAATGAGCAATGGGATGTGCAATGGGTTCAATAATGAGCAATGGGATGAGCAATGGGATCAATGTTGAGCAGTTCCTAATGAGCAATGGGATGAGCAATGTGTTCTATAATGAGCAATGTGATGAGCAGTTGGCAATGGGATCCATAATGAGCAATGGGTTCCATAATGAGCAATGGGTTCCATAATGAGCAATGGGATGAGCAATGGGTTCCATAATGAGCAATGGGATGAGCAATGGGTTCCATATTGAGCAATGGGATGAGCAATGGGATCCATAATGTGCAATGGGATCCCTAATGAGCAATGGGATGTGCAATGGGATGAGCAATGGGATGTGGGATCCCTATGGGAATGAGCAATGGGTGATGAGCAGTGGGTTCCATAATGAGCAATGGGATGAGCAATGTGTTCTATAATGAGCAATGTGATGAGCAGTGGGTTCCATAATGAGCAATGGTATCCAGAATGAGCAATGGGATGAACAATGGGATCCCTAATGAGCAATGGGAGGAGCAATGGATTCCATAATGAGCAATGGGATCCCTAATGAGCAATGGGAGGAGAAATGGTTTCCATAATGAGCAATAGGTTCCATAATGAGGAATGGGATGAGCAATGGGTTCCATAATGAGCAATGGGTTCCACAATGAGCAATGGGATGAGCAATGGGTTCCACAATGAGCAATGGGATGAGCAATGAGATCCACAATGAGCAATGGGATGAGCAAAGGGATCCACAATGAGCAATGGGATGAGCAATGCGATCCACAATGAGCAATCGGATCCCTAATGAGTGATGGGATGATCAATGGGATCCATACTGAGCGATGGGATGAGCAATGGGATGAACAATGAGCAATGGCATGAGCAATGGCATCCATGAGCAAGCAATGGGATCCATGACAAGCAATGGGATGCTTAAATAAGCAGTCAGATGAGCAATGGGATCCCTAATGAGCGATGTGATGAGAAATGGGATCCGCGACGAGCAATGGTATCTCTGAGCAATGGATGATCAAGGGGATCCCAAATGTGCGACGAGTGAGCAATGGGATCCCTAACGAGCAATGGGATGAGCGATGGGATCCATAACAAGCAATCGAATGAGCAATGGTATCCATACTGAGCTATGGGATGAGCAATGGGATCCATAATGATCGATGGGATGAGCAATGGCATACACAATGAGCAATGGGTTCCATAACCAGCAATGGGATGAGCAATGGGATCCATAATGATCGATGGGATGAGCAATGAGATACACAATGAGCAATGGGATGAGCAAAGGGATCCACAATGAGCAATGGGATGAGCAATGCGATTCACAATGAGCAATCGGATCCCTAATGAGTGATGGGGTGAGCAATGGGATCCCTAATTAGCGATGGGATGATCAATGGGATCCATACTGAGCGATGGGATGAGCAATGGGATGAACAATGAGCAATGGCATGAGCAATGGCATCCATAATGAGCAATGGGACAAGCACTCGGATCCATGACAAGCAATGGGATGCTTAAATAAGCAGTCAGATGAGCAATGGGATCCCTAATGAGCGATGTGATGAGAAATGGGATCCGCGATGAGCAATGGGATCTCTGAGCAATGGATGATCAAGGGGATCCCAAATGTGCGACGAGTGAGCAATGGGATCCCTAACGTGCAATGGGATGAGCGATGGGATCCATAACAAGCAATCGGATGAGCAATGGGATCCATACTGAGCTATGGGATGAGCAATGGCATACACAATGAGCAATGGGTTCCATAACCAGCAATGGCATGAGCAATGGGATCCATAATGAGCGATGGGATGAGCAATGGGATCCCTAATGAGCCATGAGCAAACCAGACTCAAAAAGGGACCTCGTTGAAAAGATCCAGTCGTCTGGATAAGGCCGGGATCCCAGACGCCTCACCAACGGAGCCCGAGTGAGCGCGTCAACATCCAGACATCCAAATTCACCATGAAACCTTTCCCGAGCCTGTGTTTCTCTCTCTCCCTCTCTCTCTCTCTCTCTCTCTCTCTCTCGTCCAACTTCCTGGAATTGCACCAAATAATGCATTTATTTATAGAGCAGTCTGTTTCATAAAGCCTACGCAGACGGCACACTGGGAACTGCGGATCTCTGCCGAGGTCTCGGGGGAACCAAAAAAAAAATCAAATGCTCGTCTTCATTCTCTGGAAAGTTCTCGTTTTTTGTTTGTTTGTTGTTTATTTAATACGGAATAAAAAAAGTTTTTCCCGCTGAAAGGAAAGAAGACAACAACTCGTCCGTCAGCCGCATGCAATCGATCAATACGACACGGAGCTCACGATTGATCCAAGGTTTTGGAATAATTCTCCAGCCACAAGGGGGAGCTAGTCCATTCATTCTGGGATCCCCAATGAGCCCCCCAAGATTTTTACGATTTTCCCATCTTTTTTGCCTCTGCACTTGAGCGAATACGGAATGCGACATGGAAGCTGAGCAATCCGAAGAGAAAAAAATGAAAAAAAAAATTACGTGTTTTTTTTTGTTTGTTTGTTTTACGATTATTTAAAAAAAAAAAAAAGAAAAATTTCTTTTTAAAAAATTTTATTTATTTATTTTTAAACTATTTTCCGATCTTTTTTGCCTCTGCACTTGAGCGAATACGGAATACGACATGGCAGCTGAGCAATCCGAAGAGAAAAAAAAAAATATATATATATATATATATATATTTTGCGGGCGATTATTTACAAAAAAATGATTTCCTTTTTAAAAAAAAAAATTAATTAATTAATTAATTAATTTGTAAACAATTTTCCGACCTTTTTTGCCTCTGCACTTGAGCGAATACGGAATGCGACATGGCAGCTGACGAATCCGAAGAGAAAGAAATGGGGGGAAAAAAATTGTTTTTTTATTTTGTTTTATTTTTATTTTAATAACAATTTT
The DNA here is from genome assembly GCA_030449085.1 of Kryptopterus vitreolus. NCBI lineage: Eukaryota > Metazoa > Chordata > Actinopteri > Siluriformes > Siluridae > Kryptopterus > Kryptopterus vitreolus. The sequence goes on from JACRUU010000002.1 coordinate 16,536,379, forward strand.
CCGATCTTTCTTGGCTCTGCACTTGGGGAAATACGCAATACGACATGTCAGCTGACGAATCCGCAGAGCTCGTTTCTAAGAGGGGGCGGGGTTTCATCTCGTCTTAAAAATGTAGCTTTGGAATCCGAAAAAATGGGCACCGGGAGTTTTTTCGGTGAGGGGGGGTTTCTTTCTTCATTTTTGCTCGTTAAGAGCACCATTGACCCTTTCCTGCATTCCATCGTAAAAAACACAAACAAAAAAAAAAAAAACCCCACTAGATCTTTGACTGTATTTTAACTTCGGTCCGAATATAAGAGACGTCGAAGTAGCCGATAATATTTACGTCTTTCTCGCGGTGTTTAATTTGTGTTTCTTTGAAGCGACGACGACAACACGTCCGGGATGTGTGAGAGAGATCGTCGTGGTATGTATATATATGTGTGTGTGTGTGTGTGTGTGTGTGTGTGTGTGTGTGTGTGTGTGTGTGTGTGTGTGAGATGAGAGGCAGCTTTTATAATTTGATACAAGCGCTCGTTTTAAAATTTTTATTTATTTATTTATTTTTTTGCCGAGTGGGCAACAATAAAGACGGGGACGCGGCGAGCGTAAATCCTCAACGGCGTGCAATAATCGCGTCCTCCGGGGACTGCTGTGCGGAAGGAGCCGGGGATTGTCGAGTTTTAGAAAGCGTCGGGATAGAAAAGAACGCAGGCATGAAATAGATGATAAATAAAATAAATAAATAAATAAATAAATAAATAAATACTGAGAGAGTTCAGGGAAGATATCAAATATTCTTCCCCGGAATGTCTTATATCTGTAATCACACATTCAAGTTTTAGGGGAAAAAAAATATATATATATATATATATATAATATATTTATTTATTTTATTTATTTTTCGAACTTCCTAGAAACGTTGTAACCGAAACCTTCCTTTCTGAGAATTTTGCAAACGTGTTTTCTCTGGTAACGATCACTAATGTGTTTTTTTTTTGTTTTTTTTTTTTTTTTTCTGGTGAACCAAAACCAAGCCCTTCTCGTTGCATTCTGGGAACTGAAAGTGAAATTCAACCGCAGCTCTTATCCGGAGGGGGAAATAATGCGACGATGAACCCTTTTATTATACAAAGCGGTATATCTGAAAATATAGGTTCAAATAAATATTCAAATAAAATAAATAAATAAAATCTTCCCGATTATGGCGTGAATCCATATTCGAAAAATATCCCTCGTTATATATTGTTATATTTGTATTATCGCTGTCAAAGTGAACGCGCTATTAATTCACTGTCACGCCACTGATGTTATTAACGCGTTATTAACGCAGTGTGCGTTACTGTGTGAGCGATCTGCTCCTTCACTCCGCGTCATATTGGCAAAATGAACCACAAAAAAGGAATAAAGAAACGTTCAGCGCATCCACTCGCGCTTCCTAAATTTCCCCGAATTACGCCCCCTAGCTGCATTCACAACAGGTACGATCTCCTCACTATATTAGCGTATATTACCGTACGGAACCTTACGCAAGCGCATCGCATTCCCAAATCCGTATTACTGCAATAAAGCGCATTTTTCCCGAACGCAATAAAGCGCTTCCGTATAACCTAAACACCGTATCACCAGTTTATATGGAAAAGCAACCGGAACACAATTCTTAAAGGAGCCACGTCCCATATTTTACCCTTCAAACCAACAATAAACAAAATAACATTGTAATGAACAGGAAATTCATATTAAAAGAATGATTTCCAGAGTAAAATAAATATGAAATAATCAGTAATTGTATTAAAGGGAGCGATTTTGAGAGAAATGTATAGAATTATAACGTCTGTTACAGTAACAGTGCCGTTTAATCACGAGGTAACTCGTAGCGATCGTGTGATTTTAAATGAAGATCGATTGACAGCCCGACTTTATAACATGTACAGTCTGTTTTGTCTTGTACGGTCTTAAGTGAAATGTATGGTGTGATTGTTTGTGTCTGTCAACACACTTTGCCAATAATCCCGATTGTGAAAAGCTGATAAAGATCCATACTTGGAATTTCTCCACCGTGTTGACAAATGCATTACGACGCCTGGCTGGCTAAGTGTTTCCCCGCGACGGTAAAGGCGTCTTTGGACGCGCTAGAATTCAGGTTTTCCTTCACGCCGGTACATGGGCCGGACCGGACCGGAACCCTTACGCAACACCTTGCACATGGAATGCCTGGACGCACTCCAGACCAGTTCTCCGATCAGTGCTACAAATGTTGTCTTGTGATTTGAATCAGCACACATAATGGTCATGTGACCAACCATCAAATCTAGTCAGTAGGATCAGATCTAAAATTTTATGTCGTGGGCAATTCTTAATTCTGTAATTCGGTTCCTCTGTGACCTGAGTAATATTGTTGTATAATATAATTTATGTATTATTATTATTATTATTATTATTATTATTATTATTATTATATATTATTATATTATATTATTATTATTATTATGATTATTATTATTTATATTATTTTTATTATTATCATTCGCATTATTAATCCATTATTATTATTATTATATAGCATATTATTATTCTTGTTATTAATTATTATCCTTGTGTTTTATTATTATTATTATTATTATTATTATTATTATTTATTTATTATTATATTATTATTATTATTATTATTATTATTATTATTATTATTATTATTTTATTAAATATTTATTATTTATTATTATTATATATTTATTATTATTCATTTATTTTTATTATTATTATTATTATTATTATTATTATTATTATTTTATTGTTATTTATTATTATTATTCATTGATTATTTCATATCATTCGTTGTTATTATATTATTATATTATATTAATCATTATTATTATTATATTATTTTATTATTATTATTATTTATTATCATTATTATTATTATTATTATTATATATAATATTATTATATTATATATTATATATTATCATTCGCATTTATAATCGTTATTAATATTATATTTATTATTGCATTATTCATTATTATTATTATTTTATTATTTATTAGCTATTAGATATTGATATAATAAAATAATAATAATAATAATAATAATAATTAATAATATAATAATAATAATAATAAAAATAATAATAATTATTATTATTTTGTTACATATTGACCGTATATTCTCCCCGCTCTGAGAATGAAGGGTTTTCGATGCATTGTGTTAGATTTAAGAGTGTAGGATACACCAGTGCGATAGCAGTTTATGGCCTATTTTTTAGGGTTTTATGACTGGAGTCAGTCAGCAGTGTGTGTGTGTGTGTGTGTGTGTGTGTGTGTGTGTGTGTGTGTGTGTGTGTAAGAATGCCGGGGTGGCTCTTTGTGTCGAGGGAGAAACTGGAGCACGGATTCCACCTCGTGGTGTCGTTTGCATTCCGTCTTTATTTCCGCCAAACGACACATGAAAAGTTTTGCCGTAATTAGGGAAACGACGCGGAGGCGGTTTGCTTGTGGAGGGAAAGTAGAACAGTTGACATTTGTGTGTGTGTGTGTGTGTGTGTGTGTGTGTTCGTTTTGTCTGCACTTCAGCTCCCTTGGAGGCCTGTGATTGGCTCGGCAGGACGGCGAGTCGATGAAGCAGATATAAACTAAACCGATCTTCCGCCTCGCGTCTCTCGCCCCCCCACCCCAGGTGCGCATCTGGTCAATACCCTCTCAGCATTGAACACATCCATGTCCGCTTACTCGCAAACAAGAACCGCAGTCTCATCAGATGGGAGTCAATACAGTGACGTCCTGCACTGCATGGGTTATGCCTGCTTATAACCTCCGGACACCTTTTCAAAGAGCTTTCGAATCCGACAACCTTTTTGATCAGAGTTCAAGGTGTTGTTGGAACCCCCCCCCCCTTCCTACAACCCCTACTCCCAAGACCCAAACCCCCCCCCCCCCCTCCCCCCGCCGCCCTCTGGAGAAGTCCTTGAACATGAGCGAGATCAAGTAGATGAGCGGCGGAACGATCGCTCGAGGGTCTGATGGACAGAAGTAGTTTTGCTTCTCCGATACGATTCTCTCGTTATAGTCTTAAAACAAGAGCGGAAATATAAAGACGAAGAGAAAAAACACACGACACCTGACCCACAACGATCGTAGCGGAGTGAGAAACTTTTTTTTTTTTTTTTCACGACGACTCCATAAAAAGTGAGAGAAATATAGTTTCTTTCGCCTCGTTCGGAAGGAATTGCGTGGGCGTGACTGGACGACTCTTAACCCCCCCCCCCCCAACACACACACCTCCACACCAAACACCCCCCCTCCTCCTCCTCCTCCTCCTCAGACGGGGTTAATGAAACTTTCGGAACGGAAAAAACAACCGGGCGGGAAGTCAAACTGCTCAGGCTTAAAAGTCGCTCGGGCCTAAATAAACAAATAAACAAACAAACAATAAATAAGTAAATAAATGCATCAATAAAATATTCTGAAAAGTCAAAACGTGGCGTATTTGTTATATGCGATGATGCAAGTTTTAGCCTGCGGAAGGAACGTAGTCTCTGTCTACAGACCTTTACTACATTACTGATGTACTTTTATTTGTCCACTAGGGGGCGCTTACTGAAATGAACATTATAAGGAAAAAAAAATAATGTCAACCCCTCGGAAAATTCCTCAAAACTTCGGAATCAAACCGTGGACCGGTGGGGTGTGTGTGTGTGTGTGTGTGTGGGGGAGGGGGGGGGGTATTGTGTCTATTCTGGGGGGGGGCATCTTTACATTTTACTAAGTAACCGTAATACAATTGCACTCATGAACTGTAATGAATTATAGCAGTTAGCACGTTCGCCTCACACCGCCAGGGTCCGGGTTCGATTCCCTTCTCCGCCATGTGTGTGTGGAGTTTTCATGTTCTCCCCGTGCCTCAGGGGTTTTTTTTTTCCGTTTTCCCCTCCTCCTCCCGGTACGTAATCATGTCGGGAAGGTTGATTGGCACCTTGGAAGATCGTTCCTAGTTATAGGGACTAGAGATGGGCACAGGGAGACCCGGATAAAGAGAGACGTCGGATGAATGTATTTAGCTAAAGAAGTGCGTTGGCAAGACTACTC
>JACRUU010000002.1:16554439-16564439 GCA_030449085.1 Kryptopterus vitreolus
GAGGAAACTTTTATTTTGTTGTTGTTTTTTTTCCCCCCTTTGAACGCTAACTGAAAGCGCCACCTAGTGGACGAATAGAAAGTAATCAAAAAGCCATCGAATGTCACGAAAACTCAAACTGTCGCTTTTTTCCCGCGATTTGTTTTTTTTCTTCCTTTCTCCGATTTAACTCTCGCCTTTCCCCCGGACAGACGTCTTCATCTTTCCCTTTCTCCGCGTCTCTCTTATCGCTGGCTGCACATCTGTCGCTTCCTTTCTGTCGTCTGCCTTTTTTTTTTTTTTTTTTTTTCCTCTTTCATTCCGTTTGTATCAGAAAAGCTCCGGTGACACGACACGGCGAGACTAGAAGTTTCCGCCGCGCGAGTTTGATCCGATGAAAAGAGTCGGAAGAAAAGAGCGCGCGAAAGAGAAGAGAGAGAGAGAGATAGGAAAAAGGTCAACAAATAAAGCCGGAGTAACATGAGGAGGGCCCTGGTGTTGTTGTTGTTGTTATTGTTTTTTGTTTTGTGTCCCCGTTTCCATCCCTGTCTTTCTTCTCTTCCCCTCATCTCTCTCTCTCTTTCTCTCTCTCTCTCCGGGGAGACCGCCTTTGTGGATGCATGTGAAAATCGATCGCAACAAGTCTCTTTAGCTCTCCCTCTCTCCGGCTTTCATCCGGCGTGTTGTGTTTCGCGTCTGAAGCGAATCAAAGGACGGGAAGGAGACGACTGCGGCGGCGGCGGCGGCGTTTGGTGAAGTCTCTGGTTCCTCGCGCGAGACGCTGATGCCGGATGACAGACGAAAGCGGCCGCGAGCTTTCGCGCGACTCGCGCTTCCTCGCCGCCGCCGAGTTCCACTTGTCGCGGCGAAATTTTAAGGGGGCGGGAACACAACAAAAAACAAAAAAAAAAACACACACACGAAGGCATTCCTTCGTTCCAGTCCTTCTACCGAACACAAAGTACACAAAAGTACCCCGGGATCGAGTACCGCACCGGTAACTGTAACGAATGACTTTTATTTTGTAATGGAATTACGTTACATGTAACTCGTTCCTCACGGTCACTGGCGTCAAACCGTCGTCTCGTTTGTTTGTTTGTTTGTTTACTCCCCGCAAGCGGCGCGTGCGTAGCCTAAATGTCTGGGAGGGACGTAATGTGTCCTTGGTGTACGCTGGGATTGTTCAGTCACGACTCTTTCTGTAAATACACACTTATGAAAGGTCATTGCATTTTCACTGTCAGAAACGATCGTAGGTAATGCGTGTGTGTGTGTGTGTGTGTGTGTGTGTGTGTGTGTGTGAGAGAGATAGAAAGAGAGACACGTGAGGGGAGAGAGACGGGGAGAAATATGGATAGAGAGAGGGAGAGACATATGAATGGAGAGAGAGAGACAGGAAAAGACATGGAAAGTATAAATCAGAGGGAAATATGGATTGAGAGAGGGAAGGGAGAGAGAGAGACAGGGAGAGACACACAGAGAAACACAGGAGATATAGATGAGAGAAGGGGAGAGAGAGAGAGAGACCGGGAGAAACATGGGGAGAGAGAGAAAGAGAGAGAGATGAACAGAAAGGAGATATGGAGAGAGAGAGAGAGAGACACACACAAGAGAGAAACATGGGAGCTATAGATGGAGAGAGGGAGAGAAACATGGAGAGAGAGGAAGATATGAATGGAGAGAGAGAGAGATATGCGATCAGAGAGACATAGAGAGAGAGAGAGAGAGAGAAACAGACAGAGATATGGTTGGAGAAAGAGGGCGAGAGAGAGACACAGAGAGAAACATGGGAGCTATAGATGGAGAGAAGGAGAGAAGGAGACATGAAGGGAGAGACAGGGGGAAACATGAAGAGAGAGAGAAACAGATGGAGACATGTATAGAGACAAGGGGAGAGAGATATAACGGAGATGAATATGTATGGAGAGAGAGCGAGAGAGAGACACATGAAGGGAGAGACATTGGGAAACAGAGAGAGAAACAGAGGGAGATATGTATGAAGACAAGGGAAGGATGTATGGAGAGAGACACATGAAGGGAGAGAGAGAGAGAGAGTGCTCAAGGGATATTACAGTAGGTTCCTCACGTCGAGTCGTATTTTTACACACTGTTTTTCTGGTTATAAGCAAAAACAAGAAGAAGAAGAAGAATCTCTCACTCTCTCTCTCTCGCTCTTTCACTCACTCACTCTCTCTCTCTCTCTCACTCTCTCTCGCTCTTTCTCTCACTCATGTTCTGTAAATCTCACTCTCGCTTTCTCTCTCCTCACAGTCTTTCTCTCTTTCTCTCTCTCTCTCACTCTCTCTCTCTCGCTCTCTCACACTCACTGTCTCTCTCGCTCTCTCCTCCCTCTCTCGCTCCATCACTCACATTCTCTCTTGCGCTCTCTCCTCTCTCTCTCTCCCTCTCTCGCTCTATCACTCACATTCTGTCTCTCTCCCCCACTCTCTCTCTTGCTCTATTACTCGCTCTCTCACTCATGCTCTTGCTCTCCCTCTCTCTCTCTCTCTCTCTCCTGTAAGTGTACGCAGGGGATCACAGTATTTCATTAGATTTATTACACAGTGCTGCACTGCTGCACCACAGAGACCATTCTCTCCTCTCTCTTTCTCTCTCTCTTTCTCTCTCTCTCTCCTCTGCTCTTCCTCTAACCCTGTTCTCTTTCTACCTCTCGCTACACACACACACACACACACACACACACACCTTTTGTTCCCCTCTTCCCCACACTCTTCTCCTCTTTCACATACTCATCCCCCTCTTTCACACACTCATCCCCTCTATCACACACTCATCCCCTCTATCACACACTCATCCCCTCTTTCTCACACTCAACCCCTCTTCTGTTTTTTCTTTTACTTCTTTTTCTCCAGTGAGGGAGAGAAACAGAGGTAGATACTGAGTGAGAGAGGGAAGGAGACTCATGAAGGGAGATATACATAAAAAGAAACAGAGGGAGATATGGATGGAGCGAGAGAGAGACCAACATGAAGGTAGAGAGACACGGAGAGAGACGAGCAGAGGGAAATATGGATGGAGAGACATGGAGGAAAGACGGACAGAGAGAGAGAGACCTGTATGAAGAGATATGGACGGAGGGAGAGGGGGGCAGAGGGATGGAGAGAGACACATGAACGGAGGGAGAAAATGAGATTTGGAGGGAAAATCACAGAGCGAGAGGTAGACGGGAGAGAGACATGGAGGTGTGGAGACAGAGCGTGTGAGATATGGAGAGAGAGAGAGAGAGAGATTTGCATTAGTGATTTACTGATCATTAAAAGCGTATATTTTAGAGACTAGTTTACAGAGTGAGCCTGCCCTCGTTTTTTTCTTTTTCGTTGTTTTCCCCCCTTTTTTGCTCTCTCTTCTCTCCCATCTCTCTCTCTCTCTCTCTCTCTCTATCTCTCTCTCTCTCTCTCTCTCTCTCTCTCTCTCTCTCTCTATCCTTCTCTATAGGACATGGCTACACAGCCGATCCACGCTCCTTTCATCCGTACGAGCGAGAAAGGGAACACGAGCAGAGGGAGTTAAAGCGCAACACTTCTTTCTCTTGTTTATTCCCTTCTTCTTTTTTCACGTCTTCCTTTTCTTTTCCTCCCTCCGACCCCCCCCTCCCCCCCCCCACACACACACCAATTTCCAGATGGTCAGTAACGCGGTTTCCGCAGCATTCGGAATCCGTAGCCATCTGCACCGTCGCATTCGTCCGTCTTTTTTCTTTTTTTTTTCTTTTCTTTCCATCACTGAATTCCTTCATCCTTTCCTCCTCTCCTCCTCCTCCTGCGATCAAATCGCGTTTCCCGTATCTCCGTCTCAGTGACTTGTCTTAGTCCCGGCTCTCCTGACAGGACATGGATATGAGAGAGAGAGAGAGAGGGAGAGAGAGATGGAGGGAGGATGAGAGAAATATATAATGGGGCGCTGGCAGAGGGAGCGAGGGATGAGACGGCGTCAAAGGGGTTTCGCTCCATGTCGAGTGACAGTCGTTTACCAACCCGTCCTTTTCTCCCGTCTCCTTCTCTCGCTCGCGACCTCGGCCGCCACGCTTTCCGCCTCCTCCGATCCCGCAAGGCCTGCGACCTCTATCATCCCTCTATCCCCCCCCCCCTCTCTCTCTCTCTCTCTCTTTTCTTCTTCTTCTGTTCGTGTCACATGTCTGCGTTTGTTCGAATGGAGTTCAGATGGAGTTATTTTTCTTTTTTCCGCGTCGCTCCTGACAGCCTTTGATGTGTTTTAACACAGTTTGAACTTCAAAACACGCCAAAGCGTGTGTGTGTGTGTGTGTGTGTGTGTGTGTGTGTGTGTGTGTGTGTGTGTGTGTGTGTGTGTGTGTGTGTGTGTGTGTGTGTACACGGGGCTCATTTCAGTAAAATGAAGTTTAGAAGTGGAGCGAGATTTCGGGAGCAAATAAAAGAGCCGTTAAAGCTCTGCAGTGTGTGTGTGTGTGTGTGTGTGTGTGTGTGTGTGTGTGTGTGTGTGTGTGGTGTGTGTGTGTGTGTGTGTGTGTGTGTGTGTGGGGACATGTTTTTATATATAACCGAGAACCAAACCTGCCCACTAGGATGGCAAAATACGACAGGTTTGACCTTTGGGTGACATTTGGCTGGTGCTTGTGAGGGAAAAAAAGACTAGAATAAGAAGCAGATTATTTATTTGTTTGTTTGTTTGTTTATTTGTTTATTTATTTATAAAGCAGCAATTTCCTTTTGCCTGCTGAGGTTTTAGATTCAAAAGGCGACTATAAGATATGACACGTCTATTATGAGATGCTTATTCATGTCCTATAAGTACACAAGTGTACACTTATTCATGTCCTATAAGTACACAAGTGTACACTTATTCATGTCCTACAAGTACACGAGTGTACACTTATTCATGTCCTATAAGTACACGAGTGTACACTTATTCATGTCCTATAAGTACACGAGTGTACACTTATTCATGTCCTATAAGTACACAAGTGTACACTTATTCATGTCCTATAAGTACACGAGTGTACACTTATTCATGTCCTATAAGTACACGAGTGTACACTTATTCATGTCCTACAAGTACACAAGTGTACACTTATTCATGTCCTATAAGTACACAAGTGTACACTTATTCATGTCCTATAAGTACACAAGTGTACACTTATTCATGTCCTATAAGTACACGAGTGTACACTTATTCATGTCCTATAAGTACACGAGTGTACACTTATTCATGTCCTATAATACACAAGTGTACACTTATTCATGTCCTATAATACACAAGTGTACACTTATTCATGTCCTATAAGTACACGAGTGTACACTTATTCATGTCCTATAAGTACACGAGTGTACACTTATTCATGTCCTATAAGTACACGAGTGTACACTTATTCATGTCCTATAAGTACACGAGTGTACACTTATTCATGTCCTATAAGTACACGAGTGTACACTTATTCATGTCCTATAAGTACACAAGTGTACACTTATTCATGTCCTACAAGTACACGAGTGTACACTTATTCATGTCCTATAATACACAAGTGTACACTTATTCATGTCCTATAAGTACACAAGTGTACACTTATTCATGTCCTATAAGTACACAAGTGTACACTTATTCATGTCCTACAAGTACACGAGTGTACACTTATTCATGTCCTATAAGTACACGAGTGTACACTTATTCATGTCCTACAAGTACACGAGTGTACACTTATTCATGTCCTATAAGTACACGAGTGTACACTTATTCATGTCCTATAAGTACACGAGTGTACACTTATTCATGTCCTATAAGTACACGAGTGTACACTTATTCATGTCCTATAAGTACACGAGTGTACACTTATTCATGTCCTATAAGTACACAAGTGTACACTTATTCATGTCCTACAAGTACACGAGTGTACACTTATTCATGTCCTATAAGTACACAAGTGTACACTTATTCATGTCCTACAAGTACACAAGTGTACACTTATTCATGTCCTATAATACACAAGTGTACACTTATTCATGTCCTATAAGTACACAAGTGTACACTTATTCATGTCCTACAAGTACACAAGTGTACACTTATTCATGTCCTACAAGTACACAAGTGTACACTTATTCATGTCCTACAAGTACACAAGTGTACACTTATTCATGTCCTACAAGTACACAAGTGTACACTTATTCATGTCCTACAAGTACACAAGTGTACACTTATTCATGTCCTATAATACACAAGTGTACACTTATTCATGTCCTGTACGTCTACATGAATAAGTGTACACTTGTGTACTTATAGGACATGAATAAGTGAATGCAGTGTACACTTGTGTATTATAGGACATGAATAAGTGTACACTTGTGTATTATAGGACATGAATAAGTGTACACTTGTGTATTATAGGACATGAATAAGTGTACACTTGTGTACTTATAGGACATGAATAAGTGTACACTTCGTGTACTTATAGGACATGAATAAGTGTACACTCGTGTACTTATAGGACATGAATAAGTGTACACTTGTGTATTATAGGACATGAATAAGTGTACACTTGTGTACTTATAGGACATGAATAAGTGTACACTTGTGGTACTTATAGGACATGAATAAGTGTACACTTGTGTACTTATAGGACATGAATAAGTGTACACTTGTGTATTATAGGACATGAATAAGTGTACACTTGTGTATTATAGGACATGAATAAGTGTACACTTGTGGATTATAGGACATGAATAAGTGTACACTTGTGGATTATAGGACATGAATAAGTGTACACTTATTGACTAAGAAGAAAATAACACATTTGCTGCGTCACGCAGTCGGTTTCTCGCGTGGCCTTGATTTGTGCGTCTGTTCATCTTGCGTTGTGTTGTGATCACACGGGCCAATCGCAGATGCTCGGATCGAGCGTTTATGCAAACGAGTGGAATTCCGGCGCATTCCGAACGTTTTTTTTTTCCCTTCTTTAACAGCGACTAAATTGCACACGAATAACGAACCGCATCGCTACTATTTACACTACGACATACGGCATGAGGGTGTAATGCACGTGTCTGCGTTTCAACATATAGACAGAAAACAAGATATGAAGAGACAGACAGACAGACAGACATCGAGATGGGTAGATAGAAAACAAAAAAATGAAGAAAGATAAAAGCAACATGGATACATAGAAAGAAAGACAGACAGACAGACAGATGGATTAAAGAAAGATAGAAAGACAGATATACATAGACACAGACAGACAGACAGATAGATATATTAAAGACAGACAGACAGACAGACAGACAGACAGATAGATTGATTGATTGATTAAAGAAAGATAGATAGATTAAAGAAAGATAGAAAGACAGATATACATAGACATAGACAGACAGACAGATAGATATATTAAAGAAAGATAGAGACAGACAGACATATAGATAGATAGATAGATAGATAGATTAATATATCTGTCTGTCTGTCTGTTTATGTCTATGTATATCTGTCTTTCTATCTTTCTTTAATCTATCTATCTATCTATCTATATGTCTTTCTGTCTGTCTGTCTGTCTGTCTGTCTATGTCTATGTATATCTGTCTTTCTATCTATCTGTCTGTCTTGTATGTATATCTATCTATCTATCTATCTATCTATCTATCTATCTATCTATATATCTATCTATCTATCTATCTATCTATCTATCTATCTATCTATCTATCTATCTATCTATCTATCTATCTATCTATCTATATGTCTGTCTGTCTCTATCTTTCTTTAATATATCTATCTGTCTGTCTGTCTATGTCTATGTATATATGTCTTTCTATCTTTCTTTAAAGAAAGATAGAAAGACAGACAGACAGACAGATAGATATATTAAAGAAAGATAGAAAGACAGACAGACAGATAGACAGATATATTAAAGAAAGATAGAAAGACAGACAGACAGACAGATAGATAGATTAAAGAAAGATAGAAAGAAAAAAATTATATAGATAAATAGAAAGAAAGAACAAAAAACAAAATATGCATACACACTCACACTCACACACACACACACACACACACACACACACACACACACACACACACACACACACACACACACACACACACACACACACAGAGGGAAGGATACGAGCCTTTAAAAAACCCACCCATGTCAGCATGCGTTGTTTCCTCTCGCCGCTGCTCTGCTCTTTCTGTCCACTCAGCATTTCTTCTCCTCGAACTGCATCATCACGACTCGTCAAATCCGTTTCCGATCTTCATCACTCCTTTTTCTTTTCCTCCTTCTCTCTCTCCCACCTCCGTCCGGGATAAGGGAGACGTTCCTATGCAAATGTCAACCGTTAAAATGCCGCAATGAAATCGTTCGCACAAAGAGAAAGGAGCTTTAAAATGATCAAATTAGGGTTTACTGGAACACTAAATGCAGCGCTGAACCATGAAAAACATCTCTCATATCTCTCTCTCATATCTATCGTACATAAGAGAGATGAGAGAGATACAAGACACATATGGGAGAGATATAAGATAGACATGAGAGAGATATAAGACATATATAAGAGCGACGAGAGAGATATAAGACACATATGGGAGAGATATATGTCTTATACCTCTCTCATATCTATCTTATATCTCTCCCATATGTGTCTTATAACTCTCATGTCTCTCTCTCTCATCTCTCTCGTAAATGTCTTATATCTCTCTCATATCTATCTTGTATCTCTCCCATATGTGTCTTATATCTCTCTCTCATGTCTCTCTCTCGTCTCTCTCATATCTATCTTATATCTCTCCCATATGTGTCTTATATCTCTCTCATGTCTCTCTCTCATATATGTCTTATATCTGTCTCATGTCTATCTTATATATATAAGATAGACATGAGACAGATATAAGACATATATGAGAGAGAGACATGAAATCGTCTCTCATATCGGTCATGTCTCTATCTTGTATCTCTCTCCCATGTCTGTCTTGTATCTCTCCAATATCTAGAAGACATTACAGCACAGTGAAATTCTTTTCTTTGCATATCCCATCTTGTTGTTGGTAGTATGGGGTCAGAGCGCAGGGTACAGCGCCCCCTGGATTACAGAGGGTTAAGGGTTTTGCTCAAGGACCCAAGTGCGGCAGCTTGGCGATACCGGGACTCGAACCCGGATCTTCCGATCAGCAGAAGATCCCCCTCCCTATATCTCTCTCTTATGTCTGTCTTTCCCAATATTGACGTTAAGGATAGTTTTTGCTTTGTTGTGGCAGAATCACAGCGTTCACATCTGGGAGAAAAAATGTGGTGTGTGTGTGTGTGTGTGTGTGTGTGTGTGTGTGTGTGTGTGTGTGTGTGCGTGTGTGTGTGTGTGTGTGTGTGTGTGTCTGGAGGTTGTGTTTAATGATGAAACTCACCCTTTATGATTGTATGATTTTTTTTCCCTTCTGAAGAGAGAAACGAGCAGAAAAAGCAATTAGTGACTTGAGAAGAGAAAGAGCGGGAAAGAGGAAAAGAGAGAGTAGCGTGCTTTCCCTTTTGATTCTCTCCCTCTTTCTCCCTGTCTCTCTCTCTCTCTCCTCTCTCTTCTCTCTTTCTTTTGCTCTCAGAGTCTCCGAATGAAAGATAGAGTAACATGCTTTTCCTCGGGGATTGCTTCTGTGATTTTCTTTCTTTCTTTCTTTCTTTCTTTCTTTTTTCTTTCTTTTTTTTTTTTTCTTTCTTTCTTTTTTTTTCTTTTCTCTTTCTCTCTCTCTCTCTCTCTCTTTCTCAATCGTTCTTTGTCTTTCAAATAAAAGGCAGAGTAGTATTGTCATTTCTTTGGGGATTACCTTTCTTTCTTCCTTCCTTTCTTTTTGACTTTCTGTCTCGCCCTCTTTTACTTCAGCTCTCTCTCTCTCTCTCTCTCTCTCTCTCTCTCTCTCTCTCTCCCTCTCTCTCTCTCTCTTTTGTTTTGTGTCACATAACGAACGATTGAGTAGCATGCTTTTCCTTAGGGATTGCCCCTCTCTTTCTCTGTCTCTCTCTCTCTCTCTTTTTCTCCCTCTAAAAAATAATGTAGGATCA
>JACRUU010000002.1:16569439-16574439 GCA_030449085.1 Kryptopterus vitreolus
ATTACTAGTAGAAGTAGTAGCTTTAGTAGTAGTAGTATTACTTATTATAAGATGTAGTAGTAATAGTAGTGGTAGTAGTATTGCTAGAAGTAATAGTAGAAGGACTAGTAGTATTATTAGTTGTATCAGATGTAGTAGAAGTACTAGCAGTATTACCAGAAGTTGAAGTAGCAGTATTACTAGAAGTAGCAGTATTAGAAGTAGTAGTAGTATTACTTATTGTAAGGTGTGGTAGTAGTATTACTAGAAGTAGTAGTATTGCCAGTAGTAGTATTATTAGTTGTATCAGATGTAGTAGCAGTATTACTAGTAGAAGTAGTAGCTTTAGTAGTAGTAGTATTACTTATTATAAGGTGTAGTAGTAATAGTAGTGGTAGTAGTATTGCTAGAAGTAATAGTAGAAGGAGTAGTAGTAGTGTTGCTAGAAGTAATATCAGCTGTTGTTGTTGTATTAACAGAGAGTACTTGTCATGCGTTCGGATGGAAGAGAGTTTGTATTATGAGCAGTGAAACTTTGTTTGTCTCACAGCTCCGGGGTGCTGATGATGGAAATGCCCCGCCCCCCCCTTTTTTTAAATTTATGGCGTTATTATAATGCGAACATTTATTAGGAGCACATGCTTAATTGGCACGAGGATGTCGGGCTTTATAACCCGAGCGCGAGCAGTCAATAATATTTACCCCCGGTTATAACTCCAATAACATTCTATTGCCCGTTCCACAAGGTTGCTACGCTAACCGCTACGAACCTTATTAAAACAATGTTTCACGTTGCGGAATAATACGTAGCATTTCCGTGAAAACGTACGATTGTTATGGCTTTGCGGAAATTCCACCGATGGTTTCCGGGGAGGAAAGAAAGTCGTCTTGCATCTTTTCTTTTTTTTCTTTTTTTTTTTTTTTTTTAAATTGTGTTAGTACAGACAAAAGTAATAGCATTACACAAGCCTTTATTGTAGCACTACTGAGTTGTTGTTGTTGTTGTTTTTGTTGTTTTTTTCCCCCCCTTCAGTGCTGCCTGGAACTCTACGTTTAATTTGATAAGACTTTTTCAGCCACGGCTCCTCATTTCCATTTGGCAAATTACACGAGCAGATTTGGCCCGGCGGCAAAAACAACCCATCGACCGCTGACGTCTTCACAACACCGCTGTATCGTTCCCGGGATTTATTTATCTATTTATTTATTTATTTATTTATTATCGTACGAGTCAATCCTAATTTTACGTCACGTTATTTAACCGGAATCGCGTTTACACGCCGGTCCGAGAACGGCTTATTTATAAAATGACAAAAAAAAAGTTGTAAATCTGAAGCCCTTCAGTAATTCTGTATTCTGTTTATCCTTCTGTTTGTTTTGTAAACAAGAACTCCAACCAATGAAAACAACAAAACCAAAAAAAAAACAAAACATCGAACCGATAATATAAAAATCCAGTCAATAAAAACAATAGCAAAGCAAAAACAAGACCAAACTCGTTTCTAAGAACCAACAAAACGGCAAAAGCACAAAAAAACAAAAACAAACAAACATTAAATGCTAAAATCAAAACAAACAAAAGCAAAAGATCAACAAAAATCTATCTATCTAAAAAAAGAAATACAATGAAACAAATAAAAATAAAGAAAAACAAGACAAAACTACCAAAGAAATCAAACAACAAAGAAAGCAACAATAAAACAAAACGGCCAACAAAAAAAAGCTCAAAACTGTAAAACAAAACAAAAACAATCTAAACATCTAAACAAAGCAACAAACCATAATAAAAACAAAATCAGCCAACAAATAATTAACTAAAGAACAAAAACATAACCAAACAAAAATAAGACAAAAACAAACTAAACAAGTACTAAGCCAAGCCCAACAAAACAAAAAAAAAACAAACAAGCAGTAAACAAAAGCATCAACAAAAATGAAAATACAACAAAAAAATAGAGAACATAAACAAGACAACAAAATAACCAAAGAAAAATCAAAACAAAGCAGCAAATAAACAAACCAACCAACAAACCACATCAATGAAAACAAACAAACAAACGAATAAAAAAAAATCTAAACATACCAGTAATAAAAACAAAAAAAATTCAACCAGTAAACAAAATAAACACAAACACCAGCAAAGCAACCAAAGCAAAAACATGACCAAAACAAAAAAAACAAAAAATAAAAACAATGGAAATGCAACAAAACAACAGACAAACACTGAGAGTGTATCCTACATATTTGCTCGTGAAGACCTTTAGCTGGAACGTCTTAATTGTTTTATTAGATCATGTATGAAAAACATCATCCGGAGGTCTTTGGGTCGGAAACGGGCGATTTATTTATTTGTTTGTTTGTTGACGATGATAATCAGATCTGCAGCTGAGGGACCGTGTCGGGGCGGCCGACTGGTCGGCGGTGTAGTGTCAGTGTGAGGTCAGGGAGGATGTCAGGGTGGGTGGTGGGGGGGGATTGGGGCTCGAGAGTCGGCCTTCTTCCCATCCGCGGTCGGTAAGGTCAGAGGGATTACACAGTAAAAGCAGATGGGTCGGGTTCACCTGAGGGAATATGGTAATGAGCGAGCCCCGCTCAGTGTAACGAGCATTGGCTGGTGGCCTGCGCTCCCTGCCCGAGACCCACGCTGTTCATTTGGACCGGGCTCTTCGTACACAGGTGTCTGAATTCGCACAGATTGTACCGTTTGGTTATTTCCATGCTTAGAACTTATTAGCATAATTTTGTGTATCGGACCTCTCGCGTGCCTTATTGGTAAATAACGCCATCAGGCTAATGTACGGTATTTACTGCTGAGTGCCCTTGAATTTGCGCTCGTGTCTGGAGCATCTAAAGCAGATTCGCCCATAATCCTCGACAATTTCATTAACTCGGTAGAGACGTTTCGTATAGGGGCGACGTGGTGGACCTGACTACCCACCTATCCCAGCTTGTTTGGTAGTTGGGGTCAGAGCGCAGGGTCAGCCACGATACAGCGCCCCCTGAAGCACAGTGTGTCCACGGCCTTGCTCATGGATCCAAGAGTGGCAGCTTGGCGATACCCAGTCTCAAACCCCCAAGAGGGGGATCTCCTCATCGTCCTCATCCACCACTGCTGTACAGCATCCACCTGGAGGATGCTCCAGGGCTCCCACTACACACCAGCTTAGATATGGGGACGGTTAGGAGGCCGTGTTGGTCAGGGGCCAGTGGGCGAACTCTGTGGAGAAGGGGCCTCTACTCTTTTTCTGAAGACCTCCTGGGCCACAGGGAGTCTCGGGGTCATCCGAAAGACGGTGCTTTTTGACGGCATCGTGTCCCCGTCGCTGTGCAGTGATGCTTGGACCCACTCAAACACACAGGGTAAGCGCCCCCTACTGGCCCTCTATAACACACCTACCTAGTTTTCCCAAGAAGTCATCCATATCCAGGTACTAACCGGGGCTCAACCGTGCTTTGCTTCAGTGGGCAACCAGTCTTGGGCTACAGGGTGATTAGTCCTTTTGTCCGAAAATCCGGTAGGACATCTTCTAGAGAACTTCAAAATGGGATGTTCAAAGAAAGGCTGTTTATTTGGTGCGCTGTACCCCTTCGAAACGGTAGTTCATTTCGCCTCATCATTGTGATCTTTCTTTACCTTCGCCATTCGCTTCTTTTTGCTCCATTCTCCTTCCCCCCCCCCTCTCAGAAAAGTGTAAAGCCTCCTCCACAGGCGCTGATGGGAAGGCGAGACGCGCTCTTCTATCCCGGAGTCCTGATGCGTTTCGAAAATCCTCTCCTCTTTCACAAGTCACAAAAGCCTTTTATGAGGTGTTTACTTACCCTTTGGGCACTCCCTAGAGTGGTGAGCGAGTTGCGTACCCGGGGTCATTTCGCCCTGTGTGTAAACAGCACGGGGAACAGAAATGGAATCTATTGACGGCTCTTAAGAGCAGTCGTCGTGGGCCGGGGCTTGTTCCGAGCGCCGTGGGGGAGGGGGGGGGGGCGGAGATAACAAACCTCTCGTACTGTACTCGCCGGGTTCTTGGCCTCCATCGAAAACCGTCTAGTGCATTAACGTCACGGTGCTCCTGAGGCACAGATGATGTTCATGGCATGATGTATGTTTGTGGTGGACATTGAGTAGAAGATATGCGAGTGATTACGGGTCCGAGACGCTCGGCTAATTTACAGCTCGTTCTGCGCCATTGATTAATTTTCAGCACCATTTTATGTAAAGAGCTCCTTGTAAAGCGCTATCGATCGCCCGTGTACCGTATACAGCCAATTTACCACCTCGTGTCATTCGTATTGGTTGCATCTCTGAGGACCGAGGCGTGATGCACTGCTAAGTGACAAACTTCTACCTCGTTTTTTGCTCTCTCGTTTCTACTAGTTTCTAGATGCCAGAGCGAGTTCTTCCTCCCAAGCGTAATGGCGGGTCGGCCTGAGATTATAGGGTTCTCCGTCTTCCGAAATGGCCAGTTAAGATCTTCCCGTCGTCATATTTTTAGCGAAAGAGGAAACCTTTATATTTCCCACATAACACAAGGACATATCTTGCTCAAGGGTGTAATGACAGGCTGCAGCGCAGGAGATATTAGAATCGGCGCTGGCTGAGATTTAATCTCGTTTCCTTACTGCACCACGGGGCTGTTTGCACCTGCGCTTTTTCACCGATATAGATATAGATAGCTGCGTTTTACTCGAACGCGGTATTTCTCCTCCCGCGGCGGAAAGGGCGGCACCTTTTCGGGCGACGCGTCCTCGCGCGATCCATAGATGCCCAAAAAGAACAATATCGGTCATTTGAAATGCCACGTTCGCATGTCCTAACTTGTTGGGAAGATGAAGTCGGGGCTCGGGGACTATCGGACATGATACGGCGCCCCCTGGAGGACAATGAGTTAAAGGTCTTACATTTACATTTATGGCATTTCGCAGACGCCGTTATCCAGAGCGACTTACAACCGAGCAATTGAGGGTTAAGGGCCGTGCTCAAGGGCCCACTAGTGGTAGGTTGTGTGGTTTGAACCTGCGATTTT
>JACRUU010000002.1:16581939-16586939 GCA_030449085.1 Kryptopterus vitreolus
TGTAGTGGAAAAAGAAAACCGAGCAATCACTGAGTCCTTGTCTTAAAATATCAGCACACGTTCTATTTCTTTATCTAATAATGTGTGTGTGTGTGTGTGTGTGTGTGTTACCATTAAGGGTATATTCAAGTTGTTAATAGCCTTCTGTCATCGTGTGTGTGTGTGTACACACGTTACCATTGTGTGCATTTCAGTCGTGTGTTAGTGTGCTTTGTAATGCCGGATAATGTTCAATAACCAGTCATGGTTGTGTTAGGTGTGTGTGTGTGTGTGTGTGTGTGTGTGTGTAAGTGTGTGTGTGTAAGTGTGTGTCCGCAACTAAAGCTGTGTGTTTGTTTGAGTGGGTTGTATATTTTCAAGACGGTTCATGCATCGTGTTTTGTGTGCTTGTTGAAGGAAGTGTGTGTGTGTGTGTGTGTGTGTGTGTGTGTGTGTGTGTACACACGTTACCATTGTGTGCATTTCAGTCGTGTGTTAGTGTGCTTTGTAATGCCGGATAATGTTCAATAAACAGTCATGGTTGTGTTAGGTGTGTGTGTGTGTGTGTGTGTGTGTGTGTGTGTGTGTGTCCGCAACTAAAGCGGTATATTTTCAAGACAGTTCATGCATCGTGTTTTGTGTGCTTCTTGAGAGAAATGTGTGTGTGTGTGTGTGTGTGTGTGTGTGTGTGTGTGTGTGTGTGTGTGTGTGTGTGTGTGTGTACGCGTATGTAATATCGAGCTCCCATTGTTTGGTGCGTTTTCACAGACCGTATTCAGAGTTGAATAAAGGTGATCGTGTAGCCTGCTGAGGTGTGTGTGTGAGTGTGTGTGTGTGAGTGTGTGTGTGTGTGTGTGTGTGAGTCTCCAGTGAGCTCATTTCACTTTATTGTGAGGCACAAATAAAAGTGTGTGTGTGTGTGTGTGTGTGTGTGTGAGACCTCCATGAGGTCGTCACCGAACCAGGACAGAGGTAGAGGTATGCGAGGAGGCGTGGCCTGTTCGGAGATGATCGACAGAAGCGAAGAGAAAGATCACGCCGTTCACGCCTAACACAAAAACAGAGCCCGGCGCGTGACATCGTCTCCTCACGACGCCGTCACCACAACAACCCGCTCGCCTCATCCAGCTGTTGCCAGGCACCTGTCTCCATGGAGATCTAATCCGGGGTGGATAGGGAGGGGGGGGGGGCTTGGTTTGAGGAGTGAGGAGGTGAAAGAGAGAGAGAGAAGGATAGGAAGCTAATGGCTTTGGGGTTTTTTGTGTAGTAGGACGATGATGTGTGTGTGTGTGTGTGTGTGTGTGTGTGTGTGTAAGAGCATGTGGCAGTTCAAGGTCGGGTGATGTATTAAGCTGTAATGGTAACGTCGCTATTGATTAGAGAGTGTAAGCAGTGGACACTAATTGGAGTGGTTATTATGGTAATTGAGAGCGCTCAATCTTTCCACCTAAGAGAGACAAGACGATGGACGAGATACGGATGGAGACAGACAGATGAGGAGAATCGGGGATGAGCGAAAGAAACGTGTAGAGGGGGTGGGGGGGGGGGGGTTTTTACTCTTTCTGACACTAATGGTAATCCCGCTGTCGAGACTGGCATGTCGCTGTCCGGGTCTCTAATGATGCAGTCGGTCGGTGACACCAGAACAAACTTTCTCTGTTTTCTTTTCCCTTTTTTTTTTCCTCCCCCTATCTTTCCTTCCGAAGCATTACAGACATCAGAGTTTAAGGGAGGGGGGAGCCAAAACTTTTGACAAAAGAGAGGGGGGCCACTTTGACAGACGGGGACGGGGGAGGGCGGGAGAGGGTGCAAAGCCAGTACCAGATCCATACGTATCAGACATAAACATTAATAAGGCATTAATGCTCAATGTATCACTGTGTCAAATGCGCCACCTGGTGGAACGTCGGGCAATTACAGGGCAAAACCATGCAGTCATAATTATGATATGATTCGGACAATTCTGTACCGTGGTGGATTAGCACGTTCGCCTCACACCTCCGGGGTTGGGGTTCGATTCCCACCACGGGTGCCTTTGCATGTTCTCTCCGTGCCTCAGGGGGTTTTTCTCCGAGTACTCCGGTTTCCTCCGCCGGCCCATAAACATGCACAGGAGGTGCATTGTCCCTAGTGTATGAATGTGTGTGCCCTGCGATGGGTTGGCATTCCATACAGGGTGTATCCTGCCTTGATGCCCCCCCACGAAGACGCCTGAGATAGGCACAGGCTTCCCGTGACCTGAGGGAAGATCGGATAAAGCGGTAGAAGATGAATGAATGAATGAATTCTGTACCAGTCTTCAGAGGGCCGGATTAAAAGGGCCGGATGTTGCCCGCAGTGTGTAGTTTGCCCACTCCCGGAGTGTACTATGAATCCCAAAATACTTCCCATCATCCACTGGTCTCTGTACCTTACATTCACAGGCGCAGTTGTCGCTCTTGCGCATGCTAATCGGTTCCTCGCTCTGGCGTCCGCCTCTGTATTGGTGTCCCACAGCGACGTCTGGGCTTTGATGCCGGAAGCGTACGATCCCCGGGTCCGCTCAGGGCGAAATGTGTGGAACGGTTCCAGATAATGCACCACCTCACTTCTTTCCTCATGGCCACCTCTACGCCTTCTAACCCAACCGCTCCACCGAGCACACACACACACACACACACACACACACACACATACTCGCACACAGTGGCGGTTAATAAAGCACTTTGTGTCTCCCTGTGATAATGTCCCGCTGTGTGTCAGAGTTAGCCCGGCGCTCTCTCGCAGCACTCTTGGCCCTGTGATCGGCCTTTTGAAAGCCTCCACACTCTGTCCGAGCTCGGCGCTTTCAAAGCCTTCACGTCGCTGCCGAATTTATGAGCATCGCCCTTCAAAAGTCCATTAAAAGCGGTCCAGTCCGAGGGACCCGCCGGGGTCGTTCGGTTCCCCTGCACTCGGTTAGCTCGGCCGTTATTAAGCAGCGCTCTTCACTCCGGCTCGTGCCATTAATCTCTCTGTTTTTACGCCCACCGCCCTGGAAAGTCATGAATAGCAAAGTGGCCACCAGTGCCGAGGCTTTTTGGAACGCTTTTTTTTTCCCCATCCTCCCCCTGGATGAGAAAAGGTTCCAGGTCCCCATTATTCCTTCCCCCTTAACAACTTGATCTTCTCACTGCCCATGCAAATTGGTGCATAGTCTTTGTGCTCGCTGGTGGCTCGAGCATAACCTGGATCGTGCTGACGGTCAGTAAACATATCCCTATTTATTCCACTCTAGTAGCGAGAAAATCTAGTCGTAACACTTTATGTCTCGTTTTGCGTTTAAATTCGCGCGTAAGGTTTCGTACGCCGGATGGACTAAAGGTTTGCGGAGACCTGATTGTAAAGATACACTTTATGAGGGACCTTCTTTTCTTCGCTTTGGAAGCTGCCCGTGATACGGCGCCCCCTAGAGCACAAAGGGTTAAGAGGCTTGCTCAAGGACCCAAAGGTGGAAATACCAGGGCCCCCCCCCCCCCCCCTCCCAATGAACTTCTGTACAATATTCCACCTGAGCGACAGCCCCTTCCCGCAAACGTCGGAGACCAAACCTCTTAAGTGGAAAAGTCTTCGGTCTGGAGTACTTGAGTGATACTTGACCCCCGTCTCTGACACGTGCACTGCTCACCCTTAGCATCAGAAAATCCCTTTTCAGATATTTGTCTGTAAAGAATGCACTTGATGAGAAGAAGCTTGGGATGTTTTCAGCAACTCATTCTCCTGATATATTAAAGAGAGAGGTCTTAGTGGTTAGCACGTTCGCCTCACACCTCCAGGGTCCGGGTTCGATTCCCGTCTCGGCCATGTGTGTGTGTGGAGTTTGTGTTGATTCCCGTCTCGGCCATGTGTGTGTGGAGTTTGCATGTTCTCCCCGTGCCTCAGGGGATTTTTTTTTTTCTTCCTTTCCTCCGGGTTCTCCGGTTTCCCCTCCCGGTTTTCTCACCCCTCCTCCCTCCCTCCTCCCCCGGTCCAAAAACATGCACGGTAGGTTGATTGGCACCTTGGAAAATTGTCCCTAGTGTGTGAATGTGTGTGTGAATGTGAGTGTGTGTCCTGTGATAGGTTAGCATTCCATCCAGGGTGTATCCTGCCTTGATGCCCATAGACGCCTGAGATAGACACCCCGTGACCCGAGGGAAGATCAGATAAAGCGGTATAAGATGAATGAATGAATGAATGGTTGCCAAGTGTTTTTTCCTTTATGCGCATGCTCGCATGCGGAATAAACACCGCAGAAACCCAGTGGGGCGCTCGCGGCGTGAATCGACGATCGCCGACAACGCCAGGTATCGCCGGTGTCAAAGATGAGTGAGGCGCCTGAGATCCGCGGATGAGGCGTCCGTAGCACGGTGTGACCAGAGACATGGAAGATCGGATAGGTTGAGCGGTATAGACCCGAGATGAATGAATGAATGAATGGTTGCCAAGTGTTTTTCTCTTTAGCGCATCTCGCATGCGGAATAAACACCGCACGAAACCCAGTGGGGCGCTCGCGGCGTGAATCGACGAATCGCCGACAACGCCAGGTGAATCGACGACGCCGAGCGCCGCTAGGGAAAAAACAAAAACGCCAGCCGGTAGCGGTCGCCGAGCGCCGCTCGGGTTTCCATTTTCGCGTCTAACCTCGGGACGAGCCGTCGCTCGGCAGCGCCGCGCCTCCTCTCGGCTATTAAGAGCTGGGTTGAGGACCTGTAGCTAACAAGGAAGCACATGGCTTCAATTACGACCATGCTGATTTTACACGGCGCGCTGTTGCAGTCGAGCAGCGGATGGCGTTTAACTCCCTGAGCATGCTTATCCTGTCATTTATTAAACTCGGATTTGCTCGAAGAGCATTCGATTTCACACAGATGCTCCCCTCCCCCCCCCTTCCCCCCCGGTTTAAGTGCCATGTTACCCCCTTGGGGACTAGCGAAACAGACGAGAGAGTGCGGTGTGGAAATGTACTGTAACTCCCACCGGACTCCCACTGCGCGACTAAAAACTGTGTGTTTGTGCAGTGC
>JACRUU010000002.1:16594439-16596939 GCA_030449085.1 Kryptopterus vitreolus
GGGATACTGTGGGACTGTGGGAGACTGTGGGAGACTGTACTGGGATGGGACTGTGGGAGACTGTGGGAGACTGTGGGAGACTGTGGGAGACTGTGGGATACTGTGGGAGACTGTGGGAGACTGTGGGAGACTGTGGGAGACTGTGGGAGACTGTGGGAGACTGTGGGACTGTGGGAGAGATACTGTGGGAGACTGTGGGACTGTGGGATACTGTGGGACTGTACTGTGGGATACTGTGGGAGACTGTGGGAGACTGTGGGATACTGTGGGAGACTGTGGGAGACTGTGGGAGACTGTGGGAGACTGTGGGAGACTGTGGGAGACTGTGGGAGACTGTGGGAGACTGTGGGAGACTGTGGGAGTGGGACTGTGGGACTGTGGGAGACTGTGGGACTGTGGGAGACTGTGGGATACTGTGGGACTGTGGAGACTGTGGGAGACTGTGGGACTGTGGGACTGTGGGAGACTGTGGGAGACTGTGGGAGACTGTGGGATACTGTGGGATACTGTGGGATACTGTGGGAGACTGTGGGAGACTGTGGGAGACTGTGGGATACTGTGGGAGACTGTGGGAGACTGTGGGACGCTCCGAGTGACACGACAGGGAAAAGTGCACTGAACGTTCTCTCTGTTTGCTTCCCTGATTTGGGAAAAGACGGAACGAATCCGGAGACGGAACTCAAAACTCAAATATTATGAATGGAGCAGCGTTTATGATGCTGTTATGATCTGTAGCAGGAGCTGGTCGTCATGGTGATGCTCTACGACTGCTAAATGCTCTGTTAAAGTACTTAATGATTCAGGAGGGAACTCGGGGCTCTGTGACTCTCTGTCTATCTATCTATCTATCTGTCTGTCTGTCTATCTATCTATCCATTTTTATCTATCTATTTCTGTCTGTCTGTCTCTCTGTCCAGGTAACTATTATTCTATCTATCTATCTGTATGTCTGTCTGTCTATCTATCTATCTATCTGTCTGTATGTCTGTCTGTCTGTCTCTGTCTGGGTATCTATCTATCTATCTGTCTGTCTGTATCCATCTGTTTGTGTCTTTATCTATCTATCTATCTATCTATCTATCTATCTATCTATCTATCTATCTATCTATCTATTTCTGTCTGTCTGTCTGTCTCTCTGTATCTCTGTCTCTGTCCAGGTAACTATTATTCTATCTATCTATATGTCTGTCCGTCTATCTATCTATCTATCTATCTATCTATCTATCTATCTATCTATCTATCTATCTATCTATCTATCTATCTATCTATCTATCTATCTATCTATCTATCTATCTGTCTGTCTGTCTGTCTGTCTGTCTCTGTCTGGGTATCTATCTATCTATCTATCTATCTGTCTGTCTGTATCCATCTGTTTGTCTGTCTTTTATCTATCTATCTATCTATCTATCTGTCTGTCTGTCTGTCTCTGTCCAGGTAACTATTATTCTATGTGTCTGTCTGTCTGTCTATCTATCTGTCTGTCTCTGTCTGGGTATCTATCTATCTATCTGTCTGTCCATCTGTCTGTTTGTGCCTCTCTCTCACTATCTATCTATCTATCTATCTATCTATCTATCTATCTATCTATCTATCTATCTATCTATCTATCTATCTATCTTACTATATCTATGTTTCCATTTCTTTCATTTTCTATCTATCTATCTATCTATTATCTATCTATCTATCTATCATCTTCTCTATCTATCTATCTATCTCTTCTGTCTATCTATCTATCTATCTATCTATCTATCTATCTATCTATCCATTTCTTTCTTTCATCTATCTATCTATCTATCTATCTATCTGTATCTATCTATCTATCTATATATCTATCTATCTATCTATCTATCTATCTATCTATCTATCTGTATGTGATATCTATAAGCCTTCTCTCTATCTATCTATCTACTATCTATCTATCTATCTCCTCCTATCTATCTACTCTATCTATCTATCCTATCTATCGAAGTCTTTCATTCTTATCTATCTATCTATCTATCTATCTATCTATCGATCTATCTATCTATCTATCTATCTATATCTATCTATCTATCTATCTATCTATCTATCTATCTATCTATCTATCTATCTATCTATCTATAGTTTATTTTTCTGTCTAGTTTATTGCAGGATCTAAAATAAACACTTTTCTTTAGGAGGAGCATTTTTTGCATCTTAGCACTATCTGGATTCTGCCCCCCCCACCCACACACACACACATCACACACACACACACACACACACACACAAATACACACACACACAAATACACACACACAGACCTTCTCTGCACTGCACGATTAAAAGTGATTGTAATGTTTTTTATTTGTTTGTGTTTGTTTGTTTGTTTGTTTTAGATGTAGATCTGCTCCCCCTTTGCCATGTGTTTGTTCTGTTATCTTGCTGTAAGTTCGTCACTGTCAGCCTCAGGCTTCTTTGCCAAAAACAAACAGATTTTTGGAACGAAACACGAATCCATCGCTCTTGACCCGAACCGCAG
>JACRUU010000002.1:16601939-16616939 GCA_030449085.1 Kryptopterus vitreolus
CACGCTTCCGTTGCTAGAGGTGCATCCATGTCATATGGAAGCGGAAGCTTCTTTTGCCTGTAACGTATTGAACATCTGCACCTCGGTGTGTGTGGGTGTGTGTGTGTGTGTGTGTGTGTGTGTGGTGTGTGTGTGTGTGTGTTGTGCCTTTTTGAGCAGTCAAATGGAACGACGGATTACACTGACAATATCAAAAAATAAGCAGAATGTACCCGTGTGTGTGTGGTGTGTGTGTGTGTGTGTGTGTGTGTGTGTGTGTGGGACATTTGTTTGCCTGTTTGCTGCGTTATTGGACTCGTCACGTCTTATTTTTTTGGCTTCGTTAATAAAAACCCATCATTTTGTGGATTTTATTCCCTGATTATTTTATTGGTCGTGATTCAGCGGCGCTTTTAAACGAGGTCCAAAGTAGACAAGGGCGTTGGGGAGTTCGTGGTGGGACAGGACTCGGATCTACGGTATCCCGGGAAAACTAGGATGAGGTCGTGCTGGGTCGTCCTAAAGACGCGCTTTTGTTACATGATGGATCGCGAAGGTCCGAGGGCGAAAGTTCCCTCTAGAACCAACATCCTAGTCGTCCTTTCAGTGGGTGTCTGGCTATGCAGCAATGCCCAGAATGACTATGGAAGGAATGCTAGGAATGAATGTGTGTGTGTGTGTGTGTGTGTGTGGTGTGTGTGTGTGTGTGTGTGTGTGTATGTGGGTTTCTGTCCCAGAAAACAATAAAAGCAATTTGACAGCATGGGAGTGACATCATAAGCGGGCTCTTGTAAATGGAGTGAATTAAAGACTATAAAACACACACACACACACACACACACACACACACACACACACACACACACACACACACACACACCACACACACGCAGCTTCTTCGCACGCACAATTATTTTCCTCTTTTGTCAGAAAGACAAATTTCCCTCCTCGCTGTCTCATGTACTTTGCTTTTATCCTTTATCTGTTTAACACACACACACACACACACACACACACACCCACACACACACACGTACCCGCTTCCTTTCAATTGAATCGAGCTGCCAGAATATTGCCTCCCAGAACATGGGTTATAGAGTTTGGGTATATGAATAAATGATTTTATATTAAATATTACATATAGATTTAATAATCAATAAATATTAATATACATTTAAGGCGGCTTTCTCTCTCTCTCCTCTCTCTCCCTCTCTCTCTCCTCCTCTCTCCCCTCTTTTGCATGAATATTACGTGCACTGGGCACTGATCTAGCATCAAATTTAGTTATAAGATGTTTTGTACACATTTTGTACCAGTTCTAATAACCTCCTATATATATATATATATATATATATATATATATATATATATATATATATAATCTATCTATCTATATATAGGGGTAGGCATATATAGGGATGTGTGCGTGCGTTGTGTGTGTGTGGTGTGGTGTGTATATATATATATATATATATATAGATATATATGATATATATATATATATACTATATATATACACACACACACATATGTCCAAATATATATATATATATATATATATAGGGGTAGGCATATATAGGGATGTGTGCGTGTGTGTGTGTATATATACATATATATATATATATATATATATATAGATATATATATATATATATATATATATATATATACACACCACACACATATGTCCAAAATATATATGTGTAATATATATATATATATGTATATATACTATTATATATATATATATATATATATATATATATATAGTATATCTTCTCCTCTGGTGGTGTGTTGTAAGTGCTTGCAACACCCACAATGTCCTCAATGAAATCGTTCTTCTCCGCATAGTAAAATCTGATATACAGCACAAGCGACGAGTGTATCATTGCCATTAATATCAGTCCATTCATCATCACTGTTAAAGCTCTGCAATGTGCACTCTGAATAACTACAACCACGGTATTCTCAGCGGACGCTCGTTCTTAAGCTGTCAGTGAGCAAAGAACCCGTGTGGATCGATACATACATAAATATATATATATATATATATATATATATATATATATATATATATATATATATATATATTTCATATTAAGTGAAATTTCAGTGCGGCATTCTATAAAGTTGTGTATGCAGCCTTTGTGGTAGCATCTTGGGAAAGCACCACATATGGCTGAAATGTGTCAGGGTCCGGGTTCGATTCCCGTCTCGGCCGTGTGTGTGTGTGGAGTTTGTGCATGTTCTCCCCGTGCCTCAGGGGGTTTTTCTCCGGGTTCTCCGGTTTCCTCCCCCGGTCCAAAAACATGCACGGTAGGTTGATTGGCACCTTGGAAAATTGTCCCTAGTGTATGAATGTGTGTGTGATGAGTTGGCATTCCATCCAGGGTGTATCCTGCCTTAATGCCCATAGACGCCTGAGATAGGCACAGACTCCCCGTGACCCGAGGGAAGTAGTCGGTAATCAACGTCCTAGCAAATTCGGTGCCAAATACCGATGCACGCTTGACCGCCACTCCAGATTGAGCTGAAATAAAGCAGCCTCGGAGCGTCGTGCTGCCACCACCATGCTCCACTACAGCAAAAGGTCATGGTCTTGGCACCAAAGTGTACAAGTACAAAACAAATGGTACTCGTGATGACAATAATATCAGAAGCTTCCAGCTTGTCTAAAACTACTTGGACAACTTCCTCTGGCAGCCTTTCTGACTTGTTTTTTTTTTCTCCGTCTTCCCAATTATTGTCTCTTTTTTTCCCACTGTTTCCTCAGAAAGCGTTTCCTTTGCAACTCCGTTGAACACTGAGATACCTGTAATGCTCTGTAAGCCCTTTGTGGCCTTATTGCTCTTTTCAGCGGGATGCAGTAGCCAAGAAAGGCTACAGCCTGTTTCTGTGATTGGGCTGTGCACTAACGAGTATTTCATACGAGCTTCCTGATTGGTTGAACGGATGCGCTCGTTTATACAATTAGGTTATTTTCGAATACGTTATTTGGGCCCAAGCACTGCTTTTTTTTTTTTTTTTTTTTTTATTCCATAAACACATTGTACATAAAAAGTAGTTCTGGGTGGCATACGCTGCACTCTAGTGGCGGGACGCCGTCACTTCGCGTGCATTGTGGGAAATTAGTGTCAATGTGCAGCTTTAAAGCAGCATAGCCTTTTTTACAGGCACCTTTTAAGCTCTTTAAGGCTTTGACCCGTGTGGTATAAATGAATGCCAATGAAGCCCCGCCCCCACCCTCCCCTGGCCGTTGTGACTTTGCTACAATTGCACTCCCTGAGCATCCAATCAAAGGACGGCAAAAAATAGCGATGTGACTGGACGCCCGTATATAGATAACTGTATAAATTTGGAGGGGGGGGGTGTAGTTTATTGTCAATGCACTGCTTTATAGCGTTATTTTCAGACACCTTTTAATCTCGTACGGGCGTAAAATGACGCGGCGGGCCACATTGGGCCCGCAGGCCGCAAGTATGACCGGTGTTTATAGTGTACATAGGAAACACTTAGTCATGGTTGTTCGATCAGCTGCAAACTAAACATAAACATCTCTGAAAATATCCCGCCGCAGAAGCGTCCCACTGGTTTACATAACTACTAGTGTTTTGTCTGCAACCCATACACATATAGCGCGCTGAGAAGGGAGGTGATAGCGTGATGAATCCACGTCGGTACGCTTGGTGAACCTGGGAGAAGGCGTTTAGGGAATTCATTATGCCTCGATTTACCTCTTTTCCTGTCTGCCCAGTCCCTAATAACCCAAACCACCACCTCCAACACCCACACCCGCCACAAATGCTCATTGCCGTACTCCCAGCAGATCCCAGATGACGTCTTCCTCTCTATCATCTCTAACGTCTGTTTCTCCGCACGAAAACAGTAGCATTATGGCGAATCAGTAGCCGCGAGGGACTCGGATTCGGCTCCAGGTTCCGTTACGTTATATGGACAATCCGATTGGTCAGGAAGATGTAAAGGACACACTAATGGTGGGGACTCGTGTTGTCGGCGCATTCATGCAGAAGGTGTTGGGGTCAGAGCCCTTATGCACCAAGTATATTTTCATAGCTTTGTGCACGGGGGGGGTAATGTTCAAGTGAAGGGAAAATTTCATGCTGCCCTCATTCGTATGCCTCTAACATTCGTTCGAACGTCGCATGCGCTTCGTTTTTTAATTGTCCTTGTCCCATTCTTACTCACCCCATCGTCAGATACCAACCGGTGTGGCGAAAGGCCATGTGGCATCTTAGCACTCTGAGAGGACATGCTGACCCTCCCCCTTTCACGTCTTAAAAGAAAGCGCTTTTGTTTACCATCATTCAAAAATGCCGGCGTATAGATCTATTAAATATATTCGGCAGCACCGCATTGTTGGACCTTCTGGCTAGAAATTCATTCATTCATTCATCTTCTAGCGCTTTATCCGATCTTCCATCGGGTCACGGGGAGTTTGTGTCTATCTCAGGCGTCTATGGGCATTAAGGCAGGATACACCCTGGATGGAATGCCAACCCATCACAGGACACACACACACACATTCACACACACGGGACAATTTTCCAAGGTGCCAATCAACCTACCGTGCATGTTTTTGGACCGGGGAGGAAACCGGAGAACCCGGAGAAAAACCCCCTGAGGCACGGGGAGAACATGCAAACTCCACACACACATGACCGAGACGGGAATCGAACCCGGATCCTGGCGGTGTGAGGCGAACGTGCTAACCACTACGCCACCGTGCCCCTCTGGCTAGAAATATACATCATAATTAGAACTAAAGATAGCTAGGATTATCAAGCACCCCTTAAAAAAATGTGTTAAATATACAGCCGGTAAAAATAGAAATAACAATACCAAAATTACCAACAGCGGCCCAGTCGGCTACTTAGCTGCATCGCAGTGTTGAGGCAATCGGCGGAATCGGACCCCCTGCGTCTGTTTCTCCCCGGCTGTGGCGTTTACGGAGATATCCCTCTCGCCTCCGCAGCGCGCTATTCCGAGCGTCAAGTTTTCAAGGCTCTTTTGCACAGCAACTTTTTCAGCTCTCCAAAACAAAGCCAATCGTGATCGGCTTGAAATTTGGAGGAAAAAACGCTGTGCAGGTTATTTGTGATGAGGTTATATGAACACGCCGCGCTATGAACGCCTTTTATCGCTGTTTATAGAGTATAACACCGGGGTTTTTCTTCCCGCGGCTATTAAAAGACACTTTAGCGTGTGATCAAAGACTTGGGAATTCTGTGGGCATGAATTTTTATTGTTCTTTTAATGCCCCCGTCGGCCTAATCGTGTTCGACCCCCTGCTGACCTCAGGTTGTTTTTGTTTCTAAAATAAATAAGAGCACTGGAGTAGGGTAAGTAAGTATGCTTGTGGCTTCTGGCTGTAATTGTTCCTCCACCTCAGGTACACTTCACTTCCAATGGGTTTTGTTGGTTAAGTCCGCTTCGGGCATTATTTTCACTGAGAAGGAAGCATAAAACAAATACGTTTCTGACAAGAAAAACAAGTATTGAACTCAAGGATGTAAAGGAAGTGGTGTACGGATACAAGGAAATGAAGTGTGGATGCAGAAAGTAGTGCATGGATGTGCAACGTGTTGTGCGGATACGAGAAAGTGGTGTGTGGATGCCAGAAAATGGTGTATGGAGGCAGAAAGTGTTGTAAAGTAATGTGTGAAGGCAGAAAGTGGTGCGTATATGCTAAGGAAGTAATGTGTGGATGCAATAAAGTGGTGTTTGGCTAAAAGGAAGTGGTTTGTGGGGGCAAAAAATGGTGTGTGGAGGCAATAAAGTGGTTTGGTAAAGCATTAAAGGGGTGTGTGGAGGCAGAAAGTGGTTTGTGGATACAAGGTAATATTTTGTGGGGGCAGAAAATGGTGTGGGGAGGTAAGTAAGGGGTGTGTGGAGGCAGAAAGTGTTGTGTGGATGAAAGAAAATGGTTTGGGGAAGCAATAAAGGGGTGTGTGGATACAAGGTAGTATTTTGTGGGGGCAGAAAATGGTGTGGGGATGCAATAAAGTGGTGTGTGGAGGCAGAAAGTGGTTTGTGGACGCAAGAAAGTGGTTTGGGTGGGCATTAAAAGCATTTTTGGAGGCAGAAAGGTGGTAAGCCATTAAGGGGTGTGTGGAGGCAGAAAGTGGTGTGTGGATACAAGGTAATATTTTGTTGGGGCAGAAAATGGTGTGGGGAGGTAAGTAAGGGGTGTGTGGAGGCAGAAAGTGTTGTGTGGATGCAAGAAAGTGGTTTGGGGAAGCAATAAAGTGGTGTGTGGAGGCAGAAAGTTGTGTGTGGATACAAAGTAGTGGTATGTGGACGCAATAAAGTGTTGTGTGGATGCAAGAAAGTGGTTTGGGGAAGCAATAAAGGGGTGTGTGGATACAAGGTAGTGGTTTGTGGGGGCAGAAAATGGTGTGGGGATGCAATAAAGTGGTGTGTGAAGGCAGAAAGTGGTGTGTGGATACAAGGTAATGGTTTGTGGGGGCATAAAAGGGTTTGGGGAGGCAAGTAAGGGGTGTGTGGAGGCAGAAAGTGGTGTGTGGATGCAAGGTAGTGGTTTGTGGGTGCAGAAAATGGTGTGGGGATGCAATAAAGTGTTGTGTGGAGGCAGAAAGTGGTTTGTGGGTGCAGAAAATGGTGTGGGGATGCAATAAAGTGTTGTGTGGAATGGTGTGGGGAGTGGTTGTGTGGAGGCAGAAAATGGTGTGGGGATGCAATAAAGTGTTGTGTGGAGGTAGAAAGTGGTGTGTGGATGCAAGGAAGTGTTGCGCAGACGCAGTGGAGTGCGCAAGAAAGTAGTGGATGCGAGTAAGTGGTGTGAGGATGCAAACAAGTGCACCCTAGCAAAACGTAGCCCTGCATAGCCATTGCAAGTGTGTTTTATTGTTTATGGGAGTATTAAGGTTATGGCGATCATTCTAGTCAAAATGCATGTGTGTTTAAAAAAAAAAAAAAACAAAAAAAAACAAATAGGCTTCCCTGTGTCTAGACAGGAACATGTGCAATAATTTGGGTGTCTGGGGGTTTTATATATATATCTATATATATATATATATATATATATATATATATATATATATATATATATATATATATATATATATATATATATATCTATATATTTGTGTGTGACTGTACAAACTGGCGCCTCCATCTGTCTCTGTCCTCTTGCTGAACTTTATGGCGTGACAGCCGGTTGTCCATAGCGGAGGTAATGGAAAGGGGGGCGGGGGGCTGAACCTGGATGTCGAGTGAGGGAGATAGAGAGAGAGAGAAAGAGTACACAATGAGAAGAATAGCTGGGAAAATGTGTTTGTCACCCCGCCAGGTCTGCTGTACTTTCGGATCACAGCGGAACGTCTCAAGGGAACGGCTCACCTTATTGGCCGGTCAGGATCGGAAAACGCAGATTGGCCGTTGCCTGGCGACGGGCCGCCGGGTAGCAAATAACATTACCGAGGTGTGATTGATGGAAGCGGTGTCCAGCTGAGCAGGGAGAGACACACACACACACAACAAAAAAAATGGAAAAGCAGGAATATGTACTTCAGGTTGAGACAGGAAGGCTGGCCGAGTATAATTACAGGACAATAAGTCCAATCCGTCACTGCAAACAAGCTTATCCATTCGAATGGGGAATCCTCCGCACTTCCACCAGCGCTTGAATTTATGTGCGTGCACATCGTCGTTTTACAAGTCCGAGAAATCCCCGTGGCGATGTCCCTGTAATAGCACCCAAAAAAAACAAAGTGTTTACAGAGCGACCAAATGTACCATTCTGGCTCAATTATCTATAGGCGTAGCGTTTAGCGCTTAGCGGCGACATTACGGAGGTTAATGGAAAACCCCATCAAAGCTGGAGATACGGGAAAACCCAAAAAAAAAAGCGTCTGCATAAACGCGCCCACGCAAATGAGCCTTGTGATTAGCGCACCGAAAACACCGAATCGGGAAGTCTTCTGAGAGCGGAGGGGCGAGGCAGGAGCAGGATGACAGAAGATGACAAGTAAACATGTCGGAAGAGAAGAGCGCACTCGTTATCCTCGGCTGCTGATTAACGCTCGGCGTCGCCGGGTACTCCGGGAAGCGGGAGCGCGTTATTTATCGAAAGCCAGGAAACCTGGGTCACCTTGCATCGCTGGCTGAGCAAAGAATAGATGCTTGGAGCAACAATGATAGAGAGAGGGAGAGTAGAGGGAAGGAGATAGACTGATAGGAATCTTCATTCAGCAAGACAATGGATTTTTCCTCTCGGATGTCACGTTTGGAATAAATAACAGCAATACACGAGGCGATAACTGTCCATTAGAATAGAATTGCCTTTATTTGTCACATATACATGGGTCATAAGGCGCCCCCTGGAGGACAGAGGGCCTTGCTCAGAGTGGCAGCTTGGCAATACCGGGGCTCGAACCCCTAATCTTCCGATCAGTAGCCCAGATTTGAGTTACCCACTACCAGGACCGTTTGCCGAGAGTCCTGTCTACATTGCAGAGTTTCTCTCGGTGTTTCTCCTCCAAGGAGGGAGCGGGTGGTGCTCAGTGGCGCTTTAAGGCGCTGGGTTCGATCAGAAGGTTGGTGGTTTGAGTCCCGGTGTTTCCAAGCTGCCACCCTTGAGCAAAGCCCTTAACCCCTTGTGCTCCAGGGGGGTGCCTTATCATGGCTGACCCTGCACTCCAAAAATAAGCTGGGATATATGATGATATTATATTATATTGTTGGATCCTATAGACGTGGGTCCATAATGATGGCATCAAGAGGTGGAACCGATGGCCTTGCTCAAGGACCTGAGAGTGGCAGCTTGGCGATACCGGGGCTCGAACCCCAGACAGTATCTCAGTGTCTAAAACAACTGAGTTACCCCCCCCATCCCTCCCATGCAAAGGGCCAACAAAGACTTCTTTGTATATCCCAGCTTGTTCGGAAAGCACAGGGTCAGCCATGATGAGGCACCCCCTGGAGCACAGAGGGTTAAGGGCCCCACCACTGTTCTTTTTCCCCCCTTCTATCAGTAGTAGATTCTTCTGGCCCACTCGTTTCTAGCTAATACATCTCACCCCTTGATAAGTTCCGTGGTAATAATATAATGTTACTCCCTTCATCTGTCAGCATCGGAACTTTCCGACCAATCAGAACTGAGCATCGAGGATGAATGTAACTCTTTATAACACCCTGTAATGCTTCTTGGCTCCTTTGAAATTGCGGAGATGGCAGGCAGGTGTTTGGATTTTTTTCCTTCACTCTCTTTCTTTCAGATTTGAGACTCCTGGCGCTCCCGTCTCCGCACTTAATTGTCCTTCTGCTCGCTGCAACACAGAACAGTCATTAACCCAAATCTTAGGCAGGTGTTTGTACCTTACTGTTTACGACGTTCCCCGGCTTATTACGATTTTGTGTTCCACAACATCTCCACTTCCAGACTGGAAATAAACAATTACGGATATGGACTGTATGGAATGTAGATTTACGTTATTTACAGTACATTATACTATGGAGGAGGACCCCTAACTTTCCCCAAGTGATGTTACTGGATGCGGGGGGCACGGTGGCGTAGTGGTTAGCACGTTTGCCTCACACCGACAGGATCCGGGTTCGATTCCTGTCTCGGTCATGTGTGTGTGGAGTTTGTGCATGTTCTCCCCGTGCCTCAGGGGGTTTTTCTCCGGGTTCTCCGGTTTCCTCCCGGTCCAAAAACATGCACGGTAGGTTGATTGGCACCTTGGAAAATTGTCCCTAGTGTATGAATGTGTGTGTGAATGTGAGTGTGTGCCCTGCGATGGGTTGGCATTCCATCCAGGGTGTATCCTGCCTTAATGCCCATAGACGTCTGAGATAGGCACAGACTCCCCGTGACCCGAGAGATCGGATAAAGCGGTAGAAAATGAATGAATGAATGAATGTTACTGGATGCAGCTTGGCGATACTCGAACCCCAGATAGTCGAGCAGTGTTGGGAAAACCGTCGGGAACAAAAGTTCTCCGGTCCAACAAGGCAGGGATTCTGAGCCTGGTTTCTTGTCACCCGGAGCTCTTTGGGATGGGGGGGGGGCTTAAGGCGCTGGGCTACTGATTGGGGGCTCAGCCAAATGCACAATTTTAAGGCTGTGTCTTCAAGACCCAAAGTTCAAATCCCACCACCAGTGGGCCCTTGAGCAAGCCGCTTAAGGAGGGGGTGTAGCTCATCGGTTTAAGGCACTGGGCTACTGATCAGAAGGTCGTGGGTTCGAGCCAAGATGCCACTCTTGGGTCCTTGAGCTAGGCCCTTAACGCTCTGTGCCCTAGGGGGCGCTGTACCATGGATGCACTCCGAGACCCCGGGTTCCCAACCAAGATGCGGTTGCATTTAGCGATGGTGTCCCTTCTCGCCTCATGAGATCCCTGTCTGCAGGAATGTTTCTCTGTAATATCGATGGTTCCAGAAGCAACACAATTTTTCCCATGACATTTTTCCTTTCTCTTCAAATACCTGCAAATCTGGATCCATGTGTCTGCCAAATGCCATAGGGCAATGTGGAGATAGGATGCCTGGCAGAGTAACACACTCATATCCACCTTCTCCTGCATACGAACTGCCTCTGACTGGCAGATAAAAGAGTAATGCCGTCCTATCCACCCACAAAAAAGTACATCCAGAATTGACTCGATTGACTCTTGGCCCCAACCGGGTCTGATATCCTTGGGATTCGAACTAATGTCAGCATTCCGTGCTTATGCATTCCCAAAGTGTGCGGTGAACAATGGCGTCGTTTCACATCCGAGCTCTCTCTTTCCCATTTGGCTGCGGTATCGCCAAGCTGCCACCCTTGGGTCTTTGAGCAAGACGCCGTGCACCAGGGGCGCCGTATCATGGCGGAACGTGCTCTGACCCCGTGCTCTGACCCCAGCAATAAGATGGGACAGAAAAGAATTTCACTGTACTGTATATGTGTCAAATAAAGACTATTCTATTCTATTCATTTCCCCAAATTCATCGGACCACACTCGCTTTGAAATGCTGCATTCGTAATGTGTACCTGCTCTCACAATGAGACTGTTTACACGGATTATATTCTGGTTCAGCTGTTCCGGTGAGGGTTCGTCCCGGTTTCACGAGGCTGAGAAGGTAATTGGTGGCTCTCTGAAACGTACCTTGTCTTACAGCACGAAACAACTTGTGCTTAATGTCAAGTGGACAGCCCTTTAATTCCCGCCTGAACAGCTACGGGGATGTTTGTATCAGTGTGTGTTTTTTCCGAGGACAGACGAGTGGAGGACCTTTATCTGGGTATGTATGTATGTATGTATTTATTTATTTATTTTGCCCCCACCCTTAGATTCATTCTCTCCTTCTTTTTGTTTTGTTTCCACAGCCGAAATCTGTGAACGCAGCCTTATATTGTTTCGGCATCCCACCTCCAACTGTGTTTATCCTAACAATGGCTCCCGGGGCCGAGTCACAAAAGAACACAATCTGCTAATTAAGCAGCGCTAAAACATTCATTCCGGGATGAATGCGAAGACGTGGGGTCTTTATTAAATACGGCTAATCTTTGTCTTATCGGTTCTCTTTAAACATACAGCGCCGCGCGAAAGTTTTCCGCAGGTGTGAAAAAATAAACAAAAGAACGCTTTCAGAAATGGAAGTGTTCATTGTTTACTTTCATCGATGAACGAAATCCAAATCGATATTTTGGTGTGAACACACTTTACCTTCCAAACAGCAGTAACACTTCTAGGTACACTTACACACAGTGTTTATGAAGGAACTCGGCTGGTCGGCTGTTCCATCTTGGAGAGATCTTCTGTGGATGTAGACGTTCTCACATCCTTCTGTTTCTTCATGTAAATCCCACACACACTCCATGATGTAGAGATGTTCTGTGTGTGTGTGTGTGTGGGGGGGGTGCCATCACTTCTACTACTTCTTCAGAAGGTACTCACGCCAAATATTGATTTAGATGCCCATTTTTGTTTGTTCACTGCAAATTTACAGAATGGGGGTACGGTGGTTTAGTGGTTAGCACGTTCGCCTAACACCGCAAGGGTCCGGGTTCGATTCCCTTCTCGGCCATGTGTGTGTGTGGAGTTTGTGCATGTTCTCCCCGTGCCTCAGGGGTTTTTTCCTCCGGGTTCTCCGGTTTCCTCCCAGGGTCCAAAAACATGCACGGTAGGTTGATTGGCACCTTGGAAAATTGTCCCTAGTGTATGAATGTGTGTGTTGTGTGTGTGTGTGTGTGTGTGTGTGATGGGTTGGCATTCCATCCAGGGTGTATCCTGCCTTAATGCCCAATAGACGCCTGAGATAGACACAGACTCCCCGTGACCCGAGGGAAGATCGGATAAAGCGCTAGAAGATGAATGAATGAATGTTTTTTCGCACCGGCCTAAAACCTTTATACAGTGCTGTATTAAGTATTGAACGTGCCCCTGGTGTGTCCATATTACATTCCACACTGATACCCGTCATATTTTGACATGTAATAATTCTCCTGAACATCATGACAGACGTCATGTGTGTCATGTGTGTAGTTTTATATGGCATTCGCAAGGCAAAACGCATTACAATTGTGTGTGTGTGTGTGTTTTTTTTTTATACGATGTTTGTGCATCTCTAAAACTGACGCGATACAACGGCATTTAAAGATGCAGCTACTGATGCGACGCGACGCAATTCGATTTGATTCAACGAAATGCCATTCAATGCGATACGGCGCACCCGAAAATACGCCGACGCGATGGGAATTCAAACGCCCGCGACGGCGGCGTTTCACGCTCGTGCACTTAAGTATGCTCGCGTTATAAGCGTTCGTTCTGGTGTGGTAGACAGTAAACTCTGTCAGAGGTTTCACATTCGATTAGATCGCGAGCGCTTTTCCATTCGACAAGCGTTCGCCTCGTTGCTCAGGGAGAATGGAAAAGAAAGACACTGGGGTAGATAAAGACGTTCGGGCATTTATACCTCGGGCAAGCAAGCGTACGGAAGACATATGGAAGTGGTGGTTCTCTGGACCAGAAGTTCAAATCTCACCATCACCAATCTGGGCCCTTGAGCAAGGCCCTTAACCCTCAACTGAGCGGGTGGGAGCTCAGCGGTTAAGGCATTGGTCACTGGACTGGAAGACTGCCGTTTCAAATCCCGCCACCGCCGCCAATCTGCCACTAGTGGGCCCTTGAGCAAGGCCCTTAACCCTCAACTGCTCAGATGCTAAGTCGATCTCTCCCTCTGTCCATTTAAGGCGGGTGGGAGCTCAGTGGTTTAGGTATGAGCCTCTGGACTGGAAGATTTCCGGTTCAAATTCCACCACCACCAATCTTCCACTAGTGGGCCCTTGAGCAAGGCCCTTAACCCTCGGCTGTAAGTCGCTCTGGATAATGGTGTCTGCCAAAATGCTGTAAATGTATATATCTCTCCCTCCGTCCATTTAAGGCGGGTGGGAGCTCAGTGGTTAAGGCATTGGCCTCTGGACTGGGAGATTGCCGGTTCAAATCCCACCTCCACCAATCTGCTACTAGTGGGCCCTTGAGCAAGGCTCTTACCCCTCAATTGCTCAGATGCTAAGTCGCTCTGGATAATGGTGTCTGCCAAAATGCTGTAAATGTATATATCTCTCCCTCCGTCCATTTTTGGCGGGTGGGCGCTCAGTGGTTAACGCATTGGTCACCGGACTGGAAGATTGTCGGTTCAAATCCCATCACCACCACCACCACCACCACAACCAATCTGTCACTAGTGGGCCCTTGTGCAAGGCCCTTAACCCTCAATTACTCAGATGCAAAGTCGCCCTGGATAATGGTGTCTGCCGACTGTAGTATCTCTCCAAAGACAATGTAAATATTTATATTTACGAACGGTCACTGTCTGGACTTTCCGTGTTAAACGCGGATCTTGAAACCCGTTGGATTTGATAAGGGAATAATGTCTTTTTATTCTGATTATTAGCCAGGATTACGCCTTGCTGCCGAAAAGCCTTCCTGAAGCTTTAGCCAAAGCCCAGGTATCAGGAAATAGTATTATTGGATTACGTCCTTAAAGCCAACTCATAGAGCGGTTTACCAACGCAATGTTTGTTCAAAGTCGACCCCGGCTTTCGGCTTTACCCACGACTCCATGATCACACTGTCATTCAGTCTCACTACTCTTTATCATATATATATATATATATATATATATATATATATATATATATATATATATATATATATATAAATATATATAGGTCACGGTGGCTTAGTGGTTAGCACGTTCGCCTCACACCGCCAGCCTGTGTCCGGGTTCGATTTCCGTCTCGGCCATGTGTGTGTGTGGAGTTTGTGCATGTTCTCCCCGTGCCTCAGGGGGTTTTTCTCCGGGTTCTCCGGTTTCCTCCCGGTCCAAAAACATGCACGGTAGGTTGATTGGACACCTTGGAAAATTGTCCCTAGTGTATGAATGTGTGTGTGTGAATGTGTGAGTGTGTGTGTGTGTGTGTGTGTGTGTGTGTGTGTGTGTCCTGTGATGGGTTGGCATTCCATCCAGGGTGTATCCTGCCTTAATGCCCATAGACGCCTGAGATAGACACAGACTCTCCCCGTGACCTGGAGGGAAGATCGGATATAGCAGTAGAAGATGAATGATGAATGAATATATGAATATATATATATATATATATATATATATATATCTATATATATATATATATATATATATATATATATATATATATATTATCAAGCCCAAGACATGGATTCTTTATATTTATGCAAAAAAAAAAAGGTAATACAATGTATTGGGGTATGTAGATGATTACATTACAATGTAAAGTGCAGTTGCAGAGGGCTGGGACGGGCAGGAAAGCAGAAGAAGAAATGCTGCTTTTTAAATAAAAAAAAAAAATAAAAAATGCATTATCATTATCCTGAGTGAAGGAAAGAGTAGAAAAGAAAAGTGACGACAGCGGTAACAGGAAAAATGCGCAACGAAGAATAAAAGTACGGCTAATGCAGGAATTAAAATGCCGGAATATGACTTTTGAACTTTTTCTTAGTTTTTAAATATTCATTC
>JACRUU010000002.1:16619439-16711939 GCA_030449085.1 Kryptopterus vitreolus
AAAGTAAAGTTTCCATAACGACACTCTCCCAAAAATACCGCGTGTGACTTACATTCCTCATTATACCGCTGCACAGACGGCAGGCTTGTCGCTGATCATTTGACAGGGTTAAAAGTACACCTGAGCCAACACACACACACACACACACACACACACACACACACACACACACACACGTTAGACA
The DNA here is from genome assembly GCA_030449085.1 of Kryptopterus vitreolus. Taxonomy (NCBI): domain Eukaryota; kingdom Metazoa; phylum Chordata; class Actinopteri; order Siluriformes; family Siluridae; genus Kryptopterus; species Kryptopterus vitreolus. The sequence goes on from JACRUU010000002.1 coordinate 16,619,624, forward strand.
AACGCTTACACTTCAACTCGCACGTTATTGACTTGCGTATCGGCACGCGCGTGTGAAAAAAAGAACGCGCCCGTTCACATGGGCGCATCTTGAGAAGTTAATTAGGCAAACATTGAGGTATACACACACACACACACACACGCCGTTTCCTCGGAAGAAACAACACACACACACACACACCACACACACACACAAAAGCATCATTGCCTGAGGGCAACACGGAGCCGGAGCAATTGAACTGACACACGGTGTATTAATACAGTAATAATGTCGATTGAGAAGGGAAGAAGAAGAAGTGTGAGTAGTGTGTGTGTGTGTGTGTGTGTGTGTGTGTGTGTGTGTGTGTGTGTGTGTGTGTGTGTGTGTGTGTGTGTGTGTGTGTGTAGAAGAAGAAGAGGAAGATGGAAGCAGCCAAGCAAATCAAAGCGAAATTAAACGGATTTGCATATTTCAGCGAACGCCTGAAAGCAGACCTTCTAATTATTTCATCTCACTCCCTCATTTCCTTTTCTGGTTCGGTTCACCCGCACCCCCTAGACCCCCCCCCCCCCCCCCCCCCCCCCCCCCCCCCCCCCCCCACACACACACACACACACACCACCGGCCCCGACCCTGAGGCTAACATTCTGTTTACCTTCTAAATGTGTGTGTTTAGCGCTAAAGTGCGTCTCTGATTCGGCACATTAGCGTGTCGTCGTGCTCCTGCGGCCGGTGGGTGAACTCCACCTCAGTCGTGCATTTCTCCCTGCAGCCTTATTAACTCTGCGCTCAGGGGATTAAGGGGGTGTGTGTGTGTGTGGGGTGGGGGGGGGGGGTGTAGGGGCTTATGGGGGGGAGCTAGGGTTGTCTGGTGAGCTGTAATCCTTTTGGGCAATGTCCGGGGGTCTCGTGTCACAGAGGTGTCGGCGAACTTGTTCATTTGTGCTACTTAAGAGGCTCGCTGACTGTAGCCCATCTGGTGTTTTTAGACACACTGTAGTGTGTGTGTGGTGTGTGTGTGTGTGTGTGTGTGTGTGTGTGTAGGTGTGTGTGTGTGTGTACGAATATATCAGAAGACTTGTCACTGCTGCTGACTGGAAAATTGTTCACCAAACCCAAAAATACCCAGGAGTGCGGTGGCCGGAAAGTGACACCAAAGAGGATGGAGGATGATTTTTGTTTTTTTCACAAAACACACACACACACACACACACACACACACACACACACACACACACACACACACACACACACACACACACACACCACTCGTGTCAAAGGAAGTTGTTGACAATGAGTGGATTTGTCCCCGGGTACCCAGCGTATATATATATATATATATAAAATATAAAAAAACGCAGCCTGGCCTTCGCAACTGTTTCCCAACCAGAGGGACGAGACCCAGCACTAGGGGTCCCCATTTGGCAGACATGACTTAGCAATTGATGGTTAAGGGCCTTGCTCAAGGGCCACACTAGATGCAGCTTGGTGGTGGGACCACCGTTTGCCGACCCTAGTATGCCGACGCCGTTCCTCTATCGTTTTTAAATCAATCGTTCTCATTTGTATAATAATTACCATTGCGTCTATTACCATGTTTGAACCACGCCCACACTGCTAATGTGACTACCAATGAAAACGCACCACTCGTTAACTTGCCGTCACGTGACTCCAATCCGTCAATCAAAATCCCCGCCCCCGGACCCCTTTCCCGACCCTTACGCGATTCGCCGCTCTTCCCCCGAAGCCGCACGTTTTAATTAGGCGACGTTTTACAGCTGTGTAGTAATGATTAACGTTACCATAGCGAAGCCAAATCTGTTTGCTTTTTCTGTTCTCTTTTCCCCCCCGTCTCTCACGTTCGACGTTTCGCGCTTCTATTCTTGTCCTGGACTCCTTGTTATTCTCGCTTTCCCCGCCGCGTGTTTTGTGTGCGTGAAGGTGTTATGTGCGGTAGGTGCTAATTGGACTCCGAGGGTCATTAATATTCTCCACGTAGCTTCGCTTGTCAAGAAAGTGATGAGTGTGTGATTTTTTTTTCCTCCTCCTCCTCCTCCCGAGAGAGAGAGAGAGGGAACCGGTGAAAAAAAGGGATGAAGAAAAGAGCAAGGTTCATAGTCGTGCTGTAAGGTCATTGGGAGGTGGAGAGTCGAGGAGGAGAGAGGAGAGAGAGAGAGAGAGAGAGAGAGAGAGAGAGAGAGAGAGAGAGAGAGAGAGAGGGAAAGACAGAAGAGAGGGAAGGAAAAAGGGCAATTTATAAAGCGTGGACTGGAACGTGGGTACCAAGAGAACGATGGCGTGAACGAGGGAGACGGAGCGAAGAGATGGATGTACTGCCAAAGAGCTAATCAAAGGCACAAAAAAAGAGAGAGAGAGAGAGAGAGGCTTGATTATGCTATCATTCCGGAAGAGGAAATATGCTCTGCTGCTGTTGTTGTTGTTGTTGTTGTTGTTTTGTCTGGGCCATTCCTGCAGGGTGGCAAAACACAATAAATAGATAAACAAGCAGATATTTGCATGATCTTGTATTTCTGCACAATGGTAAATTCGCGTTACCCTTGCCCCGGTCATGTAAACGGCGTGACCCGGGGCAATTTCGTTAATTGTATCAATTGTGCAGCTTAAGATGCACGCTCCTGTGTGTGTGTGTGTGTGTGTGTGTGTGTGTGTTGCCATTCCGTGGTGTGTGTTAAGCGTTCATAGGCTGAAAGTTAGGGAGCTGCTTTAATGAGTCGGGCTCGGAGGAAGCTGTCTGATTGAGTAATGACTGCCGGCTTGGCATAAAAGCCCTGCACAAACAAACAACAAGACTCAGAGGGAGAGAGGCAGCATGCCAAGTCAGTCATCTGACACACACACACACACACACACACACACACACACACATGCACATGCACCCACACACATACCCACTCTTCCTCTGTCTCCCTTACGGCACGGTAACGTGCGTCTCTCCCACGCGGGAAAAATAGCCAGGAGGACAAGAAGCAGGGAAATCGAATGCTCCGTAAAAATAAATAAATAAATAATAGAGAGCACAGGGGTTCGATTCCCGCCACTGCCATGTGTTTTTCCTCCGGGTTCTCCGGTTTCCTCCCTCGGTCCTAAAAACATGCACGGTAGGTTGATTGGCACCTTGGAAAAACTTGGCCCTAGTGTATGAATGTGTGTGTGTGTGTGTGTCTTGCGAAGCAAAGGTTGGCATTCCATATATAGTGCCCCAGGGTTAAGGGCCTTGCTCAAGGGCCCAAGAGTTTCAGCTTGATGATACTGCCAACTAACCCACAGCGCTAACCACTGAGCTAGCACTTCCCTTCAAATCAGTGAGTTCCAGCATGGCAATGCCCTTGCACACGGCTGTAGTAGTCACCCAGACGGGGGTCCCCTTTGCAGGCGAGTCTTCTTCCTCATACCACCTCTGCAGGGTTTACCTTGCCAGCGGGGCAAGGATACAACAGCCTTTTTTTGTCACATATTCATACACATACACATATACAGCGCCCCCTGGAGCACAAGGGTAGTAGCTTGGCGATACCGGGGGCACGAACCTTCCCCCTGAATTTCCGAATGGTATCCGGCACCTTAACCACCCATTGGGTGGCAGTTATACAGAAAGTTTGTGTACCTGTTTTGCATTTGCACTGGGTTGCTTACAATGCACTTTATATCATGTATGACAACGTTATCTCTGTGTTCTGCATGTAACCCTATGTCTTGTTTTAATAGAGCTCTATATCCTGGTCCTGAAGGTCTTTTCTCCGCATATCCCAACTTGTTGTTGGTAGCTTGGCTCAGAGCTCAAGGTCAGCCATGATACGGCGCCCCTGGAGCACAAAGGGTCAGGGGTCTTGCTCACGGACCCAATGGCAGCAGCTTGGTTATACCGGGACTCGAACCCGGATCTTCCGATCAGTGACTCAGTACCTTAAACCATAGAGCTACCGCCTCCCTTTAGTTTTCGCATATCCAAGGAATCTGGGGTCAGAGCGATCGTATGGAGCCCATGGAGCAAACAGGGTTAAGGGCCACCACTGGACCACCACTGCCCTCCATATGCATTACACAGCAGTGAAATTGTTTCTTCGCATATCCCAGCCTATGTTTGGAAGCCATGACACGGCGCTCCTGGAGCAAAGTAAGGGCCTTGCTCAACGACCCAAGGTGATACCACGGCTCGAACCCCCCCCCCCCCTCCTTCCCGACCGTCCAATCAGTAGCCCAGCGCCTTAATCCGCTGAGCTACACCCCTCATATACTTTTGGGAGAGAAATATTGAGTTGATGGATAATTAGCTGAAATAGTAGCGCAGTCTTTCTTCCCACCTCTGACCAATTATTGTCTTCGCCCAGTTTAGTCCACTGTGGTTTGGGCGTGTAGTACCTGGAATGGATAAGCAGGATGGAGGAGGACTGGAACGTGTTTAAAATGAGCCTCACGCACCCTCCTTAAGCCCGTTAAGTGCTTTGGCAACTCTTATTCTATTCTAACTCCAATGACGCCCATTAACAATTAGATTCGGATGCGAATTGGAAAGGGGAGACAGGAAGACAGATGGGGATGCAATCTCTGCCCCCCCCCCCATCCCACCCATGTCTATCTTTGCCGGTCTCCCGCAGGCACGAGTGCAAACATACACACTGAGGCAGGCGGTAATGAATGCAAGAGGCGCAAATTAACCGGCATCTGAGCGTGCAGCCAAACGGCAGTCCAACGTTCCCGTGTGTATTCAATTTAAGCTCGTTTTGCCGAGACAATATGAATTGAAATGGTGGGAGAAAAATGTTTTCCGATGGAGATGTATTCATTGGACATCACACACACACACACACAGGGATAATCCCTCTTTCCGGGAACTAAGAAGCTATTCTATTAAATACAGTATATCCCAATTTTCTCATTATATCGACTGCTTTTTGAACTCATGTGAGCTTCCCGGTGGAAATATTTGTCAGTGCTTTTTATATTAATATTATTACGGATGACACGGGGCAGTCTACTCGTGAAACAAGAAGCCGTTTCCCTACCTTAAAAAGTCCGCTTTTACCTCGAGAAGTTCCTTAAAACTACCGGGAAATACACAGTCGTGCCGGAGTATCCCATTAACCTTTACTGCTTCATAAGCAGTACATACATCAGAGGTACCGTCCGCCCGGGACTGGAAGGCCATGCTTAGTAAGGTGAGGACTTCCCTGCTTCAAACACTCGCACCTTTACCCAGCGCTTCAGGAGCAGGGCCAAGATAATCACTTGACACTTTCATCACCCTAAACGCTTTTCACTGCTTCCGTGAGGAAAGTTCAACTGGACTAAAGAGTTTTCTACCCTTAGGCAACTGAGCGAAGAGACTCGAGGGCGCCTACAGACGTTTATAAACAAACACATGGAGGTCGTCACGGGAAACAGTGTTGGGAAGCTTTACTTTGGTAATGTAATAGGTTACAGATTGGCAATGTTCCATTTGATTTTGATTACTTTCGTCCACTAGGTGGCGCTTGACGTCCTGAGCCAAAAACTAGAAGCAAAACGTTGTTAGGGGGTGCAGGTGAAATTTTTGTTGGGGGGGGGGGGGGGATGTTTTGGGTCGGGGGTTCTTTGGGATTTGTCATCGTAAACATTTAACGAAGGTAACTGTAATTATAGGTCAGTAGCTGTTACATGTAACTAGTTACTCCGCGGTGTTCGAATACATCATAGAATAGGTTTCTTTCAGCTTGTTTGGAAGCTATGATACGGCTCCCCCTGGAGAACAGAGGGGATAAAGCCCTTGCTCAAGAGTGACTTGCTGAAGAGTGGCCCTTGCTCAGGTGATTCCTGGGGCTCAGTAGCCCTGCACCTTAAACCACTGCGCTACACCTCCTCCGCCTAGAGTGGACGGTTTTGATTGGTCGTGATCTCGACCCTACTGAAAACAATTGGGATGAATTGGAATGCTCGCCTCACCTACATCCATATCCATCCATACGCCCATAAAGCCTTATGGTTGATGTTTAAACTTGTCTTCGTTTCACCCTCCTAATGCAACCCTTCCCGTGTATCCAGGCTTGGGCCTGAGTGCACTTGCTTGTGCAGCCCTAATGACTGGGGTTCCTTGTATCTTCTTCCCAGAAGAGTCGCAGTTTATTCTAACAGGCAATGTGGACTAAATGTGGAGCTCAAAAAAGCATTTGAATAATAAATGACTGTGTATTTTTTTGTTTATTATGTTAGCATATTGCATTTTGCGATGCAAGAAAGTTTCCCCGAGAAGCAGAATTGAAACATCGGATTGATGGGTGAGAGTCAATATACATACCGATCATTATACGCAAGACTAGGAATAGACTTGGGTGCAGATTTAGAGCTTTAAGAGGCAAGGAGAACACCCGCTACGACGTCCCAAAGAAATCCAGAGAAGGAGTGATGGAAGGATTATACGTACAGAGAGCAAAAAAAAAGCTTATTAGGAATATGCTCTTATCCTCTATTTGGTTTAAAGGGTGTTCATACTATACATAGATGTCTGCTGTGTATTAGATTAGGCTTTTGGTTGCTTGTCAAGTGGCGCTCTGTACGCGAGACACACGAGCGACTGATCAGATACACAGCGATGGTGTAAAAAAAAAAAAAAGAAAAACAGTGTTGGCTCAGCATTATTGAACCTTGAGTCTTAGTGACTTTCTGTTCGGGCGGGCTGAATGGGGCGCATTGTGCCTCGGACTGGGTCTCGACACAAAAAATGGCAGATATTTGTGTTTTTGCGCATCTGCAAACACACGTCCCCCCCCCCCACCCCTCGCGTCGAACAATGCTACCAGAGGCGACGAGGGCTTTATAAATACCAGGCGCCAAAAGGCCGATGAGAGACGCTGTGCAGGAGACCAAAAGCAAGGGGACGACAGAAGGCGGAATAACGTTCACCCTGAAAGGGATCGATTGGAAGCAGGGTCTGTGCCGCAACCCGAGGGAGCGCCGAAGCCAGGGACGCCATTTATCATGCTGGCCTGCCCTCTGTTTTATTACCGGCCGCCGATGACACCACCTTATATCAGATAGGAGTGCGTGGACGCCCCGCCTAGGCACCCTCCACGCAAAGGGGATATTAGTCCTGGCACCTTCGGGCCTCGGCTTCTCCCGGTGTGAAATGTGTGTGTGTGTGGAAGATAGATAGCAGGTGTCGGAGTGTGTTCAGGCCATGTGCAGCCGAGCGAGCCGTGCTCTTAGACGTCTAGACATCCGCTCAGGTGCCCCACTTGCCCAGGACTGACTTTTAACATTTGACGTCTGCGGAGGTCTCCGGCTGGATGTCAACCGAGTTCGTCTGAACCGTGAGATGTGATCTTTCTGCTCTGATTTGTAAAGGAAACCAACTGCGGCATTGTCTTTCTAAGCAACACGGTCCGAGTGGGATTGCTTTTCCTTCCGCCCACACCTTTCGCTAGCTTGTAACAAGTTTGTCATTTTTTGCCGGTTAGTCGCCTCGCCCGGCTGCAACCCAGGTTGGCGTCGATCGCTATCGATGCTTGTTGCTGCACTCGAAGGCTGTTTTGAAAATAAAGTCTCGCCGTTAATCAAGCAGTGGTGTGGGGAGGAGGGGGGCGTCGTCCTCGTCCTCGTCGTCATCCCCGGACTCGGAACCCCCCGAGCGACTGCACTTCAGGATGAGAACTTGTGAGAGCGTAAGGCGGAGACGGTAAGGAACACGAGACTCTCGCAATCCGCGCGCCGATCGTTATCGAGGTGCAGAACTAATTAACCCGCGGCTCGGGTTGTTAATAGGAGGCTGGCGTATAGGAGTGCGAGCGAAATTATGCAGCCTTGAAGTTGTTCCCCTCTGTCCTCAAACAAGAAAGTTGGAGAGCTTTAATTTGCAGATATCAGTTATAGCTCCTGCTGGAGTGGGCGAGTGAGGTGATGAGGGTTTGAACAGCCGGGTGAAGTGTTTTAATTAGCCGAAACCTTACGCTCTGCTGTCGGAGTGGTATCTAGTGGCGGCAGTTTAGACGAGTCTTCGCTGGGTGACGGAGGAAAGTGTGTGTTTGTGTGTGTGTGGCCTGGATAAAGCCACAGAAGCCCCATTGACCAGCCTACAACAGTCAATAAACAATGAAAGCAGGCCAGCGATCTCGCCTCTTCTCTCGCTCCATCACTGTCCTACTCGTCCAGTCGTCCATTCTGCTCTCCCTCTGCCGTAAGTCTCTTTCTCTTTACACTCTATTTTGTCTATTCAGCCTTTCTCTCCATCCTGTCTCCCTTTATACCCGGACCGTCCTTGTCACATGCCACGTCTCATAAACTGGTCGTAGCTCGCAGCTCACCCGCTCCCTCATTGTTTATATCCAGGCGGGTTTTTATTTATTTATTTATTTATTTATCATTACAGCGGAAGCATCATTTACGGGCATAAAGTGCACAAGCGTCGATAGGGGACGGATAGAGTCAAGAGTCAGCTTCCAGATTTACCGCTGCGGTGCATCAAGCAATTTTCGACCTCTCTCTCGCTCTCTGTGAAGATTGCAGGCGACGTTAGATATGAAAATATATAGAAATAAGATCAGCTGGAAATTGGTTGTGCCTGGAACAACATCGGAAGTGTGTGTGTGTGTGTGTGTGTGTGGGGGGGGGGTGTTGGTGCTGATGTATAAAAGTAATATAATATTATATAAAGAAAAAAAAGAAACTGTGTGTGTGTGGGGGGGGGGGGGGCACAGTGGTTTAGTGGTTAGCACGTTCGCCTCACACCTCCAGGGTCCGGGTTCGATTCCCGTCTCGGCCATGTGTGTGTGGAGTTTGTGCATGTTCTCCCCGTGCCTCAGGGGGTTTTTTCTCCGGGTTCTCCTTCTCCAGGTTTTCCTCCTTTCCCCCGGTCCAAAAACATGCATGGTAGGTTGATTGGCAACTTGGAAAATTGTCCCTAGTGTATGATGTGTGTGTGTGAATGTGTGTGTGTGTGTGTGTGTGTGTGTGTGTGTGTGTGTGATGTGATGGGTTGGCATTCCATCCAGGGTGTATCCATTCCTGCCTTAATGCCCATAGACGCCTGAGATAGGCACAGACTCCCCGTGACCCGAGGGAAAGATCGGATTAAAGCGGTAGATTAGAAGGGTGAAGATGAATGATGATGTGTGTAGTATATATATATATCTTATAGATTATATATATATATATATATATATATATATAATGATATATTATATATATAAATATATTGTTTTGTTTTTTTCCCTCCTATACACCTACTTTTGTAAACAACCCGTCCAGCATATGTATATATATATATATATATATATAAAACAAATAAATTTGAACATGGTAAAATCCTTTTTAAATCCTGTGTTTTTTGTTTTTTTTTTTTTTTTTTTTATTTGTTGATAATTATTGCGCAGCGGACACAAACATTGTATTGACATTTGATATTTTCCTAGCATAGTATTAATTGCTGATGCACTCGGAGCTGATTTGCCCTCCACCACCCATCACACAACCCCTCCCCTCCCCCTTCCCTCCTCCTCCTCTCCTCTCTCTCTCTCTCTCTCCAGAAAAAAAAAGAAAAAGAAAAGTTTCCTCCGGCGTGAATCTGACAAGAATGTTGAAGATGCTTTTGAGAAAAAAAAGAAAGAAGAAAAAAAAGCTCTATTCGAGTGTGACCATTAAACTTCGAGAAAAGGAAACTCGATGAGAAGGACAGTGTTGGTGAGGTAAAAAAAAAAAAGGAGAGACTGCAGGTGAAATAATTGAACCGGGGGAGGAAAAAAAAGGGGGATGATTGTTGTGCAGTGGGGAAAAAAAAGAGGTAGAGAGAGAGAGAGAGAGAGAGTCAAAACGTCTAACTGTACAGGAAGCAGGAGATACCACGACGGCTCGAGTGGAAAAAGAAAAAAAAAGAAAAAGTGCTGACCTAGGAGGCATCTCGCTCGGCGTGCCTGTTTTTACGGCACTGCCCGAAAGGCGGACGGAGGTCGATCGGCACTATTGCTGAGTCTTCACGGCGAACATCTGCTCGGAGGAGTTATTTACACCGCGCACCCCACCTATTGTTTATTTCCCCGGGTGTGTGTGTGTGTGTGTGTGTGAGCCCGTTATTTACCAAGGACATGCTCGCTGCCTCTCTCAGTCCAGGATCCTCCCAGCATGAGATTAGAAGATGCCTTTCCTTTCTTTTCTTTCTTTCTTTCTTTTTGTCTCTCTCTACTTTTTTTTCTCCTCTGGCTTTTGAATACGCATTGTCTCAGCAGCGCTGGGCCTGGATGCCAGCTGGAGGGAAGCGGCACATATATTCTGGAGGTCTGAATACAGAAGATCATTTTGGGGACACGAGGAAATAAGGGAGAGAGGGATGTTAGAGAAGAGAGAGAGAGAGAGAGAGAGAGAGAGAGAGAGTGGGGGGGGGGGGGTCTTTAGCCTTGGCTGCATGACTGCTATAAAATTCTTGCCAATAAAGCAGTTTTGCCATTGAATCTAAGATAGAAGCCAGGTCACACAGACTGTGTTGTGTGTGTGTGTGTGTGTGTGTGTGTGTGTGGGTGGGTGTGTGTGTGTGGTGTGTGTGTGTGTGGGTGTGTGTGTTCCGCAGCAGGCCCTAGGTGCATATTGCGACATCCCTGCATGTTGCCCGTACATCGTAGGGACCAACAAACGTCCGAGGCATGAACGGAGCATCGAAGCGGAAGGAAAAATGAAGGAGGGATAATCCGAAAGAGTGTGTGAAAAGAGAGAGAGAGAGAGAGAGAGTGGGGGGGCAATCCTGAGTAATGGAGAGAGAGAATGTGGGATGAAATGAAGTGTTTCGAGGCGAGCGAGTTTCAGGGAGCGATACGGTTGAAATATGGCAGCGGGATACAGGAGGAGGGGTGGGGGGGGGGTGGGGGCGTTAAAGAACATGAAGGTCAGAGACAGAGTGAAGAAAGAGAGAGAAAGAGAGGGAGAGAGAGAGAGAGAGAGGGTGTGTTGAGATAAGAAGCCCAGCCGAGGCGACGGAGAGCAAGTGTAGTGATGGAAGTGTGGAAACGGGAGCGTAAGCAGCATAAATAGAAGATCAAACGCAGGAGGAAGGAGCGTTTGCCGCTGCAGGACGCCTGCAGAGCGACGAACGGAGGGAGGGAGAGAGGGAGGGAGGGGGGGATTTGAGGCGAGCGTAAAGTAGAAAGGGAAGGAAAGAAGGAAGGAAGGAAGGAAGGAAATGAGAAAAGAAATGAATATCAACGCGCTGATGTGTAATTACAGTGGGCGAGGACTAGCGAAAGACGTTCTCTCTCTCTCTCTCTTTCCATCTCTCTTTTTTTTTTTTTTTTTTTTGCTTTCCTCGCGCGCCCGCTATGTCTCTCTCTGTCTCGCAGACAAAACCCCCGGCTGATTATGCGCTAAGCCTGAGCTGCAGAACAAATCACAATATGGAGCCGGAACCAAACAGAAGTCTTTGTGGGAGAGAGAGAGAGAGAGACGGAATGAAAAAAAGAAAGGAGAGAGGGTATAGATGTGAAAAGAGAGGAGAGGAAGACGTATCGGGACGGAGGAAGAGCGAGAGCAAGAAAAAAAAAAAAGGCCTTCGGATGCGTGAGGGAGGAGAGGAGAGGAGAGGGGAGGGGGGGAATAAAAAGAACGAGGGATTAGGCTACAGAAGGGAGGTTTTTGGTGCGGATTGTGTGTGTAGGTGTGAAAGAGACAGAGAATGAGATTAGACCGGAGGGGGAAGAGAGAGAAAAAAGAAGAGGGGGAAAAAAAAAAGAAATGCAGTGGGAGAGCGAATGATGAGGTTTTTCAAAGCCAAGAATAGGACAGATCGAGAGAGAAATGGGGACAGGAAAAGGAAATAAAGGGCGAGATTGGAGGAACGACAGAGAGGTAATGAAGAGAAGAGAGTTATAAAGGATTATGTATTATTTATAGCCCTGGTGTATCTTCTTCTTTTCTTTTTTCTTTTCTTTTCTTTTTTTTTGTTACTGTATTCTCCTGGCATGGAGTTTTCATTTTGGCCGAGATAGATGGAAGAAAAATGCAGGAGATGAAGAGGAAGGATCTGTCATCGCCGAGCAAAGCATATCCCCAAAGAGCTTACTGATTATGTGGAGCTAATGAAAGTACACACACACACACACACACACACACACACACACACACTGGTTTATTAGGGCTTTTTCGCAGGCCATGTGCGCACCCACTCGTACTTACACTCGCTGAAGTACTCGAAGCATTACGTTTCAGGTGGTGTGAGCAGATGCGTCCGTAATCAGTGAAAAATTGGATGGAGGGAATAAAAGAGCGATATAAGAAGACGAGGCAAGAAAGGGTCAATTAATACAAAGCGGCGTTCGTTCGTTCACCAGATGGCGGACTGAAACCCAGGACGAGTTCTGCTGGGAGAACATGCCTCCTGATCTGGTTAAGGCACTGGGCTCTGGACCGGAAGTCTGCCGCTAGTGGGCCCTTGAGCGAGGCCCTTTACATATTGTTTTGTCCTCACAATGCTATTAGGTAGAAAATGTGTTTACCGGTCTCGTCATCTTCCCATTACCTTGCTCTGTATTGCTCCAGTATTTATTAGGCAGTGCCGGGAAGTGGTAGTTCAGTGCTTAAGGTATTGGGCGCTGGACCGGAAGATCGCAGGTTCAAATCCCACCAAGCTGCCTTTGGTGGTGCCCTTGAGAAAGGCCTTTAACGCTGTACGAACCATTGTTACATGTTTTTTTTTCCATCAAAACCTACATATTTAAGGGGTCCTATTGTTTTGTCCTCACAATGCTATTAACTAGAAAATGTGTTTATAGGTCCGGTCATCTTGCCATTACCTTGCTCTGTATTACTGCAGTATTTATTAGGGAGTGCCGGGAAGTGGTAGTGCAGTGCTTAAGGTATTGGGCTCTGGACCAGAAGTGACCAGAAGTCTGCCGCTAGTGGGCCCTTTACATATTGTTTTGTCCTCACAATGCTATTAACTAGAAAATGTGTTTATAGGTCCGGTCATCTTGCCATGAACTTGCTCTGTATTACTGCAGTATTTATTAGGGAGTGCCGGGAAGTGGTAGCGCAGTGGTTAAGGCACTGGGCTCTGGACCGGAAGTGTCCGGAAGTCTGCCGCTAGTGGGCCCTTGAGCAAGGCCCTTTACATATTGTATTGTCCTCACAATGCTATTAACTAGAAAATGTGTTTATAAGTCTGGTCATCTTGCCCTTACCTTGCTCTGTATTACTGCAGTATTTATTAGGGAGTGCCGGGAAGTGGTAGCGCAGTGGTTAAGGAACTGAGCTCTGGACCGGAAGTGTCCGGGAGTCTGTCGCTAGTGGGCCCTTGAGCAAGGCCCTTAAATTACTCAGCTGTAAGTCGCTCTGGATAATGGAACTGTTAATGTAAATATTATCCTATGGAAATACACAACTTTTTCCTAAAAATGTTTACTATCTGAGAGGTCCAAAAATTAGAGGTGGGAGGTGGTAGCCCAGTGGTTAAGGTGTTGGACTCTGGACCGGAAGATCGCAGGTTCAAACCCCACCACCACCACCAAGCTACCACTAGTGGGCCCTTGAGCAAGGCCCTTAACCCTCAGTTGCTTAGTTGTAAGTCGCTCTGGATAAGAGCGTCTGCCAAATGCCACAAATGTAAATGTAAATTACGGAGGGCCGTAGTTAAGGCTATTGGTTACTGATCGGAAGGTCTGGGGTTTATAAGCCCCAGTCTAGCCACTACAGGGACGCGCTTAAGGCTGTACTGTAGAAGGCGTACTGTAGAGGGCGCTATAACAAGGCAGATCCTCCTAACATCCCTGGGATATGCAAAACGAATTTCGCTGTGCTGAAAGGTGCGGGATTAGGGCTCTAAATTTAAAGTGGAGGTAATCCGCTATTCTGCGCTAGCATGTTCCTCTTTGTGCCTTACTTTCAAAGGTGTTGGACGTGTGGAACGTTTTTGTGTGTGTGTCTATGGTGGCCCATGTGTCCCCCTGGTCATAAACAGGCAGTAACTCAGCCCTCTAATCCTTGCCTGGCTACTGATGGCGTGGATTTACTGTACACCGGTCCTGGCATCCTCCCAGCTTCCTAAATCCAATTTGCCTACGCCTCCCATAATTCACCGCTGCTCCTCAGCGACACCTTACACTCCTCAGCGACACCTCCCCTCGGTGGCCTTGTTTATTCATCCCGGACTCGTTTTATTTATTTATTCGGAAATGATGGCCTGTCTTTCCTCGCGCTCTGGGTCCAGTAAATTAGGGACGCTGTCGTGTTTCGCTGCATCGGAAAAAACGTCGCCCCCGTCTGGCCGAGACGGCTAAATGTTTTTTTTTTTTTTAATTCTCCTTCGCTTCCCTGTTAAATGCACCTGCCGTTCATTGCATTCCACTATTGATTGCTTTAACCCACTTCTGAGTACGTTAAGTTCCCCTGTTTTTTCCGTGCCGCATTGATTTGAATGGGGTCGTGATTAATCGGTCTCCAACAGGTCGCTGTGTTTTTCTGCTGTGCCTCATCAGAGGCTCAATAGCCAACCCATGATGCACCTGTCATCTACATTAATAACAACAACCCCCCCCCCCCCCCAAGAGGTTGCTGATGAAGCTTGCGTTTTGCGTTGCTGAGGTAACGCGACTCGGTCCTGGCACTTCTTTAGCCGCCATTGCCACTTCGTTTCCCTGGTAAACGTGCCGCTGGCTTTTGAACCAATCGGGTTCGGAAATTTCCGTGATATCTGTTCCCAACTTGGCGGGGAGTCTTTTATCACTTGCTCTTGACTTGCCAAGCCTTCTCTTGATGTATAGAACAATTAGGGTCCATTAGAACAACAGTGGCCTCGTCCGTAGGTGCCAAAATGCTGGCTAACGACAGTCGTTGAGATAATTATCAAAACGGCTGTGACAAGCTAAATATCAATCACGATATTGGTGATGGTAATGGTCGACAATTGTTCGGGGGGGGTGTTTGTGGGGTGGGGGGGTGAAAGGGGGGGGGGGTTGGTTCTACTTTGTCAGACTCTCTTCTCCTTTTCTCCCGTTGTCATCCTTTTCCCATTTCCGACTCGATATCTTGCCTGAGAATGTTTTATTACCCTTCAACCCTTTCCGTGGTGAATGCACTGGTATGGTCCCTAAACCTGATTAAGTCGGACTAAATCAAATTTGAATGAAGCCGGAGGAGCAGGACGAATAGCGATGGGCAATTCGAACTGCCAAACATCTCCCTTCTTCAGACTGTTCTTTTTTTCGCTTTCCCTTCCACTTGTTTTTCCGCCAACGCCCCGGGCATGAAGGACGCGTAGGAGATGCTGTACGGCTCAGGAGGCGTACGCCTGCCTCAGCACTTCTTGTCGAGCTATAGCTCTTGATTGCCGTCTCTCATGGCGCACGGCTTCAGAGATATCCTGAGAAAACACCACCTGGCGTGATGGAGAACAGGTGCGATAGCAATATGCTCCGCTTACCTGGGGTATTAAGTCGTGCGCCTACCCGGTTCAGATCCCAACTCGGTACTGCTTCACAGTAGTTAACTGATTAATTGGCCCTTACGATTCCAGACGTAAGCCAATTAGCTCAGGTGCTTGGGCCCCGAGAGCTAGGGCAGACTTAACAAGTGCATCAAGAGCTCGATGATGGCCCTCAAACGATACGGCATGCTACGCTTAAACATGTCAGGTTACATACATTTACGGCATTTACGCCCTTACTCTGAGTGACTTACAAGGGTTAAGGGCTTTGCTCAAGGGCCCACTAGTGACTAGTTTGAACCCGTGATCCAGAGACCAAAACCTTAAAAACCACTGGGCTACTACCTCACCACAGGTCTGAGGGTTGGGCTATAACGTCGGATCAGTGCGGCGCTCCGTAGCGGCACATATCAGCAAGTCGTCAGGTCAGGGGTCATGGATACCACAGGAGTTGCAGGAACATTTAATCTTTTGTTTCATAGTAAAGTGTAACACAGTTTATCCAAAGCCTCGAGCTGGGAGTGAACGCCTGAGGGTAAATAAGTCAGAACAACTCCCGCACCCCAAATAACTGAAGTATGCAGTTTGATTTCACACCACAGTCTGGAGTGGAACTGATTAAATTATGAGCAACAGAATTTATTATGATGATTTTTTTTTTAGAAGAAGAAGAATTCGAACAAAAGTGCAGCATTATTCAGTTCTTTGTTCGTCTTTGGTTGGAAAGCACTTTGAGGTGTTCATTTAAAGGCGCTATATAAAATAAGGATGATGATTATTATTATTATTAAATGGCTGCTAAGCCTTCATCATAAGTACATGCATTTGTAGTAAAAGTAGAGTATTTGGATTGTTATAGTAGTAGTATGTAGCAGCAGCAGTAAAATAGCATACTTGTGGCAATGTTGTATCATTATAATATCATCAGAAGTATATTGTTGTAGTAAAAGTACCGTATAGTACTAGTAGCAGCGCTATAATATCATTGTAACAGACATATCAGTAGCATAAATGTACTACAGTAGCAGTACTTGTAGTACTACATGTAGTAGCAGTACAATATCATTATAGTAGAAGTAGCAGTATTATAACACTTGTAGAAGCAGTACAGTATCATTATAGTAGAAGTAGCAGTATTAACACTTGTCGCAGCAGTACAGTATCATTATAGTAGAAGTAGCAGTAGTATAGTACTAGTTAGAGCCTTACAGTATCATTATAGTAGAAGTAGCAGTATTATAACACTTGTAACAGTCTTACAATATCATTATAATAGAAATAGCAGTATTATAACACTTGTATCAGCAGTACAGTGTATTTATTGTAGAAGTAGTAGTTGTTTAATACTAGCAACAGCTATACAGTATCATTGTAGTAGAAATAGCAGTATTATAACACTTGTAGCAGCAGTACAGTGTACTTATAGTAGAAGTAGCAGTAGTATAACACTTGTAGTGGCAGTGCAGTATCATTATAGTAGAAGTAGCAGTATTATAACACTTGTAGCAGCAGTACAGTGTACTTATAGTAGAAGTAGCAGTATTATAACACTTGTAGCAGCAGTACAGTGCACTTATACTAGAAGTAGCAGTATTATAACACTTGTAGTAGCAGTACAGTATCATTGTAGTAGAAGTAGCAGTATTATAACACTTGTAGCAGCAGTACAGTGTACTTATAGTAGAAGTAGCAGTATTATAACACTTGTAGCAGCAGTACAGTATCATTGTAGTAGAAATAGCAGTATTATAACACTTGTAGCAGCAGTACAGTATCATTGCATATTATAGTAGAAGTAGCAGTATTATAACACTTGTAGCAGCAGTACAGTATCATTGTAGTAGAAATAGCAGTATTATAACACTTGTAGCAGCAGTACAGTGTATTTATTGTAGAAGTAGTAGTTGTTTAATACTAGCAACAGCTATACAGTATCATTGTAGTAGAAGTAGCAGTATTATAACACTTGTAGCAGCAGTACAGTGTACTTATAGTAGAAGTAGCAGTAGTATAACACTTGTAGCAGCAGTACAGTATCATTACAGTAGACGTAGCAGTATTATAACACTTGTAGCAGCAGTACAGTGTACTTATAGTAGAAGTAGCAGTATTATAACACTTGTAGTGGCAGTGCAGTATCATTATAGTAGAAGTAGCAGTATTATAACACTTGTAGCAGCAGTACAGTGTCACTTATACTAGAAGTAACAGTATTATAACACTTGTAGTAGCAGTACAGTATCATTGTAGTAGAAGTAGCAGTATTATAACACTTGTAGCAGCAGTACAGTGTACTTATAGTAGAAGTAGCAGTATTATAACACTTGTAGCAGCAGTACAGTATCATTGTAGTAGAAATAGCAGTATTATAACACTTGTAGCAGCAGTACAGTGTATTTATTGTAGAAGTAGTAGTTGTTTAATACTAGCAACAGCTATACAGTATCATTGTAGTAGAAGTAGCAGTATTATAACACTTGTAGCAGCAGTACAGTGTACTTATAGTAGAAGTAGCAGTATTATAACACTTGTACTGGCAGTGCAGTATCATTATAATAGAAATAGCAGTCTAAATGTAGTATAGTGTACAAGTTACAGCAGTATAGCAGAGGGAGTATAATACTACATTTGAAGTCATACCGAATGAATGCAGTAGCAGTTTTTACAGCTTTAGTATTTGCAGTAATAGAATTAGTGTAGTATCAATATAAATATCTTGTCCATTTTTTGTGGCTGCACTCTAAAAACAACAACAACAACAAACCTTCGACCCGGATCTGTCCCTGTTTCGACCGAGACCTCGATGCCACTCACTGCCATGCATCCAGAGACTTTGTTATTTGTTGTTGTTGTTGTTGTTGTTGTTTTGTTTGTTTTTTTTTTTTTGCTTGTGAGCTAAAGGCACGCCATGCACAATTGAGGAACCCGCGGCCAGACGCTGCTTAGTTCAACATTAGCAATGCAGCACGGGCTCCAGCGAAATCCTGCAAAAGCCCAGAATATGGAAATGCAAAAATTTGGAGAAATCCAATGCCATGTGCCAGTGAGCGCATTAGAGGTGCGCGACTGCCAGCACACATCACAATGCGTCAGCGAGCAATCTGTGTGGAGGAAGAAAAAGGAAAAGAAAAAGAACAGTGCACCAGTTTTTCACTGATTTCCCACAAAATCGCATTTCTTGAAAGCATTCACAGGAGTGTGTACTTTTGTTCCACACCATGCTTTTAAGGCCAGAGCAATAACAAACAACAGGTGTTTATTTATTTATTTGTTTATTTATTATTTGGAAAGACTGAGACAAGATTATTCGCAAACATCCAGAAATGATGGTAAAAATATCCGCATTTACATGCAATGGTATTTTTTTTTCCGCCCGACGTGTACATTATTTGCATTTTTGCCAATTATTTAACGTATATATATATATATTTTTTCCCCAACAAGTTCTCAGAAGCGCTAGCTAGGCGTGTATTGTGCGATGATAAATGACGGAAATGATGCGTACACGTGCAGGGGTAATCGTTTAAAGTTCACCGCTTGTTCCCCACGTCAAAATGGATTATTTACGGCGAATGGGGGGGGGGGGATTGGCGGGAAACTGCGCGAACCCACCGAGGATCGTGTCGCCCCCCCCACTCGTCGTGAAGAATAACAATTATGAATGTGAGATAACCAACGTAATTAATTTTGTTTCTTTTCTCCCCCCTCCCTCCTTTTCTCTCTCTATCCCTCTATCAGCCCGAGGCCAGGCGGTGCAGGCTGAGAATGTGACGGTTCTCGAGGGCGGCACGGCGCAGATCTCGTGCCGGCTACAGAACTACGACGGCTCCATCGTGGTCATCCAGAACCCGCGCAGGCAGACGCTGTTCTTTAACGGCACGCGAGGTGAGCACAGCGCCCACTAAACCCCCCCCCCCCCCGACTTTTATATCCGAGCAAAATACGATACACGATACGTGAAAGGCGAAAACAGGGAGTTTCTTGAACGCCTCGTCGACAGCTGCCGTGCGCAGCTTGGTCTCACGACGTGCTCGTAGCCCGCGACGATTCATTTAATTTGTGGGACGAATTCCAGCAACCCCAAAGCGAAAAGTGTAGTAACAGGGCCGTCCTGTCGAGTCCTAAATGTGCTAAATTTATTCTTCTGAGGAGTAATTGTGTGTAATTATGGCTTCAAGCCAAAGCGAGCCCACGCCGGTGAATAAATAGTATAGCGGTTGTTATATTGTTGTATAATAGTATAGAGATAGTATAGTAGTATAGTACTATTTATTGTTGTATAATAGTATAGAGGGAGTATAGTAGGTTATAATGTAGCAGTATAGTAATGAAAGGGGTTGTTAAATGGTGAAGGTAGTGTAGTAGATGAAGGGCTTATTATTAGTGGTATAATAGCGGTAGTATAATGCAGTCTTAGTGATATAATAGTAGTAGTATAATACAGTATTAGTGGTGTAATAGCGGTAGTATAATGCGGTATTAGTAGTATAATAGTGGTAATATAATGTGTTAGTAGTATAATGTGGTATTAGTGGTATAATAGCGGTAGTATAATGTGTTATCAGTGGTATAATAGCGGTGTATAATGCAGTATTAGTAGTATAATAGTGGTTATATAATGTGTTATTAGTAGTATAATAGCGGTAGTATAATATGTTATTAGTGGGATTGTAGCGGTAGTATAATGCGGTATTAGTGGTATAATAGCGGTAGTATAATGCAGTCTTAGTGATATAATAGTGGTAGTATAATGTGTTTTTAGTAGTATAATAGCAGTAGTATAATACAGTATTAGTAGTATAATAGCAGTAGTATAATACAGTATTAGTAGTATAATAGCAGTAGTATAATACAGTATTAGTAGTATAATAGCGGTAGTATAATACAGTATTAGTAGTATAATAGTATAATACAGTATTAGTAGTATAATAGGTAGTATAATACAGTATTAGTAGTATAATAGCGGTAGTATAATACAGTATTAGTAGTATAATAGCTGTAGTATAATACAGTATTAGTAGTATAATAGCGGTAGTATAATACAGTATTAGTAGTATAATAGCGCAGTAGTATAATACAGTATTAGTAGTATAATAGCTAGCTGTAGCGGTGTATAATACAGTATTAGTAGTATAATAGCAGTAGTATAATACAGTATAGTAGTATTAGTATAATAGTATAGTATAGCGGTAGTATAATACAGTATTAGTAGTATAATAGCTGTAGTATAATACAGTATTAGTAGTATAAGCTGTAGCGGTGTATAATACAGTATTAGTAGTATAATAGCGCAGTAGTATAATACAGTATTAGTAGTATATAGCTGTAGTATAATACAGTATTAGTAGTATAATAGCGGTAGTATAATACAGTATTAGTAGTATAATAGCGGTAGTATAATACAGTATTAGTAGTATAATAGCGGTAGTATAATACAGTATTAGTAGTATAATAGCGGTAGTATAATACAGTATTAGTAGTATAATAGCGGTAGTATAATACAGTATTAGTAGTATAATAGCTGTAGTATAATACAGTATTAGTAGTATAATAGCGGTGTATAATACAGTATTAGTAGTATAATAGCGGTAGTATAATAGCAGTATTAGTAGTATAATAGCAGTAGTATAATACAGTATTAGTAGTATAATAGCGGTAGTATAATACAGTATTAGTAGTATAATAGCGGTAGTATAATACAGTATTAGTAGTATAATAGCGGTGTATAATACAGTATTAGTAGTATAATAGCGGTGTATAATACAGTATTAGTAGTATAATAGCGGTAGTATAATACAGTATTAGTAGTATAATAGCGGTGTATAATACAGTATTAGTAGTATAATAGCGGTGTATAATACAGTATTAGTAGTATAAGCGGTAGTATAATACAGTATTAGTAGTATAATAGCGGTAGTATAATACAGTATTAGTAGTATAATAGCTAGCGGTAGTATAATACAGTATTAGTAGTATAATAGCGGTAGTATAATACAGTATTAGTAGTATAATAGCAGTAGTATAATACAGTATTAGTAGTATAATAGCGGTAGTATAATACAGTATTAGTAGTATAGCAGCGGTAGTATAATACAGTATTAGTAGTATTAGTAGTATAATAGCGGTAGTATAATACAGTATTAGTAGTATAATAGCAGTAGTATAATACAGTATTAGTAGTATAATAGCAGTAGTATAATACAGTATTAGTAGTATAATAGCGGTAGTATAATACAGTATTAGTAGTATAATAGCAGCGGTAGTATAATACAGTATTAGTAGTATAATAGCAGCGGTAGTATAATACAGTATTAGTAGTATAATAGCGGTAGTATAATACAGTATTAGTAGTATAATAGCGGTAGTATAATACAGTATTAGTAGTATAATAAGCAGCGGTAGTATAATACAGTATTAGTAGTATAATAGCGGTAGTATAATACAGTATTAGTAGTATAATAAGCAGCGGTAGTATAATACAGTATTAGTAGTATAATAGCAGTAGTATAATACAGTATTAGTAGTATAATAGTATAATACAGTATTAGTAGTATAATAGCAGTACAGTATAATACAGTATTAGTAGTATAGCAGTAGTATAATACAGTATTAGTAGTATAATAGCGCAGTAGTATAATACAGTATTAGTAGTATTAGTAGTATAATAGTATAATCGGTAGTATAATACAGTATTAGTAGTATAATAGCGGTAGTATAATACAGTATTAGTAGTATAATAGTATAACGGTAGTATAATACAGTATTAGTAGTATTAGTAGTATATATAGCAGTAGTATAATACAGTATTAGTAGTATAATAGCGGTAGTATAATACAGTATTAGTAGTATAATAGCAGTAGTATAATGTACAGTATTAGTAGTATAATAGCACGGTAGTATAATACAGTATTAGTAGTATAATAGTATAATACAGTATTAGTAGTATAATAGCTGTAGTATAATACAGTATTAGTAGTATAATAGCGGTAGTATAATACAGTATTAGTAGTATATAGCTAGCAGTAGTATAATACAGTATTAGTAGTATAATAGCAGTAGTATAATACAGTATTAGTAGTATAATAGCAGTAGTATAATACAGTATTAGTAGTATATAGCGGTAGCGGTGTATAATACAGTATTAGTAGTATATAGCGGTAGTATAATACAGTATTAGTAGTATATAGTATTAGCGGTATAATAGTATAATACATGTATAAGTATTAGTAGTATAATAGCGGTGTATAGCAGTATTAGTAGTATAATAGCGGTGTATAATGCAGTATTAGTAGTATAATAGTATAATACAGTATTAGTAGTATAATATAGTATAATACAGTATTAGTAGTATAATAGCAGCGGTAGTATAATACAGTATTAGTAGTATAATAGCGGTAGTATAATACAGTATTAGTAGTATAATAGCGGTAGTATAATACAGTATTAGTAGTATAATAGCGGTAGTATAATACAGTATTAGTAGTATAATAGCTAGTAGTATAATACAGTATTAGTAGTATAATAGCGGTAGTATAATACAGTATTAGTAGTATAATAGTATAATAGTATTAGTAGTATAATAGTATAATAGCAGTAGTATAATACAGTATTAGTAGTATAATAGTAGTATAATACAGTATTAGTAGTATAATAGCAGTAGTATAATACAGTATTAGTAGTATAATAGTATAATACAGTATTAGTAGTATAATAGTAGTATAATACAGTATTAGTAGTATAATAGCGGTGTATAATACAGTATTAGTAGTATAATAGCGGTAGTATAATACAGTATTAGTAGTATAATAGCGGTGTATAATACAGTATTAGTAGTATAATAGCGTAGTAGTATATAGTGTATAATACAGTATTAGTAGTATAATAGTATAATACGGTAGTATAATAGCGGTAGTATAATACAGTATTAGTAGTATAATAGCGGTGTATAATACAGTATTAGTAGTATAATAGCGGTAGTATAATACAGTATTAGTAGTATAATAGCGGTAGTATAATACAGTATTAGTAGTATAATAGCGGTGTATAATACAGTATTAGTAGTATAATAGTAGTATAATACAGTATTAGTAGTATAATAGCGGTGTATAATACAGTATTAGTAGTATAATAGCGGTGTATAATACAGTATTAGTAGTATAATAGCTGTAATATAATACAGTATTAGTGGTATAATAGCGATGTATAATGTGTTATTAGTGGTATAATAGCAGTAGTATATCACGGTATTAGTAGTATAATGCAGTATTAGTATTAGTATAATGGTATAGTGGTATACAGTAGCGGTAGTATAATGCAGCGGTGTATTAATATGGTCTAAAAGCGGTGTATAATGTGTTATTAGTGGTATAATAGCAGTAGTATATCACGGTATTAGTGGTATAATAGCGGTGTATAATGCAGTATTAATGGTCTAAAAGCGGTGTATAATGTGTTATTAGTGGTATAACAGCAGTAGTATATCACGGTATTAGTGGTATAATAGCGGTGTATAATGCAGTATTAATGGTCTAAAAGCGGTGTATAATGTGTTATTAGTGGTATAACAGCAGTAGTATATCACGGTATTAGTGGTATAATAGCGGTGTATAATGCAGTATTAATGGTCTAAAAGCGGTGTATAATGTGTTATTAGTGGTATAATAGCAGTAGTATAACGCGGTATTAGTAGTATAATAGCGGTCGTCCGTTTTTTGATGTGGAGAGACGGGAGGCCAGCTCGTTTGATTGGTCGTTGTCGCCTTTGAGATTGGTTGTCTGATAGTCATCGTTCCAGCAGCAAAACGCTTCTCAGCAGGATCTAAGCTGACCTTGCAGGTTCCTTCCTTGACAGAGCTTTTATCATCATATTGGCACCGTCTGTGTTTTTGAATTAGCCAATCAAAAAAAAAACCCTCTTTTTCTTTTTGCCGTCGGACATTTTCACATCTTGTTTTGTATTTCTTTTAAGCCCTCGAGTCTTAACAAATTCTGCTTTCCCATTTTGATGGAGCAGTTTTGGCCTTGTTTAAAGTAATGAGTGTGTGTGTGTGTGTGTTGGTGTGTGTGTGGCGTCTGATTAAAGGTTAAGGTTGATTAAATGTAAATGGCCTCTTGTTCTATTTGCAAGTTAAAGGTGGAGGACGAAAATGAGCGGCGGGTTTTGGGCTTTTTTTTTTTCAATCCGGTCCTTTTTCAAGCGACTCGCCTCTAATTTGCAGCTCGATTTTTATTTTTTCTGTACAGCCTCCTTTTTTCTTTTTAAGAAGAAAGCGTCTGAGTTGAATATCTCCAGCTCGCCGGTGTCGGCTCGCGGCTGGTCTAAACGCTCCGAGAGCGTCTCGGTTCACTGACTAATGGATTTTGACGCCGGATTTTAAATGAATGGCGAAGCAGAAATAACCCCCCCATGTCCCCCATTCCTCCCACGCGTCCTACGACCTATCAGGGCCGTGCATTTTCCCCCCTGACCCTGTTCCGATTGGCTGACCATGAATGGTATGCAAATGAGGCATGACTAAAGGTGACACAGGCTTGGACAATGCTCTGACATTTCGCTGCCATTTAGCATGTGGGAAGGCATTTATCTGTTTTAGAGGCGACTCGTTGCTTCTCCGTGCTAAACAGGGTCGGATGAATAGATCCCTTTATGCAAACTCTCGCAGGCCTGAGGGAGGATTCACCCGTTC
This sequence comes from Kryptopterus vitreolus, assembly GCA_030449085.1. Classification (NCBI taxonomy): domain Eukaryota; kingdom Metazoa; phylum Chordata; class Actinopteri; order Siluriformes; family Siluridae; genus Kryptopterus; species Kryptopterus vitreolus. The sequence continues at coordinate 16,644,677 of JACRUU010000002.1, forward strand.
GGACTTGGGTTCGATCGACGACACAAGATTGGCGATTATATTCATATCCCCCCCACCCACTGTGTATCGTAGTGTTAGTGGGAGGTGGTGGCTTAGTGGTAAGGTGTTGGCCTCTGCTGCCACTAGTGGGCCCTTGAGCAAGGCCCTTAACCCTCAATTGCTCAGTTGTAAGTCGCGTCTGGCAAATGCCATGAATGTAAATGTGAGTATCAAAGTTGTACTGTTGTAGTATATTGGTGGTAGTAGTAAGATAGCAGGAGTACTAGTGTGGTAATCGTATAGGGGTTATCTTATAAGTATAGGTACTGTTATTGGTCGTAAAGTGTGCATAGGGTAGTACGAGTAGTATAGTAGTATAAGGGTGATAATAGTAGTAATAGTGTATAAGTAGAAGTGTATGGTAGTATAAGGTTATATAATAGTAGTAGTAGTACTAGTATTATAGTAGTATAAGGTTATATAATAGTAGTAGTACTAGTATTATAGTAGTATAAGGGTGATAATAGTAGTAATAGTGAATAAGTAGAAGTGTGGTAGTAGTATAAGGTTATTTAATAGTAGTAGTGGTGTAGTACTAGTAGTATCCGGTTATATAAGTAGTAGTAGTGTAGTACTAGTAGTTAGTAGTAGTATAGTAGGTTATATAATAGTAGTAGTTATATAATAGTGTAGTACAAAGGTTATAGTATAGTATAGTAGTATAAGGTTGATAATAGTAGTAATAGTGTATAAGTAGAAGTGTAGTAGGTAGTAGTAGTATAAGGTTATATAATAGTAGTAGTGTAGTACTAGTATAGTATAGTATATAATAGTATAGTAGTACTAGTAGTAGTTGTATATTAGTACTAGCAGTATAGTAGTATAAGTTATATAATAATAGTAGTACTAGTAGTATAGTTGTATAAGGTTATATAATGGTAGTAGTAGTAGTAGTGTAGTACTAGTATTATAGTAGTATAAGGTTATATAATAGTAGTAGTACTAGTAGTATAGTAGTATAAGGGTGATAATAGTAGTAATAGTGTATAAGTAGAAGTGTGGTAGTATTATAAGGTTATATAATTGTAGTAGTGTAGTACTAGTATTATAGTAGTATAAGGTTGATAATAGTAGTAATAGTGTATAAGTAGAAGTGTGGTAGTATTATAAGGTTATATAATAGTGTAGTAGTGTAGTACTAGTAGTATAGCAGTATAAGGATTATATAATAGTAGTAGTAGTGTAGTACTAGTAGTATAGTAGTATAAGGTTATATAATAGTAGTAGTGTAGTACTAGCAGTATAGTAGTATAAGGTTATATAATAATAGTAGTACTAGTAGTATAGTTGTATAGTAGGTAGTATATAATCGTAGTAGTAGTAGTGTAGTACTAGTATTATAGTAGTATAAGGTTATATAATAGTAGTAGTACGTAGTAGTATAGTAGTAGTAGTGTAGTACTAGTAGTATAGTAGTATAAGGTTATATAATAATAGTAGTACTAGTAGTCTACGTTGTTATAGTCCTGGTAGTAGTAGTAGTACGTGTATTATAGTAGTATAAGGTTATATAATAGTAGTAGTGTAGTACTAGCAGTATAGTAGTATAAGGTTATATAATAATAGTAGTACTAGTAGTAGTTAAGGTATAAGGTTATATAATGGTAATAGTAGTAGTAGTGTAGTACTAGTATTATAGTAGTATAAGGTTATATAATAGTAGTAGTACTAGTATTATAGTAGTAGTATAGTAGTATAAGGTTATATAGTATAGTAGTAGTAGTGTAGTACTAGTATTATAGTAGTATAAGGTTATATAGTATAGTAGTAGTAGTACTATGTAGTATAAGGTTATATAATAAGTAGTAGTGTATAGTAGTATAAGGTTATATAATAGTAGTAGTAGTGTAGTACTAGTATTATAGTAGTATAAGGTTATATAATAGTAGTAGTGTAGTACTAGCAGTATAGTAGTATAAGGTTATATAATAATAGTAGTACTAGTAGTATAGTTGTATAAGGTTATATAATAGTAGTAGTAGTGTAGTACTAGTATTATAGTAGTATAAGGTTATATAATAGTAGTAGTACAAGTAGTATAGTAGTATAAGGTTATATAATAGTAGTAGTACAAGTAGTATAGTAGTATAAGGTTATATAATAGTAGTAGTAGTGTAGTACTAGTATTATAGTAGTATAAGGTTATATAATAGTAGTAGTACTAGTAGTATAGTAGTAGTAGTGTAGTAGTATAGTTCTCTAGTATAAGGTTATAGTAATAGTAGTGTAGTACTGATATCGTAGTAGTATAGTAGTATAAGGTTATATAATAGTAGTAGTAGTGTAGTACTAGTATTATAGTAGTATAAGGTTATATAATAGTAGTAGTGTAGTACTAGCAGTATAGTAGTATAAGGTTATATAATAATAGTAGTACTAGTAGTATAGTTGTATAAGGTTATATAATGGTAGTAGTAGTAGTGTAGTACTAGTATTATAGTAGTATAAGGTTATATAATAGTAGTAGTACAAGTAGTATAGTAGTATAAGGTTATATAATAGTAGTAGTAGTGTAGTACTAGTATTATAGTAGTATAAGGTTATATAATAGTAGTAGTACAAGTAGTATAGTAGTATAAGGATGATTAATACTACTATTATCACCCTTATACTACTATACTACTTATATAGTGTATAAGTGTAGTAGTAGTATAAGGTTATATACTTTTCTTTTATCTTTTCTTTTCCTTTCTTCCCTTCTCTCTACTCTGCATATCTCCTTTTCATCTCTCTTCTTCCTGCTTTTTCTTCTCCTTTTATCTTTTCTTATCCTTCGATTTCTTCTTTTATTTTTTCTTTTCCTTTTTTCTCTGTACTTTTCTTCTTTTATCTTTTCCTTTCCTTTCTTCTATTTGCTTTTCTTCTTCTTTTATTTTTTCCTTTCCTTTCTTCTCTCTGCTTTTCTTCTCTTCTTCTCCCTACTCTGCATGTCTCCTTTTCACTTCCCTTCTTTTCTCCACGTTCTGCTTTTCTTTTCTCCTTTTTTCCCTTCTCCCCATCTCTCCTTTTCATTTCTCATCTCCTCTTTCTGTTTTCCTGCTCCTTTTCTCTTTTCTTTTCTCTGCATCTCTCCATTTCACTTCCCTTCTTTTCTCCACTCTGTTTTTCTCCTTTTCTTTTCGGCTCCTTTTTTCTCCTCTCTCTGATTGTCTTCTCCTTTTCTATTCCTATTTTCACTACTCTCTGCATTTCTTTTCTTCTCTTCCCCTACTCTGCATCTCTCCTCCTCACTTCCCTTTTTTTCTCTTCCCTCTGCTTTTCTTCCCATCTCTCCTCTCCTCTTTTCTTCTCATCCTTCTCATCCTCTTCTCTTCTCTCAATTTCCTCTTCTCTCTTCTTGTTTCTTCGCTTCTCCTCCCTCTCTACTCCGCATCCCTTTACTTCATAGCTTTTTCTCTTCTCCTCTCCTCTCTCTCTCTCTCTTTTCTCTTATTTTATGCAGTTAATAAACGAGGCGCTTCGTTTTGCTGCTCCGGCGAAAGGAAACGAACGACGTCTTAATCGTTCGTTGAACTCTCTCACTCATTTACTCCACTCATCCCTTCACCTCTTCGTCTCCTCCCACCCACACTCCATCCCTTCTTCCGTCGACGGAAATAAGTGGTGAGCGCGGAGGTCAGACGCGGCCCGCTGTAATTATTGTGTATTTTGTGCGTCACACTGATTGGTCGGAGGTTCTACACGAGAAAAGGAACGACACTCGTTTCTTCCGAGCGCCGGGTGGAGAAAGAGGAGAGGAGAAACACCTTCATAACCATCCTCCTCTCGCTTCGTCACGCCGCACTCATCCTCTTCTCATCCTTTATTATTATTATCCCTCACTTTTTATTTTTCATCTAAAGGAAGGAGAGAACTTTTCCCTTCATTTTCTTCCCTTTGTTTTTTCCACCCTCTGTTCATTCCTGGAGGCCGTTGTTTCTCCCTCCATCCTCTTCACCTCTCTTCTCTGTGTATCTTTTCTCTAACACTTCTCTTTCTTTCTCTCCTCTCTCTCCTCCTTTTCCTTTATCTTCTCTGTTTTTTTTCTCCTTTTCTCTTCTCTTCTCTTCTATTCTCTTTTCTCTATTCCGCATCTCTTCTCTCTGCTTTTCTTCTCTTCTTTTCTCTGCTCTCTACATTCCTTCTCATCTCTTCCTTTACCCTCTTCTCCTCTCGCATCTTCTACTCCCTCCATTTTCTCTCCCCGTTCCTCCACTCCTCTTCTCTCTTCTCGTTTCTCCTCTTCTTTTCTTAGATTCTTTTTTTTTCTTCTCTTCTCTCTACTTTTCTTCTCTTCTCTCTATTCCGCATCTCTTCTCTTCTTCTCTCTTCTCTCCGCTTTCCTTCTCTTCTTCTCTTCTCTCGGCTCTGCATCTCTTCTTTTCTTAGCTTCTTTTTTCTCTTCTCTTCCCTTCTCTCTGCTTTTCTTTTCTTCTCTTCTCTTCTCTTCTGCCCACCCCTTCTTCTCTCTCTTTCTCTTCCCATCTCCTCTCTTCTCTTCTCTTCTCTTCTTCTCTTCTCTTCTCTTCTCTCTCTTCTCTTGCCCACCCCTTTTTCTCTTCTCTTCTCTTTTCTTCTCTCTGCTTTTCTTTCTTTTCTTCGCTTCTATCTCTTCTCAGCTTCTCCGTTTCCTCTTCTCTTCTTTTCTCATCTCTCTGCTTCCCCTTTTCTTGTTTTCGTTTCTTTTCTTCTCTTTTCTTCTCTCTGCTCTGCACCTCTCATTTTCCATTCCCTTCTTCTCTTCTTTTCCCTCCTCACTACTTATCTTTTCATCTCTCTGCTTCTCGTCTCTTCCCTGTCCTCTTTCCTTTACTCATCATCTCTTCTCTCCTCTTCCGTTCTATTCTCCATTCTCTTCTCTCCTCTCTACCCTGCACTTCTCCTCTTCTTCACGTCTTCTCTCTCCATTCCTTCTCTTCTCTTCCTTACCCTCATCTCCTCTCCCATCTTCTTCTCCACTCCTATTCTCTCTTCTCGTTTCTTCTCTCTGCTCTTCTTTTCTTTTCTTCGCTTCCATACCCCTTCTCTTCTCTTCTCTTCTCTTCTCTGCACCTCTCCATTTCCTTTCCCTGTCTTTTCTCATCTCTCTTTCTTATCTTCTCCTTTTCTCTTTTATTTTCTTCGCCCTTCTCTCCGCATTTCTTCCCTCCTCAGTCCATCTCTTTTCGTCTCCCTTCATCTCTCCTCTTCTCTCCGTTTTCTCCTCTCCTTTCCTCCCCTCTTCTTAGGTTCTTCTCGTCTCTTTCCTCTGTTTTCTCGCTGCATTTCTTCTCACCTGCTCGTCTCTTCTCTTTCTTCCTCCGTCCCTCCATTCTATACCTCCTCTCCCATTTCTCTCCTCGTTCCTCCACTCCTCTTCTTATGTCTTCTCATCTGGCCCTCTTTTCATTCCCCACCTCTTCTTTCTTTCATCTCCCTCCCTCCCTCCCTCCCTCCCTCCCTCCCTCCCTCCCTTGTCCTCTCCTATTCCTTTTCACATCAGCTCTTGGCTTTTCTCATTTCCTTTATTGGCCGGCTCTTTGTTTTTGTGCGTCACTGTCGATACGCGACGCCGCGGCATCGTCATCGTCATCTTCATCTTCATCTCCGAGACTCCTGGCTCTGATCCACATCCATAATCCTCTCTTTATATTCCTCTGTGTCTCATCTCCAATCTTCCCTCGCTCACAACAAAACACGTTCCAACGTCTTCCCAGAAGAGCGCAGGTTATAACAGCACTGTGTGCTCCTTACGCAGCGACATAGCGAGTCCGCGCAGATAACGCTCTCTCTATAAACCCGGACATGTCGGACATCTTCATCAGCTCCTCCAGCTTCACGCTCACTGCGTCCTTCCCGTCTTCCTCCCTCGCTCGCTGTTTTGTCTCTCCGTCTCGGCCTCTCGCCATCCGTCGCTGTCTATACATCATCTTCTCCCTCTGCTGTCTCACTTAATAAAGATGAAGAACCGGCGCTAATGGCCGCGCATTCGCTCCTGTTCGCTTTCCTGGCGTGAGCGCGGCGCGAGACGAGCGCTGAGAGGATTTAATGTGTCACAACTTCTGACACGCGTTCAATTATCCAACATTATCAAGATTTCTATATGGATGGATGGATAGATGGATAACTGGATAGATGGATGGAGAGATGGATGGATAGATAGATAGATAGATAGATAGATAGATAGATAGATAGATAGATAGATAGATAGATAGATAGATAGATAGATAGATAGATAGATAGATAGATAGATAGATAGATAGATAGATAGATAGATAGATAGATAGATAGATAGATGAATTACTGGATGGATGGATAGATAGATATAGATATGGATGGATGGATGAATGGAGATGGGAGAGAGATAGATAGATAGATAGATAGATAGATAGATAGATAGATAGATGAATTACTGGATGGATGGATAGATAGATATAGATATGGATGGATGGATGGATAGATAGATAGATAGATGGACGGATAGATAGACAGATGGACGGATTGATAGATAGATGGATGGCCGATAGATAGATGGATAGATAGATACATAGATACATAGATACATAGATGAATTACTGGATGGATGGATAGATAGATATAGATATGGATATATGGATGGATGGATGGATAGATAGATAGATGGACGGATAGATAGACAGAAAGATAGATAGATAGATAGATGGATGGATAGATAGACAGATGGACGGATTGATAGATAGATAGACGGATGGCCGATAGATACATTGATAGATGGACGGATGGATAGATGATAGATGGATAGATGTGGATGGATGGATGGATAGATGGATAGATATGGATGATAGATAGACACACAAAGTAAGTCTAACACTGTACAATTGTACAATTAAGAATAATGAATGTTTAAGTTTCTCTCTCTCTCCCTCCCTCCCTCTCTCTCTCTCTCTCTCTCTCTATCTGTGTCTCAGCTCTGAAGGACGAGCGCTTTCAGATGGTGCTCTTTACGCCACGCTTGGTGCGCATCACGCTGACTAACGTGAGCGTGTCTGACGAGGGCGGTTACTTCTGCCAGCTCTACACCGACTCCACGCACCACCAGGTGGCCACGCTTTCGGTGGTGGTGCCCCCGGAGGTGCCTACTGTGGAGGTGAAGAGCGAGGCGGTGGAAGGCGGAGAGGTGGAGCTCACCTGTGTGTCGGAGAGGAGCAAACCTCCCGCTACGCTGCGCTGGGTCCGCGACCGCCGTGAGATACCTGGTGGTGAGTGTGTGTGCCGATGTGTGTATAGGGTGTGTGTGTGAGTGTGTATGTTGTGTGTGTGTGTGAGTGTGTGTGTGTGTGTGTGAGAGTGTGTGTGTGTGTGTGTGCCGGTGTGTGTGTCGATCTGTGTGTGTGTGTGTGTGTGTGTGTGTGTGTGTGTGTGTGTGTGTGTGTGTGTGTGTGTGTGTGTGTGTGTGTGTGTGTGTGTGTCGTGTGTGTGTGTGTGTGAGAGTGTGTGTGTGTGTCTGCGACCGCCGTGAGATACCATTGTGAGTGTGTGTGTGTGTGTGTGTGAGTTGTGTGTGTGTGTGTGTGTAGTGTGTAGTGTGGTGTGTGTGTGTGTGTGTGTGATGTGTGTGTAGTCTGTGTGTGTGTGTGGTGTGTTGTGTGTGTGTGTGTGTGTGTGTGTGTGTGTGTTGTGTCGTGTGTGATGTGGTGTGTGATTGTGTGTGTGTGTGTGTGAGTGGGTGTGTGTGTGTGAGAGTGTGTGTGTGTGTGTGTGAGTGTGTGTGTGTGTGTGTGTGTGTGTGTGTGTGTGTCGTGTGTGTGTGTGTGTGTGTGTGTGTGTGTGTGTGTGTGTGTGTCTGAGGTGTGTGTGTGTGTGTGTGTGTGTGGGTGTGTGTGTGTGTGTGTGTGTGTGTGTGACGAGTGTGTGTGATCGGTGTGTGTGAGGTGTGTGGAGTGTGAGTGTGTCGGGTGTGTGGATGTGTGTGTGTGTCGTGTGTGTGTGAGAGTGTGTGTGTGTGTGTGTCCGCGACCGCCGTGAGATACCTCGTGAGATGTGTGTGTGTGTGTGTGTGTGTGTGTGTGTGTGTGTGTATATGTGAGAGTGTGTTTCGGTGTGTGTGTGTGTGGGTGTGTGTGTGTGTGGGTGTGTGTGAGTGTGGTGTGTGTGTTTGTGTGTGTCGGTGTGTGTGTGGGTGTGTGTTTCGGTGTGTGTGTGTGTGTGTGTGAGTGGGTGTGTGTTGTGTGTGTCGGTGTGTGTGTGTGTGTGAGTGGGTGTGTGTGTGTGTGTGTGTGTGTGTGTGTGTGTGTGTGTGTGTGTGTTGTACTAGTCTTTATGCACCTAAAATGTGCATTTGTTCATTCGTTCGTTCGTTCATTCATTCATTCATTCATTTGCCCGTTCATTCATTCATTCATTCATTTGCCCGTTCATTCGTTCGTTCATTCATTCGTTCACCATTCACTTTTCCCCCACTCATTTGTTTTCTCTTTTATTCATTCATTCATATACACAATCACACAGTCATTAATTCACTTTCTTATCCATTCACTCAATCACTCACTCATCCATAAAATTGTGCATTAAATCATTTGTTTATAGATTTACTCATTCATTCATTTATTCACAGAATCACACATTCACAGTCACTCACTTTTTCTACTCATTTGTTTTCTCATTTATCATTCATTCATTCATTTAACCATTCAGTCACACATTCATTTACAGAATAACACATTCATGCAGTCACTCGCTTATCCACTCACTCACTCATTTATTTACTCGGTCACCCATTCATTCATTTGTTCTCTCGTCCATACAGTAATGCATTCACTCATTTGTTTGCGCACTTACCCGTTCATTTATTTGTTCGTCTGCTTATTTACTCACTCACTCATTCACAGAATCACACATTCACAGTCGCTCACTTTTTCTACTCTTTGTTTTCTCATTTATTCATTCATTCATTCATTTAACCATTCAGTCACACATTCATTTACAGAATAACACATTCATGCAGTCACTCGCTTATCCACTCACTCACTCATTTATTTACTCGGTCACCCATTCATTCATTTGTTCTCTCGTCCATACAGTAATGCATTCACTCATTTGTTTGCGCACTTACCCGTTCATTTATTTGTTCGTCTGCTTATTTACTCACTCACTCATTCACAGAATCACACATTCACAGTCGCTCACTTTTTCTACTCTTTGTTTTCTCATTTATTCATTCATTCATTCATTCATTTATCCATTCAATCACACATTCATTTACAGAATAACACATTCATGCAGTCACTCCCTTATCCATTCACTCACTCATTTATTTACTCAGTCACTACAGTAATGTATTCACTCAATTTGTTTGCGCACTTACCTGTTCAGTTTTTCTACTCATTTGTTTTCTCGTTTATTCATTCATTCATTCGTTTATCCATTCAGTCACACATTCATTTACAGAATAACACATTCATGCGGTCACTCCCTTATCCATTCACTCACTCATTCACTGATTTATTTACTCGGCCACCCATTCATTCATTTGTTCGCTCGTCCATGGAATAATACAATCTCTCATTCACTTACCCGTTCATTTGTTTGTCCGTCTGCTTATTTACTCACTCACTCATTCACAGAATCACACATTCATCATTCAACACAATTTAGGAAACACAACCCCGGATTTGCTTCTCGTTCTCTCTATTCGTCTGTCTGGTTTATCGCTTCTCCGTTCCTACAGAAGGTTGTTCTGCTTTTTGTCCTTCGCTCGGCCCGTCGTGTCTCTCTTGTTGTCCTAATCTCTGTCATTTGTCTGTCAGAGAATCAGCACACCTCTGTGTGTTGCTATTTTGTAACCCTCCTCGACACATCTGTCCATCTGGCCGTCTGCCTGATTGGTCCCTCGCCACACACCCCTCACTCTCGCTCTCTCTAACACACACACACACACACACACACACCTCACACACTCACAGATAAACAGATAAACATTCCCAGCTGTGTGCCAGAGGCGGTACCCAGGTGTGTGTTAACTACTTTTTGCGTTGCCTCGTTATTTTTCCTGCGATCGCTTCTGTTTGCTAACTCTTTCATCATCCCTCCTCGTCTCGTCTTTCACGGCAAAACAATAATATATCTTGGTTTTAAAGTAAATAAAATTGAAAATCGTAATGCCTCACTACATCTCTCTCTCTCTCTCTCTCTCTCTCTCTCTCTCTCCCACTCTCTCGCTCGCTGGTCATTATTGTTGGATTACAGGAGTAATTAGTTGCTCTAAATCCTTATTAAATACCTCGAATGAGCGTTTTACTCGTTGTGCAAACACGACGAAATCCCTCTATTTACTCCCTCCTTTTAAATAAATAAATAAATAACGTAAGGTCACTGTAAACAGCATGCGGACAATCACTCAAACGTGTTTATTATTAATAAAAATATCAAATATATTATAATCGAATGTAATATTTCATTCATTTGTTCGCTCATTCACTCACTCACTCACTCACTCACTCACTCACACATCCATCGGTTTATCCATTCACTCATTTGTTTACGAAATTCATTTATTTGTTTATTTAGTCGGCCATTCATTCATGCGACGCCTTCATTCATTCATCACGCATTCACCCATTGATTTTTGCACTCACTCGTTTCATTCTCGCCCATTCATTCATTCACTCACACACTCATTCGCATAATCCGGCATTCGCTTGTTTATTTACTTGCTCACCCATTCATTCATTTGTTCGCTCATTTCACTCACTCACTCACTCATCCATCGACTTATGCATTCATTCATTTGTTTATGAAAGTAATTTATTTGTTTATTTAGTCGGCCATTCACTCACTCACTCATTCATTCATGCATCACACATTTACCCATTGATTTTTGCACTCACTCGTTTCATTCTCGCCCATTCATTCATTCACTCACACACTCATTCGCATAAACCTGCATTCGCTTGTTTATTTATTCGCTCACCCATTCATTCATTTGTTCGCTCACTTCACTCACTCACTCATTCACTCATCCATCGACTTATGCATTCACTCATTTGTTTACGAAATTCATTTATTTGTTTATTTAGTCGGCCATTCACTCACTCACTCATTCATTCATGCATCACACATTTACCCATTGATTTTTGCACTCACTCGTTTCATTCTCGCCCGTTTATTCACTCACTCACTCGCTCATTCGTCGAATAAACAACGTATGTTCTTATTTATTCCGTCACTCATTCAATCCCTCATTCGCATAGTCCTGCATTCGCTTGCTTATTTACTCGCTCACCCATTCATTTGTTTGTTAGCCCATTCACTCATTCACTCACTCACTCACTCATCCATCGACGTACGCATTCACTCATTTGTTTACACACTTCATTTATTTGTCCGTTTGTTTATTTAGTCACTCGTTCTTTCATTCATTCATTCATAGAATCACACTATAACACATTCATTTTTTGGACTCACTCGTTTCATTCTCGCCCATTCATTCACTCACTCATTCGCTCATTCATCGAATAAATAGCGTATGTTCTTATTTTTCCGCCATACGTATGTTCTTATTTTTCGCATAATCCTGCAATCTCTTGTTTATTTACTCGCTCACCCATTCATTCATTTGTTCGCTTATTCACTCACTCATCCATCGACTTCATTCATCATTCATTCATTTGTTTACATTTACATTTGCGGTATTTAGCAGACGCCCTTATCCAGGGCGATGTTTACACACTTCATTTATTTTTCAGTTTATTTAGTCACTCGTTCTTTCATTCATTCATTCATTCATAGAATCACACTATAACACATTCGTTTTTTGGACTCACTCGTTTCATTCTCGCCCATTCATTCACTCACTCACTCACTCACTCGCTCATTCGTCGAGTAAATGACGTATGTTCTTATTATTCGTTGGATAAATAACGTACATTCGTACTTATTCCGGCACTAATTTTCATTCACTCTCTCACTTATTCGCATAATCCTGCATTCGCTTGTTTATTTACTCGCTCACCCATTCATTCATTTGTTCGCCTGTTTATTTAGTCAGCCGCTCACTCGTTCATTCGTTCACTCCCAGAATCAAAGAATTGAAAAAGAAGGTCAAACAGCCTTAATGAATAAAAAGTCAAATATAATCATACACATTATTTATTTCACCCATTCATTCATTTGGTATTAATATTAATAATCAGACATATGGAAAGACTTTATGTAGGAACCTACACGAAAGTACAGGGACACCATAGATGAGGTTCTTATATGGGATTCTACACAATTTTGTAGCCCTCTATACCGGGAAGGTCGCAGGTTCAAATCCCACCACCACCACCAAGCTGCCATAACGTTATAACGTTATTATGCCACATGAATAATATCTATTTTTTTACTAACTAGTGTTTAATAGTAGCTTGCACACCGGAAATGCTGACTAAGCTGTATCTGTCCGTCTGGCCGTCTGTCTCTCAGGTGTGGTGTCTCAGCAGGAGAGCGGAAAGACGGTGAGCGTGTCCAACACCATACGTCTTCCCGTCGAGAGGAAGGACAACGGTGCAGCTCTTAGCTGCGAGGCTTCCCACCCAGCCCTTGTTGGACAGAAGCGAGTCCGACATTACCGTCTAGATGTCCACTGTAAGGTTTTATTTTATTTTCTTTTTTTATTTTGCATTGAATCTAGTTGCTCGGGCTGGTATTAAACCCTGCGGTCTTTACAAGAACAAACCCTGCAATTTTGTCGCCTTTGCACTGTAACAGGAAACAACGGGCACGGCTAATCACGGCCCATTAGCGCTAGTTATTAGCCCCGCAGAATAGCCATCTGCTGAAGCCTGTACTCTTGGCGGGATTTTGATCGCCGATTGCCTCTAATTACGTTGAAAGCAGTGACGTGCCGCTCTTCCTGATCTCTCTTTCCTGTCTGTGTCGCAGTCGCCCCGACGGTCCGGATCATCCCCCCTCAGGGCATTTTGCGAGAGGGAGACTCACTCAGCCTTGCTTGCATCGTCAATGGAAACCCACTGTGAGTACATATGTTTTCATCAATCCTGGTTGCCAGATATATATATATATATATATATATATATATTCCACTCGTATAGAGCCTCCATGCTCGCAAAGATGAGGCCCAATCCATTTGAGCCCTGAAAAAGCCCTTGAGAAGCTCAACAAGAGCCTAAAAGCAGATACCCAGATCTCCGATTTAGGGACTGGGTTTCCGAGCCACACCATTCTTGAGGAGGCTGTCAGTGTGGAGAGCCATTAAAGCCCCCTAGAGTCTAAAGTGAGGATTTTTTTTCCCTCCATAGGTTGTGGAGAGAATTGATGGGCTCGGATAGGCCCTTGAGGATAAGTATGTAGGGAGGATACGGGGACGAGTGCTCTGGCTGAGGGCGGGTTATGTTTTAAGGGTGCGGGAGAAGGAAGAGGAAGAATAGCCTTTCGTTCTTCGCATATACCAGTTGGCTCAGCCACGATACACCACAGGGTCAGCGATGATACAGCGCATAGAGCACATAGGGTCTTGCTCAGGGACCCAAGAGTGGCAATAGTGGAACCCCAGACCTTTCGATCAGTATCCTAGCGCCTTAACGACTGAGGTACCCGCCCCGATTGCAAGCAATGCGAGGAGAATGTGATGATCCGTCATGTGAATAGCTCCTCCATCTGACATGTAAAGACGAACAGAGACGGAGACAGCAGGCCCTCAGCTCACGCCACAGCGAGTACATCGCTCCGTTATAGAGCTATAATGATCCTGCTCCTCTGACATTAATCACCAATTAAACCCTGTCCACTGTTGTTGCCGAGGTGTGTTTATTAGTAGCCTACAGCTGTTTGTTTGGTCCTGCCTGCACGGACGTGATTGTGCGAGTATGGCACAGGATGTGAATCCCGGGCAGGCTTTAATTAAAAGTGTCCAGCAGGATTATTGGCAGAGCCGATAGACGGATTGTATTCTAGCCAGGGAATGATGACGGATTTTCTCCCTTCCCCTCCCCCCCCCCGTCCCCAAACGTCAGGAGGAGAACAGGCTCGTGGATCGTATCGCAGCTGTGACTCTGCGCATTATTTGGGCCACGGCTTTCCATGCTGTGCTCGCCATCAGGGTCCAAACGTATACATGCTTTCTTGCCGGAATTTCAGATTTTTCCTCGTTGTCCTCATATTATCCTCAAATGCCCTCATATTCACGTAGCAGCAGAGAAGCCGCTAGCAAGAATCTACCGATTAAATATTAGTCAACAATTCGTGGTCACGTTCCAAAGTATAGCGTTAATAATTATACACAGGTATAATTATATGGGTTCAAACCCCACCACCACCACTGAGCTGCCACTAGGGGGCCCTTGAGCAAGGCCCTTAAACCCTCAATTGCTCAGTTGTAAGTCGCTCTGGATAAGGGCGTCTGCCAAATACTGTAAATGTACGTAACTTTGATGGACCCACGCGAATCTGTAATACTGATCCGTCCGTTATTCTTGGATTCGGAATAGCTCCAGACCAATGAGGAACGTTAGGTACGTTTGTGTTACGTTAAGTCTCTGTCTTTGTTTCGTTTTCAGGCCACGGGACATCCACTGGTCACGAGTCAACGACACTCTGCCGGAGAGGGCGGAAATTTCCGGCACCACCCTGGTAATGTCACGCCTCAGCCAGACGCACAACGGCACCTACCTGTGTCAGGCGCACAACAATTACGGCCGCGCAGCTGACCAGTACTCGCTGCTGGTGTATGGTAAGGGGAATCCGAGACGCTCGGAATCTTGAGTATTGGAACGGGAGAAAGCATTCATTCCGAACATGAATGTGAGGTGATTCCAAAAAATTCCAGATTTCATTTCCTAATATTCACATCAATTGGGCATTGGGTTTTTGGACCGGAAGATTGCAGGTTCAAATCCCACCACCACCAAGCTGCCACTAGTGGGCACTAGTAGTTAAAGCATTGGCCTCTGGACCAAAATAGAAGAATAGCCTTTATTGGTCAAATATACATTACAGCACAGTGAAATTCGTCTCTTCGCATATCCCAGCTTGTTGTTGGTAGCTGGGGTCCGAGCGCAGGATATCAGCCATGATACGGCGCCCCCTGAAGCACAGAGGCTTAAGGGTCTTTGCTCAAGGACCCAAGGGCGGCAGCTTGGCGATACCGCGGCTCGAACCCGGATCTTCTGATCAGCAGCCCAGCGCCTTAGAGCTGCTGATCCCCTTAGCTACGCCCTCCCCAAATCCCACCACCACCACTCCCACTAGTGGGCCCTTGAGCATGGCCCTTAACCCTTAATTGCTTAGATGTAAGTCGCTCTGGATAAGGGCGTAACTACATCATGTACCAAGTGTAACAAACTTCCAGCTCAATAAAGGACTTCATCCAGGAGTAAAAATGTAAAGGTTTTCGCCTGGTGAAGGCAACCCCCGAACCCCCTTTCACAAGTCCAGGCCTGGAAAAGCCTCACAAGTGCAACTAGATGTAACTGTCCTGGAACGAACGCCAAGGACGTTCTGGACTCTCCTTCACATTCATGTTTGGCTTTTTTCTTAAGAGCACCTGCATAGATGCAAATGGTGCGGCAGAAGCGCAGAAATGAATCATGCGGAAAACAAGTCAAGGACATAATTTCATGTTTATATGTCAAGCACCACCTCGGGGGCGGGGCGGGGTATGATTCTCTGATTGGTAAAATATCACCTGATCTTTTACAAGTGTTTATCTGGGATATCTGAGATTGAGTTTTTGGGGGGGGGGGGGGGGGCAGCGCAATGGGGGAGGGGGGTTGTAGTAGTTCAATAGTTAAGGCACTGGGCGACTGATCAGAAGTTTGGGCTTTCGAACCCCGGCATTGCCAAGCTGTCACCGTTGGGTCCTTGAGCAAGGCCCTTAACCCTCTGTGCTCCATGGGGCGCCGTATCATGGCTGACCCTGTGCTCTGACCCCAGCGAAGAAAAGGATTAAGTAAAGGCTGAACAAGTCTCTCAACGGGTCTTTAAACAACATCTTTATTCCTGTAATCCCAGGAGAACAATGGAATACCGATTTAATCAAGAACCGTCTCCATTCCCATGTTTTTTGGGCGTGAACATCAATTGATAATGCATTGTGCTGGTGCCCTAAATAACCCCCTGAACGAATAGTAGCCAAGTAGTAGAAGACGCCCTTATCCAGAGCGACTTCCAACTGAGTAGTTGAGGGTTAAGGGCCTTGCTCAAGGGCCCACCTGTGGCAGTTTGGTGATGTTGGTGGGCTTTGAACTTGTGATCTTTCGGTGCTTTAACCACGGAGCCTCCCGCCTTTCCACATCTTACCCTTTGTACACATTGAGAACGATATGGGGGTCTGTTCCTGTGGGTTTCATGCCAACGCCCAAACAACCCATGATCTAAGCACTACTTCCAGTTCTGCGCTTGTCGTCCTGGTGGGAGTTCGACTCTGTGATGCAACGCCGATGCCGACTTTAGACGTTACACCTTTTTCACCGTGCCTGATTCATTATGGGGAAGTTATGTAAGGGATTAGGTCCCTGGAGGCAGCTTTCTCCCTCGCTCTTTCTTTCTTTCTTTTTTTTTTTCCCCTCCCCGCTCTGTCTTTTGCGGATCGGAGTCAGCCGTCAAGCGTTGCTCCTTAATGAGGCAGCTCAGTGAGCACAGGTGGGCGCGAATCCCATCTTTCATCCAGCTGCCACCCGTTTCGCGCCCTCGTCTTCAACGTGTTCGGTGCAGCCGAGCAGGCAGTTCATTTGAAGATTTGTCCGTGCTTAACGGAGCGTGTCCTCTTGTTGTTGTTGTTGTTGTTTTCTTTATCTTCTGGAGTGGACAACTAACAGCGTATGTTCAGGGACCTAAGCGACAACTGTAGAACTCGCCCGATTAGAGGTGGGAAAAGGAGAACTCGGGAGACAGGTGTATTTTTGGCAGTGCTTTGTGTTGTTTTCGTTTTTTTTATTATATTTCTGAGCTTTTTTTTGTGTGTTCTGCGAGATTCCGCTTACTTAGGGAAAATCAACACGGAATACGCGAGCAGCTTGTTTTAAAGTTCAAGTTCAAGGCTTCGTTTTTGCTTCCGGGAGCTCTGCAGGCTCCGTCTCTGTCTAGTTTCTTGACGCCTACTGAGAGGGGAAAAAAAAAAACAACCAATCATATAAATAAGCTGTCGGTAACAACAACAACACACAAAAACAAAACACACTTTACCTGCCAGATCAGCCGAACTCTTCTGTCCCATAATCAGGGGGGAAAAAAAGAGAGGATGGTGGAAGAAAAAAAAAACGGATAGGAGTCTGAAAGGCGAAGAAGAAGAAAGTGAAAGGACAGGGATGAGAAAAAAGCAGAGCAGATGATGAATGGGTGGGGAAAAAAAGCTGCAGGAATGACAGCGTAGGGAGCAGGCCCTCAATCTTCCATGCTTCTTTGCTCTGAATCAAAAAACACTTTTTTTTTTTCGTCAAGTTGCGGCTCCTGGCCGGGATGCTCTGAAGCAAAGCAGATGTAGCCAATTTATCGTTGTAGGTTTCTTTTTGCAGCGGCGGTTTAATGGAGGCATCGGAAACAGGAAGAATGATTGTAGAACGAAAAGAGCAAAGCGAGCTAGAAATTGACGCAAAGTAAAAGGTAAAAGGTGCTTATTACTTGTCACAGTGAAATATCCCAGGGATCTTAAGAAGCTGGGGTCAGGGTTTTGGGTCAGCCATGATGCAGCGACCCTGGAGCATAGAGACCTGGGAGGGGGACCTTGCTCAAGGGCTCAAAATTCTATGTAGAATAATAAATCAACAAGCAAACCTCAAACTTATCAACCCACCTGCCTACGAAGTTGGTCCCCTTGAGCTCTGACTCGTCAAGGTAGACTTACTAAAGGTATGCTGTGGTATCCAGCACCAAGACAATCCTTTAAGTTTGATTATGTGTAGTCCTGGAGCCTCCGACTGATTTGTCCGGCTATAGAGGACGGTACAACAATTGGACACCTCGTCATGTCCCTCGTTGAACAATTGTTGCATCGTCCTGATTAAAAAAGCCACTGCTGTTAGGGAATACTCTTCCTCTTAAAGGAGTGTTTGGCCCCACCACAAGACTTTTCCAAAGGTTCACTTGTTCTGCAGCATTGTTTCGTTGACTTCTTGCCATCTTCCCATAGGGCATTCAGGTGGACTTCCCAAGGTACCATCTCTTTTCCGGGCTACACAGGGCTGCACACAGTTACAAGGAGCACCGGTCTTCACAAGTCATCGTCTTTGGGGTTCAGAAATGGGGCTTAGGAATTTGGGGCGCAGGAACTTGAGGCTCAGGAATTTGGGGCTACTCAAGGCTGCACACACAGTCACAAAAAGCACTGGTCTTCACAAGTCATCGTCTTTGGGGTTCAGGAATGGGGCTCAGGAATTTGAGGCTCAGGAATGTACTCAGGAACTTGAGGCTCAGGAATTTGAGGCTACTCAAGGCTGCACACACAGTCACAAGGAGCACTGGTCTTCACAAGTCATCGTCTTTGGGGTTCAGTAATGGGGCTCAAGAATTTAGGCTTCAGGAATTTGGGGTTCAGGAATGGGGCTTGTGAATGTGGCTCAGGAAGGGGCCTCAGGAATGTGAGGCTCAGGAATGTACTCAGGAATTTGGGGCTCAGGAATGTACTCAGAAATGGGGCTCAGGAATGTACTCAGGAATTTGGGGCTCAGGAATGGGGCTCAGGAATGTACTCAGGAATTTGAGGCTCATGAATATACTCAGGAATTTGGGGCGCAGGAATGGGGTCAGGAATTTGGGGCTCAGGAATTTGAGGCTCATGAATATACTCAGGAATTTGGGGCGCAGGAACTTGAGGCTCAGGAATTTGGGGCGCAGGAACTTGAGGCTCAGGAATTTGGGGCTCAGGAATTTGGGGCTCAGGAATGGGGCTCAGGAATTTGGGAATTCTTTAAACCCTAATCTGCCTCTACCATTATTCCGCTTCCTGAGCATTTTAGGATAATTTCTAGGAAAACTCCTCTTTTTTGGAAAAATGGCCCTTAGATGTAGTACACACTGCAGTCTAGTGGTGGGATTCCGTCGTTTTGCAGGTAACATAGTCGCTTGAGTTTGACACGTCCTCTAAACAATTCGGCTTGTCTTTGCTCCCTTGAGTCCCCTTGACCCTGTTTCCTGGTTTTCCAAGCTTGGTAGCTTCTAAGCACCCAATGACCTACTGTTTGGGAAATGCGTTCTCATTTTTCCCGCTTCCAACATTTGGGACGTGACGACATTCTCGCTGCTTAAGATATCCAACCCCTCGACGGGCGCCATCGTAATGACACAATCAATGCTCTTCCTGTCACCTGTCTAGTGTCAACACGACACGGCATTGCATAACATGAAAGAATTATTGTTAGGAATGTACAAAACGTACCCCTGAAGTTGCTCATTACTAACACGCGAGAGAGTGTGTAGACATTCGAATGTTAATGCAGGGTTTATTAAAAGACCAAGGCAGACGACGCAAAAGGGCAAAAACAAACGCGGTGTCAATCGATAAACAGATTACGCCAGCCGAGAACTTACGCCGAACCAGAATAGCGCCGAATAATGAGGCTCTGAATCATCGCTGTAAGTGCCACTGTATATTTAAACCAAGCAGACGTTGACATGACAAGCTGAGCATCGATGTTGCATTACACCAGTACATTTCTCCACATTCCCTTCTGTATGTTCCTCAACTGTCAAGGACACTTCTATGATGCTTCTATGATGCGTCTGTGACTCCTTTCACCATCGCGCAGCTATTGTATCTACAATTTCGCGTTAAACGCTTTTCCACACGGACGCGGCGCATTTGCATTAAAAAACCTTCCGACCGCTTCCAATATACAGTACTGACGGTATGCCAGCCGAACGCTTTTAATGCCCTCAAGGTCATTGAGAAGTCGCATTAGCATTCCTAATTCGGTTACGAACCTTATGCAACTCTGTAAAAGTGTCACAGAGGTGCAGTTAGTTTTGAAATATAAGCTGCAATGTTAAAGATATTGAGGGCGGTGAGGGTAGCACATTGAGGGAGGTGGTGTAGCCCAGTGGTTAAGGTGTTGGACTCTGGACCAGAAGATCACGGGTTCAAACCGCACCACCACCAAGCTGCCACTAGTGGGCCCTTGAGCAAGACCATTAACCCTCAATTGCTCAGTTGTACACCGCCAGGGTCCTGGTTTGATCCCGGTCTCGGCCATGTGGAGTTTGTGCATGTTCTCCCTGTGCCTCAGGGGGTTTTTCTTCGGGTTCTCCGGTTTCCTCCCCCCGGTCCAAAAACATGCACGGTAGGTTGATTGGCACCTTGGAAAAATTGTCCCTAGTGTATGAATGTGTGTGTGTGCCCTGCGATGGGTTGGCATTCCATCCAGGGTGTATCCTGCCTTAATGCCCATAGACGCCTGATATAGGCACAGACTCCCCGTGACCCGAGGGAAGATCGGATAAAGCGGTAGAAGATGAATGAATGAATGAATGCTCAGTTGTAAGTCGCTCTGGATAAGAGCGTCTGCCAAATCCTGTAAATGTAAACATAAGGATTCCTAGAGTGCAGTAAGATACTTGAGCTTTATGATAATACATTTATTTGTTATTGGTTTGGAAACATGCCTTTCGTAAGTTTTGGATTTTGATGATTTGTGCGATTGCATTAATTGCCACCAGGATGCAATGCTTTGGCCAAAGTTCTGCCGGGAAAACCTTGGCGCTCGTGTAACATTATTTGAAGTATCACTTACCGCAACTTTGATGCCCACCAAGCTACCACCCCCTTTATTCCCCAGTGGCCTCTTTCAGCAGAACACTTTTCGAAAATAGTTTGAGGAGCCTGTCAAGGAGTTCAAGGTAGCGACTCCGAGTGCATCCTAATTCCTATGTATGAGGGGGATTGTCCCGGCATGCCTCTGGATAGCGTTTGCTTCGATTGGACGCCACTCGGCTATGGCCTGTGGATCCAAGAAATTACGGAGCCACTCAGGAGCTTTGAAGATGGGTTTGAAACTCACTCTTAGCCACTGACCCAAGGCTACAGTTTGCATTACATTTGATCACGTTTAGTCGGAATAAACGGACATTCGGTGTCACCCAGATTCCTTCGTTAGGTTTCTTCCTTATTCCATCTCTGGGTTTTTTTTTTTCCTTGCCAGTGTCACCGTGTCTCATAAGGGACAAACTTACATTTATACAGAGCGGTCTTTTTCATTTTACCGCATTGTCTGTGTAGAGCTTCTTTGAGACGTTGTCCGTTGTTAAAAGCACTAACTATACAAATAACAATGGAATATTGGACCAACAAATCCCATCCATGGAGGTCCCACTTTACAACTTACAGGGATTAACGTATATAAGGCTAGATTCTTGGTGGCAGATATATATATATATCATTATAAATATCATATATACATTTTTGTTGTTTGCTGGGGTGAGCTAGAAAATGTTTGTCGACGGGGGGCGGGGGTGCGTTCGACAGCTTTTGTTGACGGGAGGAGACTGGGGGGGGCGGTGGTCTTTGGAATTTTTAATATTTAACTTTAATTTAACTTTAATTTAATTACTTTTTTTTTCCTGCAGTAACTGTAATGGATTACTGTTACTTTTATTCTTGTAATTAAATTACGTAACGCCGTTACACATGTCACTAGTGACTCCCCAAAACTGTATATATATATATATATATATATATATATATATATATATATATATATATATATATATGCGCATAGCTATCTGTATTATGTCTGACACTTGTCAAAAGCAGTCCTTCATCAGTAATTCCCTCGCACCGATTCGCAACGTACGAAAGCGTCTGAGAGCGACTGTGACGAAGAAGAATGAGGAGAAGCGAAAGTAGACGTTGTTCAACCTTGAAGCCGGCTCTTTTGTGCCTGTTGAGAAACTTGACCCAGATAAACTTGTGAAGTCTTGACGTCGTGCAGAATGCATCGTTCAAATTGAAACGAAGCGTTTTCTATTCGAAGGGGACTTGGAGTAGGTCATTTGCATACGTTATGAGACAAGTAACGAGAAGCTGATTTAAAATAAGGCTCAGTGTTTTACGAGATCATATCTCCGTAGCTCGATAAAGATTAATATCGGAGCTTGGTTAAACATTAACACTAGGTTTCACTCAGCCTCTTAGCTCTTAGAACTATGATTGACAAATATCTCTTTTTTTTTCCCCCCCATCAGTCTATCAAAAGTACCATTTATCCCTTTTAATAGTTTTGTTTTTATCCTGCTAAAACCCTGCTGAAAGCTATACACGTATAGTCAAGTCAGGTCGAGAGATTTTATTGTCATTACAACCACATATATAGCCGACACAGTGAAATGAGACAACGTTTCTCCAGGACCCTGGTGCTACACAAAAGGTGTAGGTGGTAGCCCAGTGGTTAAGGTGTTGGACTCTGGACCGGAAGATCACGGGTTCAAACCCGGCAACCATCAAGCTGCCACTAGTGGGCCCTTGAGCAAGGCCCTTAACCCTCAATTGCTGAGTTGTAAGTCACTCTGGATAAGAGCGTCTGCCAAATGCCGCAAATGTAAATGTAAATGCAAAACAACATATACCACAAAGACAAGAACACAATGCTGAGGACGAGACTAAGTTTGTCCTAGCGACATAAAGTGCATCGTGTGGAACAAGACTGTGTCGACAACACGAGACGGTGCGTAATAAACAACTATAACACAATATAAAATAAAATAAACAACGCAACAGCGACCGTCACTGTGACGTAGTGCAAAGTTTTAACGTATACACGGTTATAATGGCAAGTCTGTCAGATTGCACCTTTAAAGATTCTGAAGCGTAATGCCAAAAATAGTGTATTTTAGATTCATTATACAGATAAAAGTATTAGGGCACCTGATTTTTACTTTTAGCCATATGTGATCCCCCTCCCCCCCCCCTCCTAGTAAACTGGGAGACCAAAACCTGTTCCAGCCATATTCACAAAACCAAAACTGGAAATGTAATAGAGTACAAATGATCTTATTCATAATGTAATAAATAGTAAAACTTGTAAGTGACTTCATAAAGGATCTCATTACAGTGGATTTCTTGCATTTGTCCACTAGGTGGCGCTTCATGAAATTAACATTCTAAGTTCATTCATTCATTCATCTTCTACCGCTTTATCCGATCTTCCCTCGGGTCACGGGGAGTCTGTGTCTATCTCAGGCGTCTATGGGCATTAAGGCAGGATACACCCTGGATGGAATGCCAACCCATCACAGAACACACACACACACACACACACACACACACACACACACACTCACATTCATACACTAGGGACAATTTTCCAAAGTGCCAATCAATCTACCGTGCATGTTTTTGGACCGGGGGAGGAAACCGGAGAACCCGGAGAAAAGCCCTCTGAGGCACGGGGAGAACATGCAAACTCCACACACACACACACATGGCCGAGACGGGAATCGAACCCGGACCCTGGCGCTGTGAGGCGAACTTGCTAACCACTAAGCCACCGTTCCCCTGAATTATTATTCAATCGTTCATGTCAGGTCCGGCCAATGAGAATCGCCCGTGACAGTTGAGGAACGGCCCTGTTTGTTCGGTAGCGGAAACGAGGCAGCCGTAGCCGAGGGGAACGCGTCGCCCGTTAATATGCGGAGGCACTAATTAGGAGTCACGGCGCGCCTTTCTAATTAAAGCGAGTGAATAACGAGAGCAGAAGCCAGAAAACGGAATAATAAAGCCGAGCCTTTTCATTACGGTCGACTTTTACACACGAGGCACGGCGCGGGACGAAAGGTGCGAGGGCGGCGGAGTGACCTTTGACCCCAGAGGTGGGACGAGACGAGATGAGGGACCCGGGAAAACCCGCGGTGAAGGGAAAGAAAGAAAGAAAGAAAGAAAGGGAAAGCGTTTAAACTTTGCAGAAGAGGGTGGGAGCGACGCCGGATGGCATTAAGTGCGATTAGAGGATTCGTGTTGCATCCATAATTTAAAGACGGACAAAGATGTGGGCTGCCATTAGTTTGATAGAAATGAAGCCAAAAATGGAGAGACTAAAGAAGTGGGAGGGGGAGGAGAGAGAGAGAGGGAGAGAATGATTAAGGAGGGGAAGACATATGGAGAGAGAGAGAGAGAGAGAGAGAGAGAGAAAGATTGGTGTGTTTAATGTGCAGTATATATTCATCATTGTCCAATTAAAGGCCAGCTATAGCTTCCCTGCTGAAGACATTAGGCCCAGGTGGCCACACACCACACATACGCACGACACACACACACACACACACACACACACACACACACACACACACACACACACACACACACACACACACACACACACACACACACACACAGGCTTCCCACAAGGTCCATTCCACACACATGTAAATATGTAAACTCAAAAATAATTAAGCAATGCATTCGAATGCTTTTTCTTTCTCACAGCACCTCACACACACACACACACACACACACACACACACACACACACACACACACACACACACACAGACAATACACACACACACAAACACACACAGAAACACACATACACACACACACACAGACACACACACACAAAAACAACAACACAAAACACCACATACACACACACACACACACACAAATACATAAACACACACATGTACACACAAAAATACACAAGCGCACACACACACACACACACAGAAATACATACACACACATGTACACACAGAAAATACACACGCACACACACAGAAAATACATAAACACACATAAGCACAAACACACACACACACACACAGAAATACATAAACACACCATGTACACACAGAAGACATACACACACAAACACAAACACAAAGAAAGTACATAAACACACATAAGAACACCACACAAACACACACAAACAGAAACATAAACACACACATGTACACACACAGAAATATACATAAACACACACAATGTACACACAGAAATACATAAACACACATAAGCAACACACAACACACAGAAATACATAAACACACATGTACACACGTACAAACGCACATCCGCACACAGACACACAGAAATACATAAACACAC
Source organism: Kryptopterus vitreolus (assembly GCA_030449085.1). Taxonomy (NCBI): domain Eukaryota; kingdom Metazoa; phylum Chordata; class Actinopteri; order Siluriformes; family Siluridae; genus Kryptopterus; species Kryptopterus vitreolus. Next base: position 16,669,686 of record JACRUU010000002.1, read on the forward strand.
ACCCACACACAGACACACACACACACACAAATACATAAACAAACACATGCACAACTGTACAAACACAGACACACGTGTGCACCCAGAAATACATAAACAAACACATGTACACACACTGAGATACATAAACACACACACATGTACACACTGAAATACATAAACACACACATGTACACACTGAAATACATAAACACACACATGTACACATGAGATACATAACACACACATGTACACACTGAGATACATAAACACACACATGTAAACCCACACACACACTGAGACACAAATACATACAAACACACACAATGTACACACAGAACACTGTAACACTAAACACACAGACACACACACAAATACATAAAGCAAACACATGCACAACTGTACAAACACAGACACACGTGTGCACCACAGAAATACATAAACAAACACATGTACACACTGAAGATACATAAACACACACATGTACACACTGACACAAATACATAAACACACACAACACACTGCACCCACTGAAATACATAAACACACACATGTACACACTGATATAACATACATAACACACAAATACATAAACACACACATGTACACACTGAAATACATAAACACACACATGTACACACTGAAATACATAAACACACACATGTACACACTGAGATACATAAACACACACATGTACACACTGAGATACATAAACACACACATGTACACACTGAGATACATAAACACACACATGTACACACTGAGATACATAAACACACACATGTACACACTGAGATACATAAACACACACCCACACACAAATACATAAACAAACACATGCACAACTGTACAAACACAGACACACATGTGCACCGAGAAATACATAAACAAACACATGGACACACTGAAATACATAAACACACACATGTACACACTGAGATACATAATCACACACCCACACACAGACACACACACAAATACATAAGCAAACACATGCAGAACTGTACAAACACAGACACACGTGTGCACACAGAAATACATAAACAAACACATGTACACACTGAGATACATAAACACACACCCACACACAGACACACAAACACACACAACACAGAAATACATAAACACACACATGTACACACTGAAATACATAAACACATAAACACACACCCACACATAGACACACACACAAATACATAAACAAACACATGCACAACTGTACAAACACAGACACACGTGTGCACACAGAAATACATAAACACACACATGTACACACAGAAATACATAAACACACAGACACACACACAAATACATAAACACTCACATGTACACACAGAAATACATAAACACACACATCCACACGCGTACAAACAGAAATACACAATACAATATATGCATATATGAACACAGAGAATTACACGAACACACATGTACACACTGAAATACACATACATATGCACACCGAGAATCACACAATGTACACACAGAAACGCACAAACACACATGTATACATAGAACTACACACTCATATGCACAGAGAGACTTACACTAACACACATGTACACATAGAAATACACACACATGCACAGAGAGAATTACACTAACACACATGTACACGCATAAACACACATGTATGCACAGAAATGTACACACATAATGACACAAAAACACTCACACAAATATACAGACACATACATTAACACACTTGCACATGCAGAAAAACAAACACAAGTACACACAGTAAACATATTAACACACATGAATACACATAACACACACACACACACACGCACACATATCTTGACGCACACATATATTTACACAGAAATACATATATGCACAAATTGGAAGTGCACATACAAACACACACACACACACACACACACAAATGCATAATACACACACACACACACACACACACACATGCCTTGAACGCACACATATATTCAAACAGAAATACATATATGCACAAATTGGAAGTGCACATACAAACACACACACACACACACAAATGCATAATACACACATACAAACACACACACACATACCTGAACGCACACATATATTCAAACAGAAATACATATATGCACAAATGCATAAAATACACAAACACACACACACACACACACACACACACATCCATGCACACATCACACATGTCCAGCAGAGAAAGAAAACAGCATGTGTGTGTCCGCATTTAATTCTCGAAGGTGTGCGATTCTTTTTTTTCTCTCTTTTTTTCTATATTTAAAAGAGATTAAAAAAAAAGAAAATAAAAGAAAGAAAAAGAAAAAGAAAAAAAAAGGCCCGAAGGCTGAAAACGGAGCTCCTCAAACGAGCTGTTAATAAAATCCTCGACTCAAATCACATCACATCTACACAAATGAAATAAGTGTGAAATGTCTGGGTACGATGAGAAAACCCACAATACAGAAGTGTATACACAAAACCCTTGTGTAGCAGATGGGTATCTTTTTCGCCGACACACACACACACACACACACACACACACACACACACACACACACACACACACACACACAGAGTGGGGATTTTATGTAAAAGGCCAATATGGAGAGCAACGTTGCACCCTGCCGGTCCGGAGAGGAGCGAGCGAGCGGCAGCGTTCCAATGTCCCTCCTGCTCCCTTCCTTAGGGGACTTCCATCTGCCCCAGAGGTGTGTACTAGGGGCACAGCTGGAAATGTTAGCAGGGTTTGGAATGAGGCCCAACAGTGTAGCACATGGCAGACCCCTGTTCTCATTATACACACACACACACACACACACACACACACACACACACACACACACACACACACTGTTTGTTTTGGTGTGGAGCGTTCACTCGGTCGAGTGCGCACTCCTTTTAAGTGTGTATGTGGTATTGGTACCCAAACACCGAGTCTAACTCCTGGCCGTGTCGTTCCCTCATAGAGCATGTGTCTGTGTCTGTCAGTCCCACATCCCGTCCCGCCTCCTCTTCCTCATCCTCATCATCCTCATCCTCATCCTCATCATCCTCCCATCCACGGATACCGTCAGGTAACTCTTCCTCCTCTTCATCCTCCTCTTCATCCTCCTCCTCATCCTCCTCTTCATCCTCCTCCTCATCCTCCCCTTTTTCACCCTCCTATTCCTCTTCCTCATCCTCATCATCCTCATCCTCATCATCCTCCCATCCACGGATACCGTCAGGTAACTCTTCCTCCTCATCATCCCCCTCTTCATCCTCCACCTCATCCTCCCCTTTTTCACCCTCCTATTCCTCATCCTCATCCTCATCATAATCCCATCCACGGATATCGTCAGGTAACTCTTCCTCCTCCTCATCCCCCTCTTCATCATCATATTCATCCTCCTCTTCATCCTTTTCTTCATCCTTTTCATCCTCCCTTTCTTCACCCTCCTACTCCTCTTCCTCATCATCATCATCCTCGTCATCCTCCCTTCCACGGATACCGTCAGGTAACTCTTCCTCCTCATCATCCCCCTCTTCATCCTCCTCCTCGTCCTCCTCCTCATCCTCCCCTTCTTCACCCTCCTACTCCTCTTCCTCATCCTCATCCTCATCATCCTCCCTTCCACGGATACCATCAGGTAACTCTTCCTCCTCATCATCCCCCTCTTCATCATTCTATTCGTCCTCCTCTTCATCTTCCTCCTCATCCTCCCCTTCTTCACCCTCCTACTCCTCTTCCTCATCATCATCCTCGTCATCCTCCCTTCCACGGATACCATCAGGTAACTCTTCCTCCTCATCATCCCCCTCTTCATCATCATATTCAGCCTCCTCTTCCTCCTCCTCATTCTCATCATCCCCCTCTTCATCATTCTATTCATCCTCATCCTCCCCTTTTTCACCCTCCTACATCTCTTCATCATCCTCATCATCCTCCCTCCCACGGACACCGTCATAATTCTTCATCCTCATCCGCCTCTTTATCCTCCTCATCATCCCCCTCTTCATCGTTCTATTCATCCTCCTCCTTCTCATCTTCCTCCTCGGTGTCATCTTCCTCCTCCTCTTTTCCTCCTCCTCCTCCTCCTCTTCATCCTCCTCCTCTTCCTCGTCCTCCTCTTCATCTTCCTCATCATCATCCTCTTCATTCTCCTCCTCTTCATCATCCTCCTCCTCCTCAACATCCTCCCTCCCATGGACACCATCAGGTAACTCATCACCATCCTCTTTATCATCCTCCTCTTCATCATACTCCTCCCCCTCATCCTCATCGTCCACCTCTTCACCCTCCTCCTCCTGTTCATCCTCCTCCTTCTCTCCTTCCTCTTTATCATCATCCTCATCCTCCTCTCGTCCTCCTCCTCATTTTTTTACCCATCCATCCGTTTCCCTTTTGCGTCAAAGGAAGCCTCTTTTTCCCCGTCCCCTTCATCATCCTCATCCTCCTCCTTCTGATCTTTTTTTTGCCCTTATTTGTTGTTTTTCCTCTACTTTTCTTTCTCTCTCTTCTCTTCCCTCCTCTTTCCTTTTTTTAATTTCTCCACTCCTCTTCGTTTCCACGGCTTTCCCTCTCTTTCTCCTCTCTTCCCCTGTGCACCTCATGAGAAATTCTGGTCTTCTAATACTGTATCAGCTGTTTTACACACACACACACACACACACACACACACACACACACACACACACACACACACACACACACTTAATCTGTTGTCTTCACTGCACTCTGAAGAAATAGAACTTACCTGTAATGTCTAGTCAGCCGTTTCTCTCACACACTCCTCCCCTCTGGTGTGTGTGTGTGTGTGTGTGTGTGTGTGTGTGTGTGTGTGTGTGTGTGTGTGTGTGTGTGTGTGTCGTACACTGAGAGGAAAAGGGAAGGTGAGGTTGAAGGGGAAAAGAGGTCCTGAGAGGGCAGTTCTTTTAAATGAGACGGACTTAACATTACCAGCTCTGTGTCACTGACAGTGCCCTTCAGTCAGGTTAGAATGGTGTTTACCGCCCTGAATGAAGGTGCACACACACACACACACACACACACACACACACACTCTCTCTTTCTCTTCTTAAACACTTCCATGCATGCACAAGTGAGCATAATGCATAGGAAGAAAACACTCACTGATACGTTTGGTCATGTGACCTGTACAACCAAATCACTCGTTTTCTTTCTTCCTTTCTTCCTTTCTTCCTTTCTTTCTTTCCTAAATGGTTCATTTATCGCTCGTACTTTCTCTCCCTTATTCTCTTGCTCTCCGTTTTGTTCAAGCCCAACTGAGAGAGTTGTAAGAACCATGGCATTGTTTTGCTGGGATGAAAGAGTGGCTCCTGACTGTGAGAAAGAAAGGAGGTGTGTGTGTGTGTGTGTGTGTGTGTGTGTGTGTGTGTGTGTGTGTGTGCGTGTGTGTGTGTGTGTGTGTGGGAAGGTCTAGCCGCACCAGAGCTTCGAGCTGTCAGACCCTCAGCGGAGCCTCTGCTTAATTTTTCATCCCTTATGAAATATTGCTCATTCCTTTTCTAATGAAATTGTACTTCTTATCCACCTATCTGTCTTTCTTTCCGCCTCGTTCTCTCATCATCATCACTCTCTCTCCCTCTCTCTCTCTCTCTCTCTCTCTCCCTCTCTCTCTCTCTCCCAGGTGCTCACTCTCGCATTCCATGTACTTCAATGCATGAGCAATTGTCTTCCTCGTTGTTGTTTTTTCCCTCTCCATCCGTCAATCCGATCCGATCCCTTCATCCCCCCCTCCGCACGTCCCTCAACCATCCTCTCTTTTATTAAACCCAGGATTAAACATTCTCTTTTTTTTTTTCTTTTCCTGTCAACCTTTAAGCGTCTTGAAATATTTATCGGTGTTGTCCAGTTTGTGTTGTCCTTTTTCACGGCAGCCCTGTCTTTATGTCTCGCTCTTTCTGAATGAGTGAATAAATGATTGAGTGAATACTTGAGTGAGGTAGGGTTTGAAGTAATGAATGGCTGAGTGAATGTTTGATATAAACAATGGAGTGTGTGATTGAGTGAATGAAAGAGTGTGTGATTGAGTGAATGAATGAAGGAGTGATTGAGTGAGTGAACGAATGTGTGTGTAAGTAAGTGAGCGAATGAATGAGTGTGTGATTAATTGAATGAAAGAGTGTGTGATTGAGTGAATGAATGAATGAGTGTGTGATTAGGTGAATGAAAGATTGTGTGATTGAGTGCATGCATGAATGAATGAGTGATTGAGTGAGTAAATGAATGAGTGCTTGAATAATTGGATGAAGGAGTGTGTGATTGAGTGAACAAATGAATGAGTGATTGAGTGAATAAATGAGTGAGTGAATGAGTGTGTGATTAAGTGAATGAAAGAGTGTGTGGTTGAGTGAATCAATGAATGAATGAGTGATTGAGTGAGTTAATGAATGAGTGTGTGAGGGATTGAGTGAATGAATGAGTGTGCGATTGAGTGAGTGAATGAATGAATGTTTGGTGGGTGAGTGTGTGTTTGAGTGTGTGATATAACTGAAGGAGTGGTTGAGTGAATGAGTGAATGAATGTTTGGTGGGTGAGTGATGTAAATGAAGGAGTGGTTGAGTGAGTGAGTGAATGTTTGGTGGGTGAGTGAGTGATGTAACTGAAGGAGTGGTTGAGTGAGTGAGTGAATGTTTGGTGGGTGAGTGATGTAAATGAAGGAGTAGTTGAGTGAATGAGTGAATGAATGTTTGGTGGGTGAGTGAGTGATGTAACTGAAGGAGTGGTTGAGTGAGTGGTGAGTGAATGTTTGGTGGGTGAGTGATGTAAATGAAGGAGTGGTTGAGTGGTGAGTGAGTGAATGAATGTTTGGTGGGTGAGTGATGTAAATGAAGTGGTTGAGTGAGTGGTGTGATGTTTGGTGGGATGTAACCTGAAGGAGTGGTTGAGTGAGTGAGTGAGACGTGAATGTTTGGTGGGTGAGTGATGTAAATGAAGGAGTAGTTGAGTGAGTGAGTGAATGAATGTTTGGTGGGTGAGTGATGAATAGTGGTGCGCGAGTGAAGAATGAAGGCGGTGTGAGTGATGTACGAAGCGTGGTTGAAAGTGAGTGAATGAAATGTTTGGTGGGTGAGTGAGTCCATGAGTGATTGTAAATGAATGAGTAGTTGAGTGAAGTGAATGTAATGAATTTTGGTGGGTGAGTGCGTGATGTAAATGAGGCGTTGAGTGATAGTGAGTGAAATGTTTGTGGGTGAGTGATGTAAAGAAGTGGTAGTTGATTGAATGACATGATTAGGTGGGTGGGTGGGTGAGTGAGTGTGTAATGAGGCGTGTTGAGTGAGTGTCTTCTTTGGTGCCGTGAATGTTTTGTGGGTGAGTGCGTGTAACTGAAGAGTGGTTGAGTGAGTGAGTGAGTGAATAGTTGGTGTGTGGGGAGTGAGATTGTGTAATGAAGGAGTGGTTGAGTGAGTGAGTGAATGAATGAATGTTTGGTGGGTGAGTGAGTGATGTAACTGAAGGAGTGGTTGAGTGAGTGAGTGAATGTTTGGTGGGTGAGTGATGTAAATGAAGGAGTGGTTGAGTGAGTGAGTGAATGTTTGGTGGTGAGTGAGTGATGTAAACTGAAGGAGTGGTTGAGTGAGTGAGTGAATGTTTGGTGGGTGAGTGATGTAAATGAAGGAGTAGTTGAGTGAGTGAGTGAATGTTTGGTGGGTGAGTGAGTGATGTAACTGAAGGAGTGGTTGAGTGAGTGAGTGAGTGAATGTTTGGTGGGTGAGTGTGTAAATGTGAGTGGTTGAGTGTGAATGAATATTTGGCGGGTGGGTGAATTGAGTCAGTGAGTGATGTAAATGAAGGAGTATTGAGTGAGTGAATGAATGAATGTTTGGTGGGTGAGCGAGTGATGTCACTGAGGAGTGGTTGAGTGTGAGTGATGATGTTTGTGGGTGAAGTGATGTAAATGAAGGAGTAGTTGAGTGAATGAGTGAATGTTTTGGTGGGTGGTGAGTGATGTAACTGAGGAGTGGTTGAGTAGAGTGAATGTTTGGTGTTTGCCGTGCTTCCTGAACGGTACGTGCGTGCCTGTGGTTGGTGAGTGAGTGATGGTGAGGTGAGTTGGTGTTCGATGTGGGTGAGGAGTGCGTGATTTTCTCTGCTGCGTGATGTAACTGAAGGAATGAAGGAGTCTGAGTGAGTGAGTGAATGTTTGGTGGGTGAGTGATGTGAATGAATGTTTGGTGGGTGAGTGATGTAAATGAAGGAGTAGTTGAGTGAATGAGTGAATGAATGTTTGGTGGGTGAGTGAGTGATGTAACTGAAGGAGTGGTTGAGTGAGTGAGTGAGTGAATGTTTGGTGGGTGAGTGATGTAAATGAAGGAGTAGTTGAGTGAATGAGTGAATGAATGTTTGGTGGGTGACGAGTGTGTAAATGAAAGTGTTGAGTGATATGAGTGAGTGATTACTGAGTGTTTGGATGACTACATGAGTGTGTGTATAAACGAACGTTTGATTAGGTGAGTAAATGAGTTTATGAATGAGTGAATGAAAAAGTTGGTTATTTCTCCTTTTACTACACACACAGCAAGAACATTGTAAAACCTGTCATTTGGTGTTGTGTGTGTGTGTGTGTGTGTGTGTGTGTGTGTGTGTGTGTGTGTGTGTGTGTGTGTGTGTGCGCAGACCCCGGAGCGGTTGTGGAAACACATAGCGCTGTACAGTATCCAGTCATTGGGGGTGTTTTGGCTCTGCTCGTCTTCACCATCATCTGCGTTCTCATCATAACCATCTGGTGCTCGGTCCGACAGAAAGGTAAGAATGATTTTCAACTACATTTTATTTGTTTTTATATTTTTTATATAAAAATAGTTTTAACTATGAATGTGCTGAAAAGAAGGAAGTGTTTTTACTTCAGAATGGCCAGTGTGTGTGTGTGTGTGTGTGTGTGTGTGTGTGTGTGTGTGTGTCTTAGTGAGTGTAGTGAGTGTCGTAGTGCAGTACTTGTAGTGAGTGCAGTAGTTGTAGTCAGTGTATTAGTGAGTGTATTAGTGAGTGTAGTGTAGGGAGTGTAGTGCAGTATTTGTAGTGAGTGTTAGTGCAGTAGTTGTAGTGAGTGTAGTGTAGTGAGTGTAGTGTAGTAGTGTAGTAGTGTAGTAGTGTAGTAGTGAGTGTAGTAGTGCGGTAGTGTAGTGGAGTGTAGTAGTGAGTGTAGTAGTGCAGTATTTGTAATGAGTGTTATAGTGAGTGTAGTGTAGTGAGTGTAGTAGTGAGTGTAGTAGTGAGTAGTTGTAGTGAGTGTAGTAGTGAGTGTAGTAGTGAAGTAGTTGTAGTGAGTGTAGTAGTGAGTGTAGTAGTGAAGTAGTTGTAGTGAGTGTAGTAGTGAGTGTGTAGTGAGTGCAGTAGTTGTAGTGAGTGTAGTAGTGAGTGTAGTAGTGTAGTAGTAGTTGTAGTGAGTGTAGTAGTGAGTGTAGTAGTGCAGTAGTTGTAGTGAGTGTAGTAGTGAGTGTAGTGAGTGTAGTAGTGCAGTAGTTGTAGTGAGTGTAGTAGTGAGTGTAGTGAGTGTAGTAGTGCAGTAGTTGTAGTGGGTGTAGTAGTGCAGTAGTTGTAGTGGAGTGTAGTAGTGCAGTAGTTGTAGTGAGTGTAGTAGTGCAGTAGTGTAGTGTAGTGAGTGTAGTGAGTTGTAGTGAGTGTAGTAGTGCAGTAGTTGTAGTGAGTGTAGTAGTGTAGTAGTTGTAGTGAGTGTAGTAGTGCAGTAGTTGTAGTGAGTGTAGTAGTGCAGTAGTTGTAGTGAGTGTAGTAGTGCAGTAGTTGTAGTGTAGTAGTGAGTGTAGTAGTGCAGTAGTTGTAGTGAGTTGTAGTGAGTGTGTAGTGAGTGTAGTAGTTGTAGTGAGTGTAGTAGTGTAGTAGTGTAGTGAGTGTAGTAGTGTAGTAGTTGTAGTGAGTGTAGTAGTGTAGTAGTTGTAGTGAGTGTAGTAGTGCGGTAGTTGTAGTGAGTGTAGTAGTGAGTGTAGTAGTGCAGTAGTTGTAGTGAGTGTAGTGCAGTAAGTGTAGTGAGTGTAGTAGTGCAGTAGTTGTAGTGAGTGCAGTAGTTGTAGTGAGTGTAGTAGTGAGTGTAGTAGTGCAGTAGTTGTAGTGAGTGTAGTAGTAGTGTAGTAGTGTGTAGTGAGTATTTGTAGTAGTGTGTAGTGAGTGTAGTGAGTGCAGTAGTAGTGAGTGTAGTAGTGCAGTAGTTTGTAGTGTGTAGTAGTGTGTAGTAGTAGTAGTGCAGTAGTTGTAGTGAGTGTAGTGCAGTAGTGTAGTGAGTGCAGTAGTTGTAGTGAGTGTAGTAGTGTAGAGTGTAGTGAGTGTAGTAGTGCAGTAGTTGTAGTGAGTGTAGTAGTGTAGTAGTTGTAGTGAGTGTAGTAGTGTAGTAGTTGTAGTGAGTGTAGTAGTTGTAGTAGTTAGTAGTGAGTGTAGTAGTGTAGTAGTTGTAGTGAGTAGTAGTAGTTGTGTAGTAGTAGTGTGAGTGTAGTAGTAGTAGTGAGTGTAGTAGTAGTGTAGTAGTGTAGTAGTGTAGTAGTTGTAGTGAGTGTAGTAGTGTAGTAGTGTGTAGTAGTTGTAGTGAGTGTAGTAGTTGTAGTGAGTTGTAGTAGTGTAGTGCAGTGTAGTGTGAAGTAGTTGTAGTGAGTGTAGTAGTGAGTGTAGTAGTGAAGTAGTTGTAGTGAGTGTAGTAGTGAGTGTAGTAGTGAAGTAGTTGTAGTGAGTGTAGTAGTGAGTGTAGTAGTGCAGTAGTAGTGTAGTGAGTGTAGTAGTGAGTGTAGTAGTGCAGTAGTTGTAGTGAGTGTAGTAGTGCAGTAGTTGTAGTGAGTGTAGTAGTGCAGTAGTTGTAGTGAGTGTAGTAGTGAGTGTAGTAGTGCAGTAGTTGTAGTGAGTGTAGTAGTGAGTGTAGTAGTGTAGTAGTGTAGTGTGAGTGTAGTGCAGTAGTGTAGTGATGTAGTAGTGAGTGAGTGTTTTGTAGTGAGTGTAGTAGTGGTAGTAGTGGTGTAGTAGTGTAGTGTAGTGTAGTAGTGCAGTGGTTGGTAGTGTAGTAGTGTAGTAGTGCAGTAGTGTAGTAGTAGTGTGCAGTAGGAGTGTAGTAGTGCAGTAGTTGTGTAGTGTAGTGCGAGTGTAGTAGTGTAGTGTGCAGTGAGTGTAGTGAGTGCAGAAGTAGTGTAGTGTGAGTAGTGTAGTTGTAGTGAGTGTAGTAGTTGTAGTGAGTGTAGTAGTGCAGTAGTTGTAGTGAGTGAGTAGTGTAGTAGTGTAGTAGTTGTAGTGAGTGTAGTAGTGCAGTAGTTGTAGTGAGTGTAGTAGTTGTAGTGAGTGTAGTAGTGAGTGTAGTGAGTGTAGTAGTGTAGTAGTGTAGTAGTAGTAGTGTAGTAGTGTAGTGTAGTGAGTGTAGTGTAGTAGTAGTAGTGAGTGTAGTGAGTGTGTAGTAGTGCAGTAGTTGTAGTGAGTGTAGTAGTGCAGTAGTTGTAGTGAGTGTAGTAGTGCAGTAGTTGTAGTGAGTGTAGTAGTGAGTGTAGTAGTGCAGTAGTTGTAGTGAGTGTACTTGCTCCGTGGCAGTGTATAATATAATACATGACACCCTGATTTCCCCTAAGAGCTGCTCGTCTCCTCACTCACGCCCCCGTGTGGCAGGGCAGATAATAACAACCTGCGAACATTTCCTCCACACATCAGTACAACACCTGTCAATCAAACCCCTCGCACGAGTCCCACACACCCGTCACATGACCTCGTTATCATCCGCTTCACTTTGTCAGATCTAATCACGCGTTAGTGAGACATCACACACTTCCTCCTGTCCGGGGAACGTCTTTAAATATCACTTTAAAAAAAGATTGATTGTTTTAATGAATTCATTAATTAATTACCCTTCATTAAGTGTGCGATTGTGGAGGGAAAAAAACGGTCATTCAATTATTTGTGCCCTCTCTCTCTCTCTTTCGCTCTCTCTCTTTCACTTACTTTCCCCCTCATTCACTCCCTCACTTCTTTTCCTCCTCTCACTCGCTTCCTTCTCCTTTTATTCCCCTCTCACACTCTCCTCTTCTCTCCATCTTTTTCCACACTCGCCCTTTCACTTTCCCTCTGTCCTTCTCCGTATTTATCCTTTGTTCCACTCCCCTGCTCTTATTCTGCTGCCCTCTCTCTCTCTCTCTCTCTCTCTCTCTCTCTCTCTCGCTCTCTCTTACTCTTTATCATTTCCCACTCCCTCTCTCGTTTCATTTTCTCTCTGTATTTCTTTTCTCACTCGTTCTCTCTCTTTTGTTTTTGTTTCCACTCTCACTATTCCCATTTCTCTCTATCTTTCTCTCCCCCCCCACTCTCTATTTTCCACTCTCCCCCATTCACCTTTTTCTCTATTTCTACACCCCGTTTTCACTCTCTCTCTCTCTCCTTCCCTGTATATGTCTTTTTCCTTTTATCCCCTTTTCCATTCTCGCTCTCGCTTTCTGTGTCTTTTTCCACCCTCTTTTCGCTCTTTCTCTGTATTTGTCCTTTTTTCATTCGTCCTCTCTCTCTCTCTCTCTCTCCCTTTTTATTCTCTCGCTCTCCCTTTTTTATTCACTCTCTCTCTCCCTCTCCCTCTCTATCTCTCTCTCCCTTTTTATATTCTCTCTCTCTCTCCCTTTTTATATTCTCTCTCTCCATTTTTATTCTCTCTCTCCCTCTCTTTCTTTTTTTATTCTCTCTCTCTCCCTTTTTAAACTCTATCTCTCTCTCCCTTTTAAACTCTCTCTCCCTTTTCATATTCTCTCTCTTGCTCTCTCTCTCACTCTCCCTTTTTATTTTCTCTCCCTATCTCTCTCTCTCCCTTTTTATTCGCTCTCTATCCATCTCTCTCTCTCTCTCTCTCTCGTCTCTCCTCTCTCCCTCTCCTCTCTCTCTCTTTTTATTCTATATATAATTTTATTTAATTTATTATATAAATCCGCTCCTGAATTTATTCGCTCTCTAATCCCTTTTTAAACTCTCTCTCTCTCTCTCTCTCTCTCTCTCCTCTCCTCTCTCTCTCTCCTCTCTCTCTCTCTCTCTCTCTCTCTCTCTCTCTCTGTTTTGCAGGATCGTACCTCACGCACGAAGCCAGCGGTCTTGATGAACACGGGGAAGTGCAGGAAGCGTTCCTCAACGGGAACGACACGAGTCAAGGCAAGAAGGAGTATCTACTGTAACAGCTCACGGAGAATGACCACAGGGCGCACATCACACACACACACACACACACACACACACACACACACACACACACACAGGTGGAAAGCCACTTCAGCAGTGCCATAATGAAAAGAGATAGAGAGAGGGAAGAAAAATGCCTAATTAAGATTGAGAGACATCAGAAACAGAAAACACACACACACACACACACACACACACCACACACACACACACACACACACACACACACACACTTTACTGTTTTTCCTTGTTTTAGTATTTACACTGCGATTACCCCGGGCACTGGAGCACCTTTCTAAAGAGGTGTTTAGTAATTCACACACACACACACATTCACAATCCCTCCAGAGAACCTCTCCGACGTTCCCTACATCCCTTTTTCCCCTCCTTTTTATCCGGAATTCCGCCTTTTATCACACAGAAATGCAGAGAAGTGTTATTCCGAGAGGAAACGGAATTTTGTGAAAGGAGGAAAAAAAAGAAAAGTCGTAAAGTAATAGTGCGAATATGTATAGATGCTATAGACCTCTTTATATGTATAGACACACACACACACACACACACACACACACACACACACACACACATATATACATACACAGGCACACACTGACATAACGGGGGAAAAAAACAAACAAACATATCTCTCAAGTCATTATTTGTATAAAAAAAAACAAAAAAAAACAACAACAGTAAATTAAACGAATCTTTTACGGTTTTCCTTTCGAGCGCATTACCGAGCGATGCTATTATACTAACACGAAACATTAGCCTAGACAAACAAAAACAACGATCTGTTGCGCGGAAAAAAAACAAACAAAAAAAAAAAAAAAACATTTTTAAATATTCATATATATATATATATATAAATATATTTCATTTGTCTTTGAAGAAAAAAACAACAACAGCGTTTTATTTTATATTCATTATGATTTCGACTATGATTGTTGTTCTTGTTAATATAAATTGTAAATGTTTTAAATTGGTATAAACAAGACCCTCCCCCCCACCCGCCCCTCCCCCCCTCCCCCATCCCCCAAAAAAACGCATTTTTTTTTTTTTTTTTTTTTACGTTGCAATTTTATCGCTCTTTTATCCCGTTTTTATTTCTCTCTCTCTCTCTCTCGTCGTCTCTTCTGTCATCGTCGTCTGTGTGCCGAAACGTCCATGTCCTTCCGTCCGTCCATCATTCCTTCCTTCCTTGTCTTCATGATTTTTTAATAGTCTCCACGTCACTGTTGATATAGCTAACCGTGTCTTTTCTTTATAGAGGAAAAATTCCAGAGCACGAATAAAAATAAAAAATATTCCAAAAAAAAAAAAAAAAAAAACATACAAGAGAAAAGAGTCGTCTTTTATTTTTTATTATTTATTTATTTATTTATTTTTTATAAATGAAGCAACAAAAAAAAAAAACGACGTACAGGAGAAGAGTCATCTTTATTTATTTATTTATTTTATTTATTTTTTCAAAATAAATGAAGCAACCAAAAAAAAAAGGAAATGGCTAAAAAAAAAAAAACGTACAGGAGAAGAGAAAGTCATCTTTATTTATTTAGTTATGTATTTATTTTATTTATTTATCTGTTTATCTATTTATTTATTTTAAAATAAATGAAGCAACCCAAAAAAAAAAAAAGGAAATGGCTAAAAAAAAAAAAAAAAAAACGTACAGGAGAAGAGTCCATCTTATTTATTTAAAAAAAAAAAAAAAAAAAAACAAAAAAAAAAAAAAAAATTATTTATTATTTATTTATTTATTTATTTATTTATCTGTTTATCTATTTATCTATTTATTTATTTTAAAATAAATGAAGCAACCAAAAAAAAGGAAATGGCTAAAAAAAAAAAAAAACGTACAGGAGAAGAGTCATCTTTATTTTATTTATTTATTATTTATTTATTTTTATTTATTTATTTATCTATTTATCTGTTTTATTATTTTATTTATTTATTTGTTTATTTTAAAATAAATGAAGCAACCAAAAAAAAGGAAATGGCTAAAAAAAAAAAAACGTACAGGAGAAGAGTCATCTTTATTTATTTATTTGTTTGTTTATTTATTTATTTTTAAATAAATGACGCAACAAAAAAAAAAAGGAAGGAAATGACACCAAAAAAACCAGAGCCGTCTTTATCTATCTATTTATTTATTTAATTAATAAACGGTGCGACAAAAAAAAGGAAATGGCAACAAAAAAAAAACCAAACATACAAGAGAAGAGTCGTCTTTATTTATTTATTTTGTATATAAATGGCACAACAACAAAAAAAGAAAGGAAATGGCTAAACAAAAAAAAAAACACGTCTTATTTTATATTTTTTTAAATAAATGACGCAATAAAAAAGAGAGGAAATGACTCAAAAAAACATGTCAGAGAAGGGTCGTCTTATTTTATCAATGAAAGAACAAAAAAAGAAAGGAAATGGGTAAAAAATAAACATTTTGGAAAAAAAAAACATGCAAGAGAGTCGTCTTTATCTATTTATCCATCTATTTATTTATTTATTTAATAAATGGTGCAACAAAAAAAAAGGAAATGGCTAAAAGAGAAAATACAAGAGCCATTATTTATTTATTTATTTATTTATTTTAAATAAATGACGCAACAAAAAAAGAAAGGAAACGACAAAAAAAAAACATGCCAGAGAAGAGTCATCTTTATTTATTTATCTTGTATATAAATGACACAACAACAAAAAAATATAGTAAATGACCGAAAAAAAAAACGAGAGAAGAGTCGTCTTTTTTGTTTTAAAGAAATGACGGAACCAAGAGAAAAGAAAGTAAATGTCTAAAAAAAATAAAATAAAAAAACACAAGAGAACAATCGCTTTATATATATATATATATATATATATATATATATATATATATATATATATATATATATATATATATATATATATATATATAAATATATATATATATATATATATATATATATATATATATATATAATATAAAGAAGCAAGAAAAAGAAAGGAAATGGATTTTTAAAAAAAAGAGCGCAAGAGATCGATGCATTTATGAGGACTATAAAAGAAAGAAAGGGATGAGGAGGAGGAGGAGGAGGGGGGGGGATGGGGGGAGGGTATTTAAATGGAGTGCGACGGCCGTACAAAGCGAGATAAAAATGAGCGAAGGTGAAAGAATGAATATAAAGAATGAATCATAAAGATGATGGGGTGGAAAAAAGAGAGAGCGAGAGGAAGAAAAAGAGGGCGAGAAGGAGGGATCTGTGGAAAGCTAGTCCATTACACCGCCATTATTTCCGTGCAATCAATTTTTTTTTCTCGACGACAGAACACACTCGGTGAATGTTTATTGCCGGAGTGGGGGTTTTTTTTTTTTTTTCTTTTTTTTTCTTTTCTTTTCTTTTTTTTTTTCCTTCCCAGAGCCGACGGAGGTCGTTGGAATCGCTGATCGATGTGTTTGTCCTCCGCCGATGCAGAAGCGCAGTAGAGGCCTGTCATAAAAAGAGAGATTGTCAAGCGGCAATCAAAGCCATTTCTCCGCCGCTCGATCCTCTCATCAGACGCTTGTGTGCAAAGGAGACGTACAGGCGCAGGCTTTTTCCTGTTCAGGGCGGGCCGTAAAAACCACCCGAAGCAGGCGATGCTTTACGATGAGAAGAACAAAAAAAAAAAAAAAAAAAAAAACGAGAGTTAGAGGCCATTGAAAAGTGATCAACAAGGATCCTGCTGTATTTAGAGGAGGGGAAAAAAAAAGACGGGTTGATTTACGGCATTTGAAACACTTTTTTCCCTTCGTGCCTTATGTTGCGTTTGGTTTCGCCGATTATTAATTTGCATAAAGCATTAATATGCGCATGTTGATTAGTGTGTTAAAGAATTGATCAAACGTTTTTCATTTAAGGTACATTTAGAACACTAATATATATATATATATATATATATATATATATATATATATATATATGGGCACGGTGGCTTAGTGCGTTAGCACGTTCGCACTTCAGGGTCCGGGTTCGATTCCCGTCTTGGCCATGTGTGTGTGTGTGGAGTTTGTGCATGCTCTCCCCCGTGCCTCAGGGGGTTTTTTTCTCCGGGTTCTCCGGTTTCCTCCCCCGGTCCATAAACATGCACGGTAGGTTGATTGGCACCTTGGAAAATTGTCCCTAGTGTGTTGTGTGTGTGTGTGTGTGTGTGTGTGATGGGTTGGCATTCCATCCAGGGTGTATCCTGCCTTAATGCCCATAGACGCCTGAGATAGACACAGACTCCACAGACTCCCCGTGACCCGAGGGAAGATCGGATAAAGCGGTAGAAAGATGAATGAATGAAGAATTATTATAAACATAAATATCAGTAAATATCATGTGAACGATCTATATATATATATATATATATATATATATATATATATATATATATATATATATATATATATATATATATATATATATTATATACCGGTATTTATCTCTAGCCTCCAGCTTTTGTTCTATTTATTTATTTATTTATTTATTTATTTTCATCGAACCGGCTTCTTATCTACATACTATGATCTGTGCAGAACGCATATTTAGGAAGCGGAACAGAACAAATACAAATAACGAAAAGTCATTCGTTGTTTTGGTGAATAATATTGATGATCTTATTAACGTTTTGTTTTCAACTTTGG
This sequence comes from Kryptopterus vitreolus, assembly GCA_030449085.1. Taxonomy (NCBI): domain Eukaryota; kingdom Metazoa; phylum Chordata; class Actinopteri; order Siluriformes; family Siluridae; genus Kryptopterus; species Kryptopterus vitreolus. The sequence continues at coordinate 16,687,421 of JACRUU010000002.1, forward strand.
GAAACTTTTTTTCCCCCCCGAGAACGTCCCTGTCGAGTTTATCGCTCTGTTTTCTCCTCGGTCCCCCCTCGGTCCTTAAGAAAAATGCTGCGCTGAAGTGGTTTGGAGGCAGGCGATTTGTTTGTATCGGCAGTGTGTTTTTAGGTCATCGTGTTACTGCGGGATGAGGTTTCTCCCAATTATACCCCCCCCACACACAACAACTCCCCCCCCCACCCCCCCCCCCGCCCCCCCCCCCCCGAATCAATTGTTCGCTAAATTGGCACGGATTTCTTCTCCCAGCTGCCATCAGGACCTGTAACATCGATGAACATCAACGAGAGCTTTCCAGTAGAAGACGAAGAGTATGATGGTATGTTTTGGGATCATATCTGTTTTGTTTGTTTTCATTATTGTCGAATTTTTATTTTACATACTTTATTGATCCCGTGAGGAAAATTCTTTACTTCGTATATCCCAGCTTGCTTGGAACAGCGCCCCCTGGAGCACAGAGGGTTAAGGGCCTTGCTCAAGGACCCAAGAGTGGCAGCTTGGTGATACCGGGGCTCGATCAGTAGGAATGTCAGGGTTTAAGGCCAGCGCCATAAACCGCTGAGATACACCCCTCCCCCTATATATGTTTATTGGAGCTGCGTTTAGCGCGGATATTCATTTTCGATGGAAAAATTCGCAAAAAAAATGTCCCATTTGCCCCAACGTCCTTGGAAGTGGACTCCCTGATGAGTGGATACGTCGATACGGCTGAACTGCAGAGCGTCAAAATGTTCCCCATTCATCTGTATGGGTGCCGGAACGAGTGGGTCTGGGGTTTGCTCTTCATAAAGATATTGGCTTGGTAGTTTGGGCAGATTGCCATTGATCCAAGATTTGTAAGGGGATTGAGAAGCTAGAAATGGGACATTTCCCGATGAAGATGCGAGCGATGCTTGCTGATGCGTTTAATATTTAGCGTTGACTTCGAAATGCTAGCTGGTTCGGAAATACGAGTGTTTAGACACACTTTTGGGCGTTTTTTTTGGGAGGGGGCGGGGCCAGGGACGCACGTGACATCAAATTATCCAGCGTCCGACTTCCGTCGGTGTGCCGAGCGTTTAGACACGTCACATGACCCCGTGTCCGAGTTTCGCCGTTTCGCAGATTTTTCACTACTCTATCTCACCTACGAGTGGATATGTCAATGAACGCGGGGCCGATCGGCAGAGCATTAAATTTCACCATTCATTCTCTATGGGGCCGGAATGTCGCGGATTTCCCGAACATGTGTGAGATTCGGGAGGTATATGATCGTGACCCCCTACGAGTGGATTTGTCATATGTGCATGTCGGACGCTCACAGGTCGAGCTGTGCGGCGCGAAATTTCAACCCCGTTCATTTTCTATGGGGAAAAAATTCTTGGCCCCGGGTTGGGAATTCCGCGGGGCGATTCCTTATCAAAGTAACAGCACACGTTACACCATCGGGCCGCGCGATATGAGGTACGATTCGTGAAGATCGGACAAAAACTGCTGGATGAGTTACGCGGCGAAAATTTGACCGAAGCCAGAGAGAGATTCTAATAGTGATGCTTTGTGCACGCAGCACTCACAATGTGAAAATATAATGTCATCCCGTGTCGGATTACAAGCGGGTTTATAAATCCGGGTGGTATCTTTGGGCGAAGATGAAAGCTCAGATGAAATAGGAGACCCTATACCAAGGGTTCCTGAGCCTGTGCGTATCTGCTCATATCAATCCGGATTCAAGAACCTTGTTCAGCCGCTCGGATCATCCTGGTAGTGCGAGTTCAAAGTGAGTTATAATCCCGAAATTTCTAAAGCCTTCGCCACCAGTCCGGAGCAGCGCTTCATTAGTTAGCGCTCGGCGGAACGGATGGAACCTCGCGTAGGACCGCTGAAAGCTCTCTCGGCCGGTCAGTCGATTGGACTCATTTCTCAAGACACCACTTTATCGGGAGGGAAAAAAAAGGGCTCCGTCGCCTTTTACTCATTAGAACTAATGAAGCCCTTCAGATGGCTTGGAAAAATGTTTTATAACACGTCCAGTCACTTGGAATTAATGCCACGGGATCTATTCATTAAACCGGTGTAAAACGACAACCTTTATCCCAGCCCCGGAGTACGGCCCGGCCCGGCCCTTCCCTTCCCGCTCTACGTTTTATACACCCGCCTGTAATTTCTAAAGTCTACTTTTACCTGAACACCAGTCTAAACTTTTTACTCTGTGAGAGATTTAACTAGAGGTCATGATATAAGCAGGGAGTCCATCAGCCAAAGATCTCCCACTGCGTCATCTTCTTACAGGATTTAAGAATAAAATAACGTACGAGTCATATTTCAAGATACTCGGTTGGTTTTTTTGGGCTCCGAATGTAAGGTTGCCCTCTAGACCGGAAAGGTTTAAATCCAAGGTGCGGGCCCTTGAGTAAGGCCCTTAACTCCCAGTTGATCAGTAAGTAAGTCACTCTATAAAAAGGGGGTCTGTAGTGTGTTGGGAAATGGGTTAAGGATAAAATGTGTGTTTTGTTTTTTTTAATGCAGGCTTTATATACTGTACACTGACCAGGCGGAGCGGAATAATATCGTTTCACCTTTTTGCTGTGGGAAAAACAGCCCTGAAAATTAAAATGGGCTGAAAAGAACAGTAAAGTATTCATTCATTCATTCATCTTCTAGCGCTTTATCCGATCTTCCCTCGGGTCACGGGGAGTCTGTGCCTATCTCAGGCGTCTATGGGCATTAAGGCAGGATAGGAGGCATTAAGGCAGGATACACCCTGGATGGAATGCCAACCCATCACAGGACACACACACACACACACACACATTCATACACTAGGGACAATTTGTCCAAGGTGCCAATCAACCTACCGTGCATGTTTTTGGACCGGGGGGAGGAAACCGGAGAACCCGGAGAAAAACCCCCTGAGGCACGGGGAGAACATGCACAAACTCCACACACACATGGCCGAGCCGGGACTCGAACCCGGACACTGGCGGTGTGAGGCGAACGTACTCACCACTAATCCACCGTGCCCCAACAGTAAAGTATAAATTGCCGAAATTTCTACTTAAATAACGTAACGAAGTAGATATACGCAAATTATTTGCCGCCTCGGCAGTTTAATAGTTAAATGGTCCCGATCCAAAAGTCATCGGGTGCGTTTCCGTGACCCTTCAAAATGTGCGAATTTAATAGAAATCGCTTATGGAAAAGTTTTTGCGCTCGCATGATGTGTTTTTATTTTAGACGATGCGAAATAATTCGCAAAACTGTAATGGATACAGTATTTTTATATAAGTGCGATGTGATTGGTTACGATATAAGTAAGCCCGCCCATTTTTTTTTGTAGTGACGAGTTTTAGTCGCATATAATTGTACTATATATATATATATATATATATATATATATATATATATATATATATATATATATATATATATATATGGCTATATGGCTAAAAGCCTGGCTAAAAGAAATGTTAACAGCAGGGTTGCTGTTCTAACCAGCAGGGAACCAAAAAAAGTGTGAACGGGCCGTCTCCATCTTTATTTCATTTTATTTATTTATTTATTTTTTTGCCTTCTCGGTCCCTTAACCTTTCAATAGCGCTGTGCAGAAGGGGCCGTGTGTGGCCTACACTTGACAGAGAGAAAGAGTGATGAAGAGTTGAGACAGATAAAGCAATAGTCAGACGGGACTACTCATCATGACACACACTGAAATGTCAAAGGCACGGGACAGAGAAAATGAAGGGTTTGATTCCATTCCCACCTGAGGGGTATAAAAAAAAGGGAAATGTTTTTGGTCCAATTTAAACGTCAAGCATTTTTTTCAGCACTATTTACCAATAAATAAATAAATTATAATATATATATATATATATATATATATATATATATATGATATAGAGAGAGAGAGAGAGAGAGAGAGAGAGAGAGATATTTTTTCTTTTTTATTTATTTATTTATTGTATTGTATGTAATAGTGCTGAAAAAAAAAAATATATATATATATATATTATTTATTTAATTCCTACAATTAATTAAATATATATTTAATCTATATTATATATATTTCAAGCATTTTTTTCAGCACTAATTACCAATATATATATATATATATATATATATATATATATCTATATATTTTTTTTTTTTTTTTTTTTTCTTGGTAATAGTGCTGAAGAAAAATGTTATTTAAAAAAAAAAAAAAAAAATATATATATATATATATATATATATATGAGGACCCAATTTTAGCTATGCATTTTATTCAGGCTACACATGAGAAAGATACGTTTGGTCAAATAGCAATGAAATCTGAGGTCAATTATGTTTAAATACAATTATTCCTGACTGCCATCCTGGATTTTATTATTGCTCCCGGTTTAATTAAACATGCTCCGATCAGTCTCTATCGCTGGGCTGTAGTACATGCAGCCAGTTAATCCTTGTGAGGGATGCGATTAGGACAGTGCCATTACTGTTATTTGAGTCGGTTGTCTGGGGAATATTAATTCGAGCATTACAGCTAGCTGACAGGAAATCATAATTATTCCGAAATGCGATGGCACGTCGTTTTCATGGAACGGGCGTTCGCGGTCACTGGGGCGAAAACGGTATTTAAAATCTGCTAATTGGTTTTGGCCTACTGAGCGTCATATTAAGCGAGGAAAAAAAAAGCGTGGATGTAGCGAAACCTGGCATCCCAGCGTTTTGCCTTCTGGCCTTGGCTCAGTGGAACAGGACTTTGAGGGTGTTGGGGGCGACAGACTTTATCTGTCTTTTTAAAGCCAGAGATTCCCTGCGTTTCGTCGCCTCTTCGTGTGAAGACATGAAAAGGACCGGAGGAACTAAGCCGTAAGCCTGGAAGAGGATGGAGGCGAGATAATTTGCCCAAAGAGGCCATTGGCGACTGGGGTCGAAGAGATGCAAAGCGTGGATGGTGTGCAAGGGTAGGTATAGGACAACCAGGAGACACAAGGACAGAACCAGAGCCCGAGACCAGCCGGTGGTTTTCATCTGGACCTCGGAGAGACTCGTGACAACCTGGTGAGACATCACACGCCTCAGATCTATGTAGACACCCAGCAGGATGAGTAGGGGGACGAAGAAAACGGCAACGTCATAGACGTAGACCAGGAAGGCCGGACTGAGGACCGTGTCGTGAGCACAGACGCCCCAGTGGCTGCTGTGAATCTCTGCATAGGTGTAATTGTTCAAGTCCTCCACCAGGAACTTGGACAGGAACCCGCCGTACGGGAGGTATTTGCCGATCACCGATGGGACCAGGTGGTGCGGTTTATGGGTCGTATGGTTGGGCCAAATGAACCCCAGGCCTTCCGTGCCCCAAGTGTCTATGGAGTTGCACACAATAAACTGCGAGAAAGCTGTTACCACCGAGCAAAGCCAGCTGAGGAGCACCAGGCAGAGCATCCGCCGACGTGTCACCAGTCCTGCGTATCTGCAACACAAACGCAGCCAAACGTTCATCTCTAGACCAAGACCAAAGCAACAGAAACGGACACCCTCGACTCACCGGCTTCCCAATCGCCAATGCAGGTGAGTGTTGATGATGAGGAGCAGCAGGAGCCACACCGTGAACTGTCTGACCAGCAGGGGGACGCACACCAGCATGATGCACGTGTACAGGCACTGGGTGTTCCTCAGGTTCAGCAGCACGTTAACCGGGATGTCCAGGGCGCCCCCGATGGCTCCCACCCAACCCAAACAGAGCTTTAGAGACGAGGAAACGCTCTTTGCGTGACGCCCCGAGTCCGGAAGCGTACACAGTCTAACGTTCATGCCGACCACAAACACCGACAGCACGCACTGAGTCGTGGAGAAGAGCCACACCTGATTCATGGTTGCCTGGGAGAGAAAAGAAAACGCTTTAAAAAGATAAAAACACTTCTGTGAAAACCCTCGACTTTAACTTGCCACGACACCCATGACTCGGATTTGAGCACATGATCATTGTATTTATTAGTGATCAGTGTTTTGGTGGTACTTAAGGCTGATTTGTACATCTGGGCAAAGGCTACCGGCATAGCCTAATGCGTAGACCTAAAACAATATGCCAGGGGTAGGCAGACTCCGGCACAAAACTACGGCCAAATCCGGCCCCTTAGTCCCTTTATTTGATCTTTTCCTGTATTTGCCTGACATTCCACCAGGTGGCGCATTAGACACGGTGATACATTCATTCATTCATTCATCTTCTACCGCTTTATCCGATCTTCCATCGGGTCACGGGGAGCCTGTGCCTATCTCAGGCGTCTATGGGCATTAAGGCAGGATACACCCTGGATGGAATGCCAACCCATCACAGGACACACACACATTCACACACACATTCATACACTAGGGACAATTTTCCAAGGTGCCAATCAACCTATCATGCATGTTTTTGGACCGGGGGGGAAACCGGAGAACCCGGAGAAAAAAAAACCCCTGAGGCACGGGGAGAACATGCAAACTCCACACACACATGACCGAGACGGGAATCGAACCCGGATCCTGGCGGTGTGAGGCGAACGTGCTAACCACTACGCCACCGTGCCCCACCGGTGATACATTGAGTATTAATATTATTTCCTTTTATATGTTTCTGGTGCTGGCGCGTCACATCTACCTAATTTGAAGAGCCAATGTGGTCTCCAAGCTAAAAAGTTTGCCCACCGTCCCCAACCCCAACCCCGCCCCTGCCATATGCCGTAGCCTACATCGTCTACATCGTAACCTGACGCGTGTTTTCAATTTATGCTTTAGTAATTGTTTGTTGTTAGCAATTTAGTAATAATTTGACTACATGTACCTCCATTTCGACGTTTATCGGCTCCAGCAGGATGAACTCAAAACACCAACATAGAAACTCAACGACGCTCCGTCCGCCATCTAGTGTTTCGGAGGAGTTACTGCAGAGCGACTCAGAAGTAGAAATGCTTCGTCGTCACTTCGACACAGGACTTTAACGTTCACGTCTTTTCACATAAACTGATTGGATTAAGCAAAGCGACAAAAAATGATCAACGTAACATTATAGCCGTAATAAATCGCCGTACATCATACAAAAATTTTGCCTTCAAATGTACCCATAGTGGCTCGGTGGTTTAGTGGTTAGCATGTTCTCCTTCACACCGCCAGGATCCGGGTGCGATTCCCGTCTCGGCCATGTGTGTGTGGAGTTTGTGCATGTTCTCCCCGTGCCTCAGGCTGTTTTTCTCCGGGTTCTCCGGTTTCCTCCCCCGGTCCAAAAAACATGCACGGTAGGTTGATTCGCACCTTGTCCCTAGTGTGTGAATGTGAATGTCTGTGTGTGTGTGTGTTTGAGTGCGTGTATACAGCGATGGATTGGCATTCTATCCAGGGTGTATCCTACCTTAATGCCCATAGACGCCTGAGATAGACACCGTGACCCGAGGGAAGATCGGATAAAGCTGTAGAAGATGAATGATTGAATAAATGAATGAATGAATGAATGAATGAATGAATGAATGAATGTGCCCATAGTACGAAGGTTTATTACGGCTATAATGTTACTTTTAACAATTTTTTTTTTTACATTTATTTAACCCCAGTGCTGCATGGTTTGTGTATTTCCCCGCAGTACCGGTCATCGAGATCCCACTTTTTTTCTTCACGCTAATAATATTCAAACATTCACCCTGGATAATAACAGAAGCTCATGCACCGCAGCGCACCGCAGCGCAGCGACACGATTAGCTTAATTACCCGTTAGCATGGACGCTCAGGCGCTCCTAATAAAGCGCTCGGAGGCTCCGCGGCCCGGGAAACGCGAGGTCGGAAGAAACCTGCCGGCGAGAAGCGTCCTCGTTACGCAAAGCGTGTCGGATAACCGTCACGAACAACTACTGACAGGGAGTTCACTTCATCATGTGGAGAGGAAAAAAAAAAGAAAAAGAAACAAATGACTGGATGTCGGGGGGGACAGGCTGTCGGTATGACGCTTATCGGCGCTTATCATAATGAGTTTCAGCCTTTCAACAGGCCGGTGACAGTAATCAGTTTCTCCCTGAAATGCCCACGAGGGTTTCATATTAACGAGCGACGCCTTAATCCGGCGCGCTTTGGAAAAAGTCGAGGTGCTCGGCGGTCCCCCCATTGTTTCGCCACTTTTACAAATTGATTACATGGAATAATTAAAGGGTGTAAAAAGGAGAAAACGAAATAATAGTAATCTTCATTCAGGCACTCGTAATTATCTGCTGAATCCATTGGAGCAAAGGCGGCATCGAAATACGCGTTCGTTAAAAGAAGGCCGTGTACGCTTGATTTATTTATTTATTTATTTTCCACCTATTGACGCCAAAAAAAAAAAAGCCGGATTACAAAAAGCTACGCCTATTAGGTACGTGTGTGATAATGGTAAGTGTATATATGTGACGGAAACGAGTGAAAGAAATTACCTGATAAGGTGGATAAAGCGGATTTTTGTCTGCAGCAGGGTGTGTTTTTTTTTCTTCTTTTTATATATATATATATATATATATATATATATATATATATATATATATATAATCTTTCCTCAGATAATCCCTATCCTCCGCTCCTTCGCACGTCGTCTATCTCGGGCTGTGTCGGACGAAAATAAACTCCCTTGCCATAGGCCGCCTTCATCAGCCTCCTCTCACTTCCTTCTAAAGCCTGTGTAAACATATCGATAGTGAGGTGGAGGGGGGGGGGGGGGGTGGACCGGGGGGAGGGGGGGTTGGTAAGGCCAGCTCTTTCCATTAGACCAGTGCAAAGTGCAGCATTGACACAACATTCGCTTGGGAAATCCCACATAAATGAGGGTAGAAGCGGTTCTAGAAAGTGAGGGATGTTGTATCGGATATAAACGGGGATATGAGATTCTTCGAGCAGCGGGTCAGGAATCAAAAAAACGCAAATGGACTTTAACGGCGTGATTAACGCAGCGAGCATTGACTATGTGAGTGATCGGACCTTCCGGAAAGAAACGGGGTGTGCATTCACAACAGGTACGATCTCCTCACTATATTAGCGTATATTACCGTACGGAACCTTACGCAAGCGCATCGCATTCCCAAATCCGTATTACTGCAATAAAGCGCATTTTTACCGAACGCAATAAAGCGCTTCCGTATAACCTAAACACCGTATCACCAGTTTATATGGAAAAGCAACCGGAACACAATTCTTAAAGGAGCCACGTCCCATATTTTACACTTCAAACCGACACTAAACAAAATAACAAGAAATTCATATTAAAAGAATGATTTCTAGAGTAAAATAAATATGAAATAATCAGTGATTAAATTAAAGGGAGGGATTTTGAGAGTGTATAATTCTAACATATGTTACAGTTAGCATGTTACAAAGTATTCATGCGATTTAATCGCGATTAAACATGCTAATCGATTGTCGGTATTGAATTAAACCACGTTCTATTTTAGTTCGTTTGTCATTCTAAATTACAAGACAAGTTCAAATTATACTCTTTTAATACACGTCACAACACGCCAGCGCCCAGCATACAGCCCTGATCTGCTTCAGGACCAGAAATCACATTAACCAAATATGAAAATATTTTATTGCCTTTTTTTTTTTTTGCTTATATTCATATTTTTTTTTTACATTGTTCAGTGAAATGGTCCTTTTATTATTCAGGTTTACAACTTCCTGAACGCCACGGTAAAAGGACGACAGAGAGAGAGAGAAAAAGAGAGAGAGAGAGGAGGGAGGACGGCATTTTTATTTTGCTACCGGTGGATAATTTAAATATTTTTTTTTTTTTCAGAAATACAACAAAGACTCAAATAGACATTGTAGTATGTTACTTGAAAGTAACCTTCAACCCGACGTCTTTACTTGGGAGGAATGTAGGAACGCGGGAATGTCATTGCTTTTTTTTTCCCTGCAGTCGTTCATTGATTTCATAAATGCAACACTTTTCGTTTATACATAACATAAAGGCAAAAACGTTATACTTAATGTTATTTCCAGGGTTTTTTTTTTTTTTTTTTGTGGCTCCCAGTGTTTTCTTTACTGTGGGGAAACACCACAGTGAGGGTTGCCGAACCCCTGGACCAGGTGGACACTTGATCCATTTACTCGTTTAGTTTTCTTCGTAACGGTAACGCTTCGATTTTAACCCATTGTGTTTAACCCAAGCGTGTCGAGAAATCAATCATGGACAATTCCATTGAGACAACATGAACCAGGGGATGAAGGTGTGAACATTAATAGATCTGATTTCATTTCCTGTAGGGGCACGGTGGTGGTTTAGTGGTTCCCACGTTCGCCTCACACCGCCAGGATCCGGGTTCGATTCCCGTCTCGGACATGTGTGTGTGGAGTTTGTGCATGTTCTCCCCGTGCCTCAGGGGTTTTTTCTCCGGGTTCTCCGGTTTCCTCCCCCGGTCCAAAAAAAAAAAACATGCACGGTAGGTTGATTGGCACCTTGGAAAATTGTCCCTAGTGTATGAATGTGTGTGTGTGTGTGTGTGTGTGTCCTGTGATGGGTTGGCATTCCATCCAGGGTGTATCCTGCCTTAATGCCGATAGACGCCTGAGATAGACACAGACTCCCCGTGACCCGAGGGAAGATCGGATTTTATAAAGCGGCTTTTAGATTAGAAGATGAATGAATGAATTTCATTTCCTTTCTTTCTTTCTTTCTTTCTCTCCCCCTCCCCCCTAACAGCAGGTTGAAAGTGTTTGCTCATTGAAATCCATCATCGTCGATACAATTCAATTGCGATGACGTGAGCGGGATCCATCATCTTCATCTTATCGGCTTCAATTCTAAATCATTACCACCACCAGGTCCCCCGTCCGCCGTCATTACAAAAGCAGCCTCTAGTGGCGAAACACTGGAACTGCACTGATGTTTGTTTTTGCACGTGAGACTTTCAAATGTCTTTATTATAGAATTACATTTATGAATTGATATATTTGTGTTTTTTCACATTTTGCACATTTTCATGGTTCAGTATGGTGTTTTTTGTTATAAAGTCAGTTATATATAACTATATATATATATATATATTCATTCATTCATTCATCTTCTACCGCTTTATCCGATCTTCCCTCGGGTCACGGGGAGTCTGTTTCTATCTCAGGCGTCTATGGGCATTAAGGCAGGATACACCCTGGATGGAATGCCAATCCATCACAGGACACACACACACACACACATTCATACACTAGGGACAATTTTCCAAGGTGACAATCAACCTACCGTGCATGTTTTTGGACCGGGGGGGAGGAAAAACAGGGGAGAAACCGAGAGAACCCGGAGAAAAACCCCCTGAGGCACGGGGAGAACATGCACAAACTCCACACACACATGGCCGAGACGGGAATCGAACCCAGATCCTGGAGGTGTGAGGTGAACGTGGGAACCACTAAACCACCGTGCCCCTCCTATATATGTGTGTGTGTGTGTGTGTGTGTGTATATATACAGTATGTGCTCGATGTTGAGTTTCCTTACACACTAATAAGAATCCAACATTTGCATAAAGCGTCCGTATTTCTCCGCGTGCTGATTACAGTATTAAAAACTTTTAATGTACAGATTAATCGTCAATTCATGACATTCGCGATGAAATATTTGAAACCATCGATAGGGTTGTTGTTTTTGTTTTTGCATCGCAGGGATCTCTGGCATCAGGGTTTGTTTTGTTTTGTATACCAACCCTAGCTGTTGGTATAGACATGTATTTGACTACCAGCACATTTGATCTTTCAATAGCTGAAGGATTTTCCTCTCCAGGAATCATCTGTTATTCCACCTCATACAGTGCAGCGCTGTAAACCAAAGCGCGCCTGTTTTCGATATTAAACTCGTATTGAGGCTTTGGACTCCGACACACATTCACGTACACCTCGCTCTCTAATCCCGTCCCCTCGCCGTGTTGTCTGTGCCGGGCGAGAAAAGCAAACCGTCTGCACAGAATAAAGAGAACTTCCTTGTGCGAATGCAGATTCTCCGGAGAACATGCAACTTGATAGATTCCTGCCCGAGCTCATTTAATGCCGGGCATTGTTCCGTCGATCTTCCCTGCCAGAAATCTAACATTTATTCCCCTTTCTCTGGAAGTCTACAAAAAGAGCGTAATGAGGTGGAAGCGCTGTTCGGAATGTGACGCCGCGCCGCTAATTTCCATTGTTTTCCGAGCCCCGGTAATTACTCGCGACTTCCTTTGTTTCGCTGTGCGTTCGGTAAATCGCGTATCGTGTGCTTTTAATTTGGCGAGGCGAGGATTAATGATGAAGTTTCGAATTCGCCCGTTTGTTTGTGTGCTCGGGCAAAGGAGCCATGATGAACGATTTCCCCCGGGATCATTTTATTCGCAGATAGTGACGACGCTGCTAAAGTTAACACGACGACGTTAATGAAGTCATTGCGATACGACGTTGCGCTAATGTGTTCTCGCCGTTCAACTCTGGTGTGAAATGACGGGTTGTGCTTCGGTTTAGACGGATTACGATTGCAGACCGAACACGGGGCTGGTCGGTCTACAACTGTGAGAGTATTGATGAGATTGATAGTGAACGATCATGCTTAATGCATATTTACCTGCAGAATACTAGTGTATCAATGCTATCTTACTTATAACTAGGGCTGGCAATCGATTCAAATGTATAATCGCCATGAGTTAACGCGTGACTAATTATTACTTTACATTAATACTACGTTTCATGTTTCTAATACTGTAACTTACTGTAGCAGATGTTATAATTATATTGTACGTTTCACATTTCGAAATTTCGCCTCACACCGCCAGGATCCGGGTTCGATTCCCGTCTCGGTCATGTGTGTGTGGAGTTTGTGCATGTTCTCCCCGTGCCTCAGGGGGTTTTTCTCCGGGTTCTCCGGTTTCCTCCCGGTCCAAAAACATGCACGGTAGGTTGATTGGCACCTTGGAAAATTGTCCCTAGTGTATGAATGTGTGTGTGTGTGTGTGTGTGTGTCCTGCGATGGGTTGGCATTCCATCCAGGGTGTATCCTGCCTTAATACCCATAGACGCCTGAGATAGGCACAGACTCCCCGTGACCCGAGAAGATCGGATATAGCGATAGAAGATGAATGAATGAATGAATGAATGAATAAAATGATTGATTATTTAATATTTATTTTACACTTTGAATATAATTTCGTTGTTATAACATTTTCAAAAGTAACTGTAATTTAATTGAAAAAAATTTCGCAGTAACTGTAACAGATCACTGTTACTTTTATTTTGTAATTAAATTACAATACGCTGTTACATGTAACTAGTTACGCCCCAACATATATATATATATATATATATATATATATATATATATATATATATATATATATATATATATATATATATATATATATATACTTACTTTATAAAAGTAAACTAACTGATCACATTTGATCACTTTCATTCGTCCACTAGATGGCGCTTGATGCAAATTGCATCCTGAGTGCAAGTAAGTCGAAAGTGACTAATTTAAATCGCACGTTTTTCTCGCAGTAATTGTAACGGAAGACGAAGACTTTTATTTTATATTTAAATTACGTAACGCCGTTACATTTACATTTGCGGCAGCATTTGGCAGACGCCCTTATCCAGAGCGACTTACAACTGAGCAATTGAGGGTTAAGGGCCTTGCTCAAGGGCCCACCAGTGGCAGCTTGATGGCGGTGGGGTTTGAACCCATGATCTTCTGGTCCAGAGGCCAACACCTTAACCACTGGGCTACACCACCTCCCTCAGTTATGGTGTTACTAGTTACTCCCCAACATATATATATATATATATATATATATATATATATATATATATATATATATATATATATATATATATATATATATAGATATATATATATATATATATATATGTATATATATATATATATATATGTATATACATATGTATGTATATATATATATATATATATATATATATATATTACTTTATAAAAGTAAAGTAACTGATCACATTTGATCACTTTGATTCGTCCACTAGGTGGCGCTTAGTGGAAGTCATAACATCCTGAGTGCAAGTAAGTCGATACGTGAATTTAATCGCACGTTTTTTTTTCGCAGTAATTGTAACGGATAGTAACTTGTTGACTTTTATTTTGTATTTAAATTGCGTAACGCCGTTCCGTGTTACTAGTTACTCCCCAACACTGGTCCCCAACACGAAGCTTTTCCTATTCCCGTTTGTACAGTGCACATGCGGGAGCGTTGCCCTTGAATCGATTCGCGTCCCCGCCCCCATTTGTATTTCTCTCTCGCTACACGTCGCGATCCTTACAGGCAGGGAATCGCTGATAATAATATTCAAATTATTATTAGCAGCGGTAATTGTAGGAGACACGGGGATTAGCCAAGACTCCAAATCCTGTAAGAGCTCACGGCAGTGCAGACCTCATTGAACACGGCAATTCGACTCAGACTAAACGCCAGGGACTTTGTGGAATTCCAAAAAAAAAAAAACAAAACACACAAATCACTGTAGGCTTTTCGCTCTCCAGATCCTGAGCTCCACTCGTCTGTAGGAGGAGGAGTGGGAAGAGTAGAGCGACTGCGGGATTTGTGGGCCTTTCTAGCCGTCACTTCCTAACGCCGTAATAGGATTGTTTGTGTTGGTTGTCACTAGATGAGTTTCAGAGCAGCACTTGCTTTTTATACTCTGGTGTCTCGCTATAGGTGCTTGGATTTGTCATTAAACGTTTCCCAAGGACGGAAACATCGTTAATGTCGATGCGTCGTGAGTCGGCTGTAGGGCTTTTAACGTTTATTTTAGAAAGCAGATGTGTTTTGTAGACTGGATGTAGAGAATTGGTGTGGGTGGGGTGTGGGTGGGGTGTGGGTGTATGCGACATCTGCAGGATTAAAAGGGTTTCTATTTACGATGTGAACACTTTTCTCACCCGTGCTCGGGCTGAGCCGTTGGACGCGACTGAAAGAATAAGGTCGCGAGGACAGCCGGCGTTCGGCAGGTCCCAGAGAGTCTTGGAATAGCCACTGCTCGCCTATCCAGCTGAAGTGGTTTGGGCACGTCCTCTGGTCGACTCTCATTAGCGCTGTAGCAAAGTCGTCCCGCCTGGCTGAACAATCCTGGGACAGGTTACAGCTCACATGTGCAGGACGCAACAGGTTTATATGATCCCCTGGACTTATTCTGGGTATTCGTTTGACATTCCGAGCCGGGATCCCGTGAGTGCAAATCCAGGAGATGATACAGGTGCTGTGCATCGCCAAAAGTGGGATTGTTTGGGCCCACTAAAGAGTGGAAAGACTTTAGGAGATGCTGCCTAATATATCCCACCCACGAACAGGTGTTATCCTTTTTACTGGTCTTACCGCACTTATCCACAGCGACTTACATCTTTTGAGGGTGTTGGTGCTTGGTGGTGGGATTCGAACCTTTCCAGTCCAATGCCTTAACCCCTGGGCTACCACCTCCCTATATTTGGCTACGGGAGCATTCAAGTTTCCCTTCTCTCGGACTATGAGATACAATCCTGTTCCCGCATGACAGTCCGGGTTCGATTCCCGTCTCGGCCATGTGTGTGGGGAGTTTGTGCAGGTTCTCCCCGTGCCTCAGGGGGTTTTTCTCCGGGTTCTCCGGTTTCCTCCCCCGGTCCAAAAACATGCACTGTAGGTTGATTGGCACCTTGGATAATTGTCACTAGTGTATGAATGTGTGTGTGTGTGTGTGTGATGGGTTGGCATTCCATCCAGGGTGTATCCTGCCTTAATGCCCATAGACGCCTGAGATAGGCACAGGCTCCCCGTGACCCGAGGGAAGATCGGATAAAGCGGTAGCAGATGAAAGAATGAATGAATGAATGAATGTATATATCGAATTTCCCAGATTTTGCCATTGTGGTGTTTTTTTTTTATCCATTGTTTTTTCATGAGGACGGTTCATCCAATCCGGGGTGGACCGCATCCCTCCATTGTTCTCCAGATCCACTTCAACCTTGAAGAAGATAAAGCGCGTACTGAAGATCAAATGCGCTACTGAATAAATCAAATGTTTACCCGCAAAGCCTAGTAATGGTGTTTGTGAGCGCTACAAGGAGGTTAAGAATCTCTTTAGGGCAAAACAAGGAGAAATGTGTTTCTTTTTCCGTCATATTGTGCACTACCAGCGCCGTAGGGTTCATTCATTCATTCATTTTCTACCGCTTTATCCGATCTTCCCTCGGGTCACGGGGAGCCTGTGCCTATCTCAGGCGTCTATGGGCATTAAGGCAGGATACACCCTGGATGGAATGCCAACCCATCGCAGGGCACACACACACATTCACACACACTTTCATACACTAGGGACAATTTTCCAAGGTGCCAATCAACCTACCGTGCATGTTTTTGGACCGGGAGGAAACCGGAGAACCCGGAGAAAAACCCCCTGAGGCACGGGGAGAACATGCACAAACTCCACACACACATGACCGAGACGGGAATCGAACTCGGATCCTGGCGGTGTGAGGCGAACGTGCTAACCACTAGGCCACCGTGCCCCCGCCGTAGGGTTTATTATTATTATTATTATCCCTCCATTGTAATGCAGTCCGGACCAACCACAGTGATTGGCTGACAGGTCTACATCGTAGCTGATGGAGAAACACAAGTGCATATAGCCTTTTTGTTGTTGTTGTTGTTGTTGTTGTTGTTGGTTTATAGACTTTATGCAAGTCGTTGTGCGTCAAAAGGCCGTTTTTGAATTCGATTCGTGTCCCATATGACGGGCGATGCGCTCGCAAATACCTGTTCGATTTAAGCGCCTTTTAATCAACCTGCTAGAACAGTCTGGAAACAGCCCCTGTCCTAGTTACAGAGCTGAAATGGCATGGCGAAACACTACTCGGGCACTTCGAACAAGGCAGCGAGCACCAAATTGCAGATACAAAAAGGAAAGAGTCATTTCAAATGGTGTTATTCTCAACTATTGATTCACTTCTGAAACCTCTTTCCGCTGTATAATTGGCTCGGGGACACAATTGTGAGAAATCCTTTCAACTTCTGCAATTTTGGTATTTCTGCAATGGGAGGGGAGGAAAAAAAAAACAGTAATATTCAATCAGATATTTTTACTTTAATAGAGGCAGCGGTGGTGGGGATCCGACTGACTTTTCCTTTAGTGGGGTGTAAACGCATTAAATATAGCAGACGTACTGGAGCTTTGGGTAATGGGTACACTGTGAAATTATTTCCAATCCACAGGCAAGGGTGATAAAAAAAAGAGGTCCCAGTTTAAAAGATGTGATAAAAGAATTAATGGGAACGAGAAGAGTTAAGGGGGGAAAAAAAACGTATTTGCGATACTTGAGTGGAATAATGAAAAATGACACAGAAAGGAAAAGTATTTACACAAATGTTCAGTGATATTCATGGGATAAAATCTGAAGGGGTTCCTAATAAAGTGTCAAATTCTCTGGTTAAGTAGATTTTTTTGGTATTTTACTTTCACTCATTACATTTTTATAATATATATCTCCTGACCATCACATCTATCTATCTATCTATCTATCTATCTATCTATCTATCTATCTATCTATCCAAGCCTACACCCACTTATCTATCTATCTATCTATCTATCTATCCATCTATATATATTTCTATATATCTATATATCTATCTATTTTCTATACAAACCTACACCCACTTATCTATCTATCTATCTATCTATCTATCTATCTATCTATCTATCTATCTATCTATCTATCTATCTATCTATCTATCCATCTATATATATTTCTATATTTCTATATATCTATATATCTATCTATTTTCTATACAAACCTACACCCACTTATCTATCTATCTATCTATCTATCTATCTATCTATCTATCTATCTACCCAAGCCTACACCCACTTATCTATCTATCTATCTATCTATCTATCTATCTATCTATCTATCTATCTATCTATCTATCTATCTATCTATCTATCTATCTATCTATCCAAGCCTACACCCACTTATCTATCTATCTATCTATCTATCTATCTATCTATCTATCTATCTATCTATCCATCTATATATATTTCTATATATCTATATATCTATCTATTTATTTATCTATACAAACCTATCTACACTATCCACTATCTATCTATCTATCTATCTATCTATCTATCTATCTATCTATCTATCTATCTATCTATCTATCTACCCAAGCCTACACCCACTTATCTATCTATCGATATCTATCTATCTATATCTATCTATCTATCTATCTATCGATCTATCTATCTATATCTATCCAAGATCTATCAATCTATCAATCTATCTACCTATCTATCTTATCTATCTATCTATCTATCTATCTATCTATCTATCTATCTATCTATCTATATATCTATCCATCTATATATATTTCTATATATCTATATATCTATCTATTTTCTATACAAACCTACACCCACTTATCTATCTATCTATCTATCTATCTATCTATCTATCTATCTATCTATCTATGTTTATCTATCTACCTATGTCTACGTCTGTCTGTCTATCTATCTATCTATCTATCTATCTACACACAAATCTCTCTCTCTCTATAGATATATATATATATATATATATATATATATATATATATATATATACTATAATCTATATCATATCTCTCAATCTCTCTCTCTCTCTCCTCTCTCTCTCTCCTCTCTCTCTCTCTCTCTCTCTATATATATATATATATATATAGATAGAGAGAGAGAGAGAGAGAGAGAGAGTGAGAGAGAGAGAGATTGGTATAGATAGACAGACTGGTAGATAGATAGATAGATAATAGATAAGTGGGTGTTGTAGGGATAGATAGATGGAGATGGATGGATGGATGGATGGATGGATGGATGGATGGATAGATAGATAGATAGATAGATAGATAGATAGATAGATAGATAGATAGATAGATAGATAGATAGATAGATAGATAGATAGATAGATGTGATGGTCAGGAGATATATATTATAAAAATGTAATGAGTGAAAGTAAAATACCAAAAAAATCTACTTAACCAGAGAATTTGCCACTTTATTAGGGAACCTAATAAACAGTCACTTATAAAAACGACACGGTTGTTTGTGCACTTGAGAAATGAAAACATTTCCTGGGATTGGTTGTTCGTGTAGCCACGGATATCAGAAATCACAAAAGCCAGACCCGTGTACATTTCTAGCCTCCAGGACGTTGTAGAGGTGAAGATGTTTTTTTTCTCTCCCTCATTTTCTGAGATTTTTCATTGTAAAGGAGAAAAAGAAAAATATTGAAAAATTGTAGTGTCTCTTTGATGTATGTTACAGTCCTTGTTTTCCCACTGATACAAAGAGTCTACATTCAAACGAGAGAGGAGAAAAAATGGTTATTACAAAAAACACATATTATATATCAATATATAAAATGTGTGTGTATATATATATATATATACACATACACACATACATTTTATATATAGATAAACACACGATAGATGATAGATAGATAGATAGATAGGATAGATAGATAGATAGATAGATAGATAGATAGATAGATAGATAGATAGATAGATAGATAGATAGATAGATAGATAGATGCTAGTAGATAGATAGATAGATAGAAGAGAGATAAGTGGGTGGGTGTAGTAGATAGATAGATAGATAGATAGATAGATAGATAGATAGATAGATAGATAGTGATATAGATAGATATAGATAGATATAGATAGATAGATAGATTAGCAGATAGAGATAGATAAGAGTAGATAGATAGATAGATAGATAGATAGATAGATAGATAGATAGATAGATAGATAGATAGATAGATAGATAGATAGATAGATAGATAGATAGATAGATAGATAGTAGATATAGATAGATATAGATAGATAGATAGATAGATAGATAGATAGATAGATAGATAGATAGATAGATAGATAGATGTAGATGTAGATTTGGCTAGATAGATAAGATAGATAGATAGATAGATAGATAGATAGATAGATAGATAGATAGATAGATAGATAGATAGATAGATAGATAGATAGATAGATAGATAGATAGATAGATAGATAGATAGATAGTTTAGATAGATAGATAGATAGATAGATAGATAGATAGATAGTTTGGATAGATAGATAGATAGATAGATAGATAGATAGATAGATAGATAGATAGATAGATAGGTTAGATAGATAGATAGATAGATAGATAGATAGATAGATAGATAGATAGATAGATAGATTAGATAGATAGAGAGGATAGATAGATAGATAGATAGATAGATAGATAGATAGATAGATAGATAGATAGATAGATAGATAGAGATAGATAGATAGATAGATATAGATAGATAGATAGATAGATAGATAGCTGTAGGTTTGGATAGATAGATAGATAGATAGATAGATAGATAGATAGATAGATAGATAGATAGATAGATAGATAGATAGATAGATAGATAGCAGATTGATGATAGATAGATAGATAGATAGATAGATAGATAGATAGATAAGTTGCTACGTTGGTGTACGTTTGGATAGATAGATAGATAGATAGATAGATAGATAGATAGATAGATAGATAGATAGATAGATAGTAGATAGATAGTGATAGATACGTGTAGTTTGATAGATAGATAGATAGATAGATAGATAGATAGATAGATAGAGATAGATGGATAGAGATAGATAGATAGATAGATAGAGATGATGGATAGATAGATAGATAGATAGATAGACGATAGATAGATAGATGACTTAGTGGTTAGCACGTTCGCCTCACACCTCCAGGGTCTGGGTTCGATTCCCGTCTCGGCCATGTGTGTGTGTGTGGAGTTTGTGCATGTTCTCCCCGTGCCTCAGGGGGTTTTTTTTCTCTGGGTTCTCCGGTTTCCTCCCGGTCCAAAAAACATGCACGGTAGGTTGATTGGCACCTTGGAAAATTGTCCCTAGTGTATGAATGTGTGTGTGTGTGTGTGTCTGTGATGGGTTGGTATTCCATCCAGGGTGTATCCTGCCTTAATGCCCATAGACGCCTGATATAGACACAGACTCCCCGTGACCCGAGGGAAGATCGGCTATAGCGGTAGAAGATGAATGAATGAATGAGGTGCATGTGGAGTGAGTTAACGACATACCTGGCGCGCTAATTATAATTCCTATATCATTCTTATATAATTATAAGTGTGAGATTTTCTTGAGTAAAAAAACGGCGGAAATAAATACGAAGGTGTACGAAGAACTCGGACGATCGCCTGTTTTTTTTTTTCCGTTTTACACTTATCTCCGTTAGATGTGACTTATGGAACCGCGTAGTGGTTTTTTTTATTTCAATAGACAAGTTCTAATTAAAGTTATTGACTTTCTTTTTTTTCCCCGTGACATGCTACGGAGCGGATATTAAATGACCTGCTCGGCTCGGAATTCTTCATGCTTGTGGTACGTTTTTGAAAAGAGCGAAATGTGGGCCGCCTCACTTAATGGTGTGTGAGTAGGAAATAAAAAAAAAAGAGAGAGAGAGAGAGAGAATGAATAGAGGTGGCAGCACAGAAATTAAATCCTTGCACCAACATTTTATTATATTTTTGTCTCCTAACTGGCTGCTGCCTGAGATAGCCGTGTTTATTAGCCCTGGGACTAAGAGACACCAAATACAATTGTTGAACACAACTATAAAGGGGTGGAAATAGTTTAACGGAAGTTTAGACGGGGGGGAAACAACGTCAAACAAATAAAATGAAGAAAAGTAATATCGGTTGAGTGCAAGTTTTTGGTGTTTTTCTTTTTGGAGAGAGAAATTATGCGTGTATCTTGTTTTTGTTTTGTTAAGTTCGAAATTGCTTACAAAGTCATTTCGCCTGATATTTGGGATTTATTTTTCATATATGGGAATCCGGTTCCAATAAACAGAATGGAATAATAACATTCATTCATTCATTCATTCATCTTCTAGCGCTTTATCCGATCTCCCCTCGGGTCACGGGGATTCCTGTGCCTATCTCAGGCGTCTAATGGGCATTAATGCAGGATACACACTGGATGGAATGCCAACCCATCACAGGACACACACACACACTCACACACACAATTTTCCAAGGTGCCAATCAACCTACCGTGCATGTTTTTGGACCGGGGGAGGAAACCGGAGAAAAAACCCCCTGAGGCATGGGAAGAACATGCAAAACTCCACACACACATGGCCGGGACGGGAATCGAACCCGGACCCTGGTGGTGTGAGGCGAACGAGCTAACCACTAAACCACCGTGCCTGGAATAATAACAGTAGATTATTATTAGACACAGTGCAATAGTGCAGGAGGGTCTCCAGCCAGGGCTTCCTTGATTGCTTTACATTGTTACAGTGGCAGGAATCGCAAATCAAACCCTATTTCGTTTTAGCGTTGAGTTGGGGGGGGGGGGTGGATGGGGGGGGGCGAGTTATTGGCCTGTTTGTCTGGCCCCGTTGGAGTGAATGGGTTTAATCTCAGCCTCAATAACTCAAACAAAGTAGGCCTATAAATAATGTCAACTTGGACCTAATGTGCTCAGTGGAAAGATGGGGAATAAAAAGCACTCTGGCTGGAGGGAGGTCTGGGCTATTTATTTCAAAGGGAAATATGTCCCTGCTGGCAATCAATTTGGGAACCCATGATCTCCAGTCACTTCAAATATATATCCTTTCCCCCCCCCCCTCATATTAAGGTTAACATGATGTGTGTGAATATGTGTATGTATGTATATATATATATATTGGCACCTTGGAAAATTTTCCCTAGTGTATGAATGTGTGTGTGTGTGTGTGTGGTCCTGCGATGGGTTGGCATTCCATCCAGGGTGTATCCTGCCTTAATGCCCATAGACGCCTGAGATAGGCACAGGACTCCCCGTGACCCGAGGGAAGATCGGATAAAGCGGTGGTATTTAGAAGATGAATGTATGAATGAATATATATATATATATATGATCGGAAGATCCGGGTTCGAGCCCCGGTATGGCCAAGCTGCCACCCTTGGGTCCTTGTGCAAGACTCTTAACCCTCTGTGCTCCAGGGGGCGCCGTATCACGGCTGATACCCAGCGCCCTGACCCCAACTACCACCAATAATAAGATGGGATATGCAAAGAAAAGAATTTCACTGTGCTGTAATGTATATGTGACAAATAAAGGCTATTCTTCTTCAAATATGACCTTTCATAGCAAACTTTTTATATGTGTGTATATATATATATATATATATATATATATATATTGTGATTTTTTGTGTTTCGCAGGCATTAGGGCAGGTTAGAAGTGAGCGCCCCCTGGTGGGCAAACACTTTATGCCTCTGACTCGAAATCAGTGCAGAGGCCAAACTCGTCTTGATAGCAAAGGCCTGCATACATCTGTCAGTATAAACTGATATCATCAAACATAGTAAGGTAGGTGGAAAATGAAGTTCAAAACGTAAAGACAACTTTACGATCTTTATTTACCTTCATAAAAATCGTTATTAACCACAATAAATAGTGGCATCACGGATCAATTCCATGCTGAACCCCAAAACAAGCAGACATCCTTGTTTTTGTTCAGTGATGATAAATATTGGAACATGTCAGATTGATTGTTTAAACAATTACTAGTTTTGAATGCCCATTGAGCTCTGGTGTTCACCTGCTGTCAAAAAGAATAAACTAGCACGAACACCAGCGAGCTGAAAATCAAAAGCTGAGAAAACAGGAAAAATCAATCAGACCTCTTGCACAGGCACGGGCCATCGCCAATACAGCAATCTGAATAAAAGAAACCACGTACTAACAAGCAGGAAATGAACAGGTCAGCTAAGAAATAAAGAATTATACTCACTGACAGCTACGAAAGCTACGGACGTCTGCCACAGGGTGAGCATGAACGTGTCACGGATCATCTGATAAAATGGCTTTATCAGAAGTGTTTTTAACCGGACGCCAGGCTGTAATTCACCTATATAGAATAACGGGGTTTGGGTGGGAACCAATTTTACAGGTTAATTCATTTACTATTATAACATTGATCAATGGGTATTGAAAAATGGGGTCAATCACAGTGATAATATCTATATATATATATATATATATCAGATATATATATATATATATATATATATATATATATAATATATATATAATAATATTAATATAATAATATAATAATAATAATAATAAAAAAAAAAAAAAAATATATATATATATATAGTATTTATTCTACTATAATGAAAAAATTATATATACAAAATAGTGTATATATATATATATATATATATATATATTTATTATATAATAATAAAACAATAATATATAAAAAAGAGCGTTTGTATTATATATTTATTATATATTTATTATATATATTATACAATAATGTTTGTATACATATATATATATTGTATTTATTATACAATAATAAAAAATTATATATACAAAATACTGTATGTATGTTATATATATATATATATATATATATATATATATAGATATATATATATATAGATATATAATATACAGAATATAAATACAATAATATAAAGAAATACAAATAT
>JACRUU010000002.1:16716939-16731939 GCA_030449085.1 Kryptopterus vitreolus
TCTCCAGGACGATGAAAAGAGATTTCTCATATTTGTCTATATAATGTGTGTACATGATGTGCATATAATAAAACAAAAATAATAATATATATATATATATATATATATATATATATATATATATATATATATATATATATATATATATATAATCTCAGCTCATATAAATATCTTTCTTGTGCGTCTCTGTTCCAGGTTTCAGCTGCCATCAAGAAGTCTTGAAATGTAAAATAAACCTTGAGAACTGATCTGTGGTCTTGTGATCTGTGCTTAGGTTTTTCCTCCAAAGCATTCTCGTAGGCTTTGACTGTGCAAGGGCTCTGCTCAAGTTTTGGTATTTTAATATTTCATATTAATCTTTAACCTCCTTTAAAATCGTCACTCTCGACATCCTTGAAGCTGCTTTTACCTGTTATAAATGATTGAGGCAGGCCGTTAAAAGTTGACATTGGCCAGCAAGGGAAAAGGTTACGTCACGTCCCGTGTCTTCGTCCTCCGAGTGGCGGTTTCTCTATAATTGTGTCCATTTCAGATTTTTCATTTTCCTGCCAGGGTCATTTCCTTTATTGAATGATATTTAGAACAGCGCACGTTAAGGTCAGTTGAAGATGACACGTTCAGATGGACAACAGCGCCATCTAGTGAAAAATAGTTTCACTATATTTCGCCGGAGTCTTGCTGTCGGCAGATACGTCATTTAATTATCAATTTCAACTTGTGAATCTTCGGATTTTTTTTTTTTCTAACTTGTACCTTGTTTTATTATGCAAGTCTTTATTCCACAGAGGCAACGCTATAGAGCAGCTGTGTACAGAACCCCGTGTTTATAGCGTTTTGATTAGTGTGGTGGTGTATTTACAAATATACACGTGGTGTATTAATCCAGGGAGGGGAAGGAGCAATTAACCCACTTAATCGTTAATTAACAATTAACCGCTACAATGAAAATTCTCAAACGCCTCCTAAATAAACCTGTTTGCGCGTAATGTTCACCGAGCCAGCTTCAGGATGTTAATCCAGGCATCCTCGTGTTTACCATGATTTTATGAGCTGTCAAAAATGCAAAATCCACCGGACCATCTTCCTGCTAATGTGAGCAAATTCTAACAAATATTCTAACAGCAAATGGGGACTAAATGTGGTACTGAATGATCAGAAAGCACCATTAAAATCATACGTTTGGGTGTCCGAAAGCGTTTGTCCGTGTAGCGTATTAACGTGATGCTCCATCCAAGCAAATTCCAATTAGAAGGTCACGTGATGTATCCTCTGTGAATAAATTTAACCTTTTGCAAGTATAAATAAATACGTGTGCGATGTACAACAAACGACGCGCATTTATGTGGGATTTACGGTATATTCTACAAAAGCGCGATGATTATCTGGTTAATTTACATTAAACGCATTTGGCAGGCGCCCTTATACAGAGCAATTTAGGATTAAGGGCCTTCCTGAAGGGCCCACTCGTGGCATTTGAACTTGAAATCCCGAGACCAATGACTTATCCACTGAGCAATACTTATTTAGATCAGAGAATGAATCTATTTAAGATTACTGGTATAAGCAGAATAATGCAACGTTGCTTAAAAGATATAAAATATATATAAATGTGTGTGTGTGTGTATATATATATATATATATATGCAGTAAACACACAATGTTCCAGAAACCCGATAAAACATCGCATTTATCGTTCTAAAATCGTTTTTTTTAATTCCAATATATTAAGGTTGAAATCAGAATTCTATTCATGTATCTGTCTTTGTGCACAAGTTGTTTTTTCTCTCCTTTTTCCAAGTAAAGGGAAAACATAGTGCGGGTTTTCATTCCAACCAATCAAGCGCGACACCTGATCGTAGTTGAAAATAAATTTGTCGTGGGCTGGTTTGTTTGTTTGTTTGCTTGTTTGGTTGGAACGCACACTTGCACCCACGCCGGTCCTTCGTGGAAAAAGACCCGTGACATGTATGTATAACCAGTGTTGGGAAGGTGACTTTGTAAATGTAATAGATTACAGATTACATGTTACCCTATTCAAAATGATCAGAAAGTTGTAATATATATATATATATATGTGTGTGTGTGTGTGTGTGTGTGTGTGTGTGTGTGTCGATTTTGGGATTTGTCAATTTAATTACTCATTTTTTCTTCTCAGTAACTTTAACGAATTACTGTTATTTTGCAATGTTTTTTTTTACGTCACGCCGTTACATGTAACTAGCGACTTATCAAACACTGTATATAATATATTGATAATATAATCTAACTGTTTAACCGCGTTTTATTGGCTCGTTGAATCGAATCCAGTTGCGTCAATTGCCTTTATTGAACACCAGGGGGAGACAAAACATCATGCACACAAACCTTCAACAACAACAAAAAAAACGCCACAGTATAGCTTTAATACACATTTTCAGAGATTTGGTTGTACGGAACACACACTTTATAGCGATATTCTTTAACAAACAACAACAACAATTTGCTTCTCATGTGCTCCTATTGTACAGAAGTTACATTGTTCCCCTCAGCGATGTTACATTAACCAGTAACTCAGAAACCAGGGACGCCGTAAGTGTTCATTAACTCGATCCTTTAACCTCCTGGATTCCATTCCGAGTTGTAGATCCCGGGTTTTTACGCTGGTCTCGGAGGTCTCCGGTGGTTAAAGCGTGTTTATTACACGGTAGCCGTATACAGAGGGTTATAAAGAGAAGAAATACAGTATCGCGTTTAACAGCGGGATGGTGTGTTGGTCTCGGTGTGTTTGGGGCCCTCGGTGTTGATAAACCTGACTTGATGTGCAAACACGAGGCGCTCATTTAAATCGCCCATAGAGGCCTTTCATCGCACGTCTTCTGGAATATGAACCAGAATACATGCTTCCCCCCCCGCTACCAGCTGTTCTGACCTCCTGCTCCTCCCGCCACTCGTCCCCCTCCTTTCTTTCATTTGCTAGCGAGAAAGAGAGATAAACAACGTCCTTGAGGCCTACGTGTGGAATGCTCCCCCTTTAGAGGTGTTGTGGGTTGTTTTTCTTTTGGGATGGCGGAGGTTTTTATGGCCGGTGGGCGGAGAAGCCACAAGAATTCGTAGCGATGAAACCAAAAGATAATCGAAAGAGACGCGATTGGACGGCGTGTAGCGACAGGATCAGAGGAAGATTTGTGCGTGTATGAGGGACGTGGTAGCTGCCGTGGTAAAGGTCTCCGGACCGGAAGATCTGGGTTCGAATCCCACCACCACCCACACCAGTGGGCCCTTGAGCAAGGCCCCTTAACCCTAACATGCTCATTTATAAGTCGCTCTGGATAAGCGTGCAGCTTTTTTGACAAGACGACGTCGTTGAAAAATTAGCTTCCTAACGCACCTATAGATGGCAGCACAAGGCTACACGCACAGTCACAGGGAGCGCCAACCTTCACAAGTCGGTGTGCTATTTCGTCACAGTCTGTCATAGAGAACCAAGAAAAGCGGAGAGACGATATTTTATCCGAACGAGTTGACCCGCCCCCCCCCCCCCCCCCCCCCCCCTCCCGTTCAGGGCTACGTAGTCATGGCGCCATTTTACTTATTTATTTATTTTTTAAAGCGCGACCGCATTAAAACGGCAGTTCTTCCCTTCGTGTCGGACGCTTCGCCCGTCCCGTATCCTAGGAGACGGTCCAAATTAAATGCGTGCTAATGGAAAACGGGTCACGCCCTTAACGACAAGTGCCTTTGTGGCACGTTAGAAAAGCGACACCGGTAATTATTGGCTAATCGAGTCAAAGCGACTGGGGTTTTTTTTTTTGAAGCTCGTGCAAAAGACGCTGAATCATAGTAGCAGGGCTTTTTACGTAATCATGGACCATCATGTACTCGTGTGTTTCCAGATGGACTTGAACGGACAAAGAGAAAGAACACCGTGACCCACATGCAGGGCCTTTTTTACAGACGATTTCCATCTCTTTGGTTCGAAGTGTAACTATGGTGTATGTGGGCAAGGCTGGACGATGGAAGTCGACGTAAAATGCATGCAATGCATTACTGATACACAGGAATGCGCTATTCAGTCAGGGAGTCACGCGTCAAGAGTCAGAACGAAATATAAAGGACGTAAACGGGGACGATTTAAATGACTGACAACCTATCTGGCCGTTTTTTTTCTCCTCTTTTATCTTATCAACAGACACACATATACCCCATACAGAACTGTCGCCTACCTGGTGTTTTTTGTTTTTCACGCCTCCGGACATTGTTGCGTGGTCGACGCTTGTGCTGGGAAGTTTGGATCATTTTAGCGACTCGAACGAATCTTTTTTCGTCATTTCGGTCCTTTCGATCATTTCAAAACGACTATGTCTACGTTATAGCTCGGCACCTGTTATACGTTATAACTAATACCTGTATGTCGAGACCTTATTTATCAATAAATTAGTGTTGGCATAAAAATAAACGCTTGTTTTCCGCACTCCGAAAGAAAGAACCGTCGTCTCGGTCGTGTGTCGATCCATTGGCGTATACTTCCATGTTCGCAATGCAAGTTGGCACTCAATAATACAAGTTAAATTTTAATACACATCTTTAGTCAAAGCAGTCCAAGGGTCGACTGTAGGGGCGAAACGCTATGAATACGGGTAACGGCAAACAAACAAGCCGAGAAGCCGATCGTAGATCAGTTTGTCGAGGCACCGAGATTGAATACGTGTGGTGAAAAGTAGCTGGCTGATCTGTGAAGCTCCGTGAAGGCTGGAAGGATATAGAGCGTCTCCAGTCGCTCTGGATAAGGGCGTCTGGGAAATGCGTCAACTTTTTTGACACTCGTACCTGCGTTTGCATGAACATGTGACCATTTTTCACCAGTCGTTACGGCAATTTTTTTGGCGTGAGAAAACGCCGTCGTTAAAATGTGTGTTTATTTTTTTTACTTTTTAAAAACGAGACTTATCGTAACTCGCCTATAGATGGCAGCACAAGGCTACACGCACAGTCACAGGGAGCCCCAGCCTTCATAAGTCGGTGTGCCATTTCAAACCGTCGTAGAGACGTATTTTTTGACTAGCATGTACACTTCCAGGTTAGGCAGACCGACGAGTCCTTGCGGGAAATGTTCCGAAAAAATAAAAACGTTACATATAAATATACCAACAACAAAAAAAAAAGCTGTTATGTATCTACTGCAAAAAAGTCAACTAAAATGAAGTGATAGAAGGTCGGAAGCAACTTAACTATTGCGTATATAACGTATATTTTTCCGTGAGAGGGACCGAAAAAAATGCAGGTCTCTACCTTATTTATTTATGCCTGTGAATGCTAACGAGTAATCGGGAATTACACGTCTCCATCTTGGAATAATGATTTCGCAACAACTCTTCCGATCACATGCCTTGAGAGGGCCAAGAATGTGTCCCGAATAAGATCCGTATTTAAATATTTGCGGGGTGGAGTCTCACAGCTCTAGGGCATAGGCTCGGGTTTCTTCTCTATGTCTAGGTTCGGCGGATTTCCTTCCCGCTTGATGAATTGGGGACTCCAAACTGCCCCTAGGTATATTCCACGGGTAGGCACCCCCAACCCCCCGCCGTCCCCCCGCCCTATTTTTCCATGTTCTCTTTATGAGATCAAATAGTCCCATTCCCATGAGAAGATAGTCATGTGCTGCTCTGAGGTCACGAAGGCAAATAGTATTCAGTAATATTTCTTTATTCTTGACTAAAATTGGTGGCCAGAACAAAACCGAAACCCAAAGTTTCCTGATAATCTTTATACGACGTGGATCACGCATTGATAGCATTTCTAGCATTGCAATCCTGCAGCGACATGGTTTGATCCTCGCTGTCTAGGGTTTCTTGTAATCTCCCTTTGGATGCATTGCGCCCCCCCCCCCCCCCCCCCCCCCCCCCCCCCCAAAAAAAGAGATTTGTCTAGTTTCTCATTTTGGCCTCATCCTGTCCTTATGATTGGTCCAGAGGGTATTCCTGCTTAGTGGCCAGTATTCCTTGGGTGGGCTCCCAAACTACTATTACTGTCGATTGACTTGGATAAGTAATTACTGGCAAGGTTTAATCTGCAAGATTTTAGTTCAACGCTGAGTCTTAATTCTCGCGTATAGACGTCTTTCCTAGATACTAATACTTTAGAATAACGACCGCAATGCAGTGAGGTTTTCTTCAACCGTCCAATCACACGATTCACAAGCAACACCGGTTGTCGGTTCCTTGTCCAGTGACGGGAGTTCTCCAGCAAAGAATGCGCATAATTACCATCATCTTGCCGATCACTGTGTTGCCTTTCAGTGAAACAAGGCTGAAACTACATAAACATATTTATTGGATGTGGCAAAGCTTGGAGATCCAGACCTGCTCCAGCACGACACTGAACAAATCCTGCTGGATCCAGCAGGAAGACCTCGAGTGGCCACTTATAGAGCACATCGCAGCAAAAGCAAAAGCAAGAAATCTGCAAAACAGTCCCTGGGAGTGGGATCCAATTTTAGTGCCTTGTTCGAAGAAGGTTGCTAAATGTTGTCCACCAGTGGATCCAGATCCAGTACTTCTATTCATCCACCCTCTTTTTGCTCTAAGGCGCTGGGTCACTGATCGGAAGATCCGGGGTTCGAGCTTTTCACCAAGGCCCAGTATCTCCCTTGGGTCCTTGAGCAAGACCCTTAAGCCTCTGTGCTCCAGGAGGCGCCGTATCAAAATAATTTTTAGTGAGGGGGTGTTGCTCAGTGATCTATGGCGCTGGGCTGCTGATTGGAAGATCCAGGGTTTGAGCCCCGGTATCGCCAAGCTGCCACCCTTGAGGCAAGACCCTTAGCCCTCTGTGCTCCAGGGGCGCCGTACCATGGCCGACCCTTTGCTCTGACCCCAGGTACCAAACAACGAGCTGGGATATGCAAAGGAAAAGAATTTTCAGTGAGGGGGTGTTGCTCAGTGGTCTAATGCGCTGGGCTGCTGATCGGAAGATCCAGGGTTCGAGCCCCGGTATCGCCAAGCTGCATCCCTTGAGGCAAGACCCTTAACCCTCTGTGCTCCAGGGGCACCGTACCATGGCTGACCCTTTGCTCTGACCCCAGCTACCAAAGCTGGGATATGCGCTTATGTATATGTGATAAATAATGAAATAATTTCACGTGGTGTGATGTGCTGTAATGCCCTATTTATATGCATTATTTTTGATAAATAAGCTTTCTATTTTTTTCTGGGGGGGGGGGGGGCTCGCAATCTGTTTTCCCATAAAGTTTACCCATAAATAGGGTCCCTTACTGGTAAGTGGAAATAAATTTTGCTACAAGCTTTCGGTCCGGAAAGGAAAAATAGCATTCTGGTAAAAAAAAAAAAAAAGATCCAAAGCGTACTGGTAAGTAAACATTTTGACCACTTTCTAGCACAAGAAGCATCGGCTAATTACAGACACCCATTGAATTTACAAATGCGTTTTGTTTTAAGGACGTTCATGTAAATGATAATGGGGGGGGGGCTCGTTCCTATTATCGTTCCTCGTACCCGAGCTCGTTCCTATTATCTCGCTACATTTACGATAGCGCTGCGCCGCTTAGCCGAGTCGCTAAATGTTTTACAATGCCTTCTCAGTTGAAAGTGTGCAGTATCCTTGTGTTGTAGCAAAGATGTCCAGTAGCCTTCAAACTAGCTCCTCAACAACCTCTCCAAACCCCGTGAGGACAATAAAGTGTGTGTGTGTGGTGGGGGGGGGGGGGGCACAGGGGTCAAGATGACCGAGCTCGACCGTGTTGTTAGAAAACACACACTGATAGGAGAGCTAAAGAGATTAGTCTTGGAATCTCTTTCAGAAAATCTTTCATTGTGTGGTCTTTTTTTCTTCCCCCTCCACTATATCACAATGTGTGGGTAAACAATTCTCCGCCGTCTTTTTCTCTCTCTCTCTCTCTCTCGCACGATTGGCGAACAATGCGTCCGTTGTCGGTCGGGAACGGTGTGTGAAGAGGAAAGTAAACGCGCCCCGGGAGGAAGCCTCTCCTAGAGTTCATTAGCTAAACAAAGAAGAAGCGAGTCGGGAATCCTCGCGAAATACGGCCTCCGTCCCTCTAGCGTCGACTGTCCCCCCACCACCCGTCCCCGCGGCGTTTGTGGTCAGGACAAGCAGTTGCTTCCGGCGTCCATTGTCTTTACGGTTGGATTCCACCTGTTATGTGGGACAAAATGGATAGAGAACAGATGCGAGGTGGACGTGGGTTTAGGGCTACCGGGGTTGCGCACCTGTCCCCTAACTAAGCTTAAAAAAAAACTGTTAGGCGAAAAGAATGGCACCCCGGGAATGACTCGCTTGCAGAAAAGAATGCAAGAGATTTATTAAGAAAATGTTCGACGCTTGTAATGGGGTGGGGAAGGTCTTATCGGAAGCCCCGGTATCGCCAAGCTGTTGGCCCTTGGGTCCTTGAGACCTTAACATTTACATTACACTGACATTCTGCAGCATTTGACAGACGCCCTTATCCAGAACAACTTACAACTGAGGCATTGAGGGGTAAGGGCCTTGCTCACGGGCCCACTAGTGGCAGCTTGGTGGTGGTGGTGGTGGTGGGATTTGAACCTGCGTTCTTCTGATCCAATGCCTTAACCTTAAACTTGCTGTGCTCCAGGGGGCGCGGGATCGTGGCTACCGTGCATGTGCTCCGACCCAAACACAAGCTGGGATAAACAATGTCACTGTGCTTTAATGTATTCATCTTCTACCGCTTTATCCGATCTTCCCTCGGGTCACGGGGAGTCTGTGTCTATCTCAGGCGTCTATGGGCATTAAGGCAGGATACACCCTGGATGGAATGCCAACCCATCGCAGGGCACACACACACTAGGGACAATTTGTCCAAGGTGCCAATCAACCTACCGTGCATGTTTTTGGACCGGG
This sequence comes from Kryptopterus vitreolus, assembly GCA_030449085.1. Taxonomy (NCBI): domain Eukaryota; kingdom Metazoa; phylum Chordata; class Actinopteri; order Siluriformes; family Siluridae; genus Kryptopterus; species Kryptopterus vitreolus. Next base: position 16,725,811 of record JACRUU010000002.1, read on the forward strand.
GGAGGAAACCGGAGAACCCGGAGAAAAACCCCCTGAGGCACGGGGAGAACATGCAAACTCCACACACACACACATGGCCGAGACGGGAATCGAACCCGGACCCTGGCGGTGTGAGGCGAACGTGCTAACCACTAAACCACCGTGCTATAATGTATATGTGACAAATAAAGGCTATTCTTGCGAAAAAGTCGATTCTATCTCGAGCTTGGTGATCTCCAGCCGGTGGCTTCAGTGGCGTTGCAGGGTTAAACTCCAATGCTTACGGAGACTCGCAAGACGTGGGGATTTGCTAAGGACCTGTCTCTGCCTTTGCTCTAAAAACAGCTCCAATTTAATCTAATCTACAAACTTTCCAGCACTTCTCCTTTGAGCTGATTATATACTCCTGCTGGTATGTTGTTCCCGGTATGTACGCCCTCGTACACGTTTAGGGCGACGTTTTAAAAAAAAAAAAAAAAAAAAAAAAAAAAAAAGCTTTGTGGAAAAAGTGATAAAAGCATATTGGTGTAGTATCAGGGGAATAAAACACATGGGGAATATGGGCCTGTCATAGGGACAATGGGATTGGGTCCAATAATGGTATACCCTGAAATTGCGGACCAAATGAATTCAATTACTAAAATTGACCTTTCTCACTTTTAATTAGCTAACAAGCGATTTTAATTAGCAAAGCAGGGGAGATTGAAAAACCGTGTCATGCTGTAAGGGCTATTCCTCTGGCATCTCTTGACTCGAGGAAGAGTAAGTGCAAATCGATGCAAACTTTCTTCCGACTGATTGGCTAAACATCTCTGTCCTGATAAGGTCTGGTCGACATGGTCCGATAAGTAGAGTAAGTGCTATGCTGTGAGACTCGGGGAAAGGACTTCGGACCGTACGCATTCCCGGGGACACCGCTTCCTGTGGAAATATGCCACGTATAACATTCCTTCTCCAACCCCTCCTCCCTTCCCTCCTGCCAATCATTCTGTCATTCTCACTGTCCTCCGCTCATCCATTACCCAATCTATAGGCTTTATTGGAACAGTCCCCTGGCCTCCGACTGACCTCCTCGTATTTACTCTCTGGCCGTTTCGCTCCACTCCCCGTTACACACATCGCTCGCCCCCTCCACCTCATCCCACGTTCCGCAAACATGAATGTTGCAACAGCAAGCTATTAAATATTTACCAGGCTCCTACACGCAACAACGTAGAGATAAGCTATTCATCCGCCGGCCTGCCTTTCAGGCGGTACGTCCCCGTCGAACGTGCTCAGATCCATGGCTATACGATACGAGTTGGGCGTAAATAAGAATGAACCGTCCGATCGATGGAGGCGTAGTCTTAAAGGATTTATGGGTCTGGTGGGAAGGCTTTGTGAGCTATCGATATGATCGGTAATGGTATTAAGTGAGCGGGAGTTCGCGAGACGGATGTAAGCAAGGCAACCTGCTGCTGCTGTGGTTTAATACGTCGCTCACTTTCAAGGGAGTGTTCAACGACCAAGCGAAGGCTATAGATAACGCTTCAGAGGGTCTCTGTATCACACATACCTCTCACCTGGCCCCTTGTTTCTCTCTTTCCCGAGGCAAATACATTCCACAGCGCGGCCCTTTAGCTCGTCAGCAGGGTCTCTCGTTTCCCGGTCACTCGCCTCCCAGGGTCTTAACTTAGCTTCTGCTTTTGATGCTTTTACCGTCCTGCCGTGTCGTGACTTGTTCCCCATCGATCTCTCTCTCTCTCTCTCTCTCTCTATCATTCTCACACTCTCCTATGCATATGATTAGTGCCTGAGCTCCGCTACTGTATCAGTATGCGATGAATAAACCTGGTCCAGCTGCTCTTGGCCGCCTTAAAAAGCCTCAGTGTGTGAAAGAAACACATGGTCCCCACATGGTCCCAGGGCTGTTCCCAGTGTCCGTCTGTCAGCTCCGGTATCTCAAAGCTCTTTGCAGCGACGGCGTGACACTGGGGAAAGTGGGCCTGCCGCTGCGCTCAAGGAGAATCCTCATGCGCAAACGGAACGCTAATGCTAGAGTTGAAACGAGGACACAGGAAACGCGGGACCTTCAAAATAATACATGATGCCTTTAAGTGTATCCGCTTGGCCGAAACGACGCGATGAGGACTTATTCGTTATTATCGAGATGCGTATCTGTGAGTGCGTGGGGGACTGCGTTATTGCAGAGTAGTGCGTATTAATGGCTCTCGTCATGCTTTTCAAGGGTTTTCCATCCAGTGCAATCAAAAAGTGTTTAATTTTTTTAGTTGTCATTGTGGGGACCTTAATACCATTACCAGCGTATTGTTTTTCATCCTTTGTTCAGAGAGGCAGGAAGTATTTAGAGTGGCCTTAAATTCCTTGAAGGTTTTCCATAAATGTTCAAGCGATGGAATTGGATTACGTGAACCATTTGTTTTTCGGAGACCCATTTAAACGGACCAATTAAAACTTGTTTTGTTGGTATATAGTGGTGGACATTAATGCTGGAATTGTAATTCATATTATTGTACTTAATTAAGTTATATATATATATATATATATATATATATATATATATATAGTATATATCTGTACGGAAGCATTTCTATATGGGGATACTTTTACATTTCAACGTCGAATATTTTACTTGTAATTTCACTTTGCTTTCGTCTCCCCGAAGTCTGAGGATTTACATTTGAATGTACTTTATATTTTACTTCATAAAATCGTTCATTTTACAAGGGGATTAAATATTAACAAGTCCATCCACCAATCAGGGAAGAGCGCCGTCTTGACCGTTACATCGGAATGCAAATAATTGAATTCTTTTACTCAATTAAAAGTTTTAAAGAGGGAAGTTTTGCTTTCAACTGAGATTTATTTGTCCGCTACTGCATTCGGTGATCGAGTTTGTTTTTGTTTTTTTTGGATGAGAGTAGAAGATTTTTTTTTTCTTGAACTGTAACAGATGTTATAATTATATACATTTCTGTCAAAATCTCTCCCTTTAATCCAAAATTATTGATTATTTAATACTTATTTTACTCAGGAAATTATCTTTTAATATGAATTTCCTGTTCATTACAATGTTATTTTGTTTAGTGTTGGTTTGAAGTGTAAAAGTATGGGACGTGGCTCCTTTAAGAATTGTGTTTCTGGTTGCTTTTCCATATAAACTGGTGATACGGTGTTTTAGGTTATACATATATATATATATATATATATATATATATATATATATATAGATATATAATATATATATATATATATATATATATATATTCTATATATCTATATATATATATATATATATATATATATTATATATATATATAGGTTATATATATATATAATATATATATATATATATATATATATATATATATATATATAAAAACACTCTCAGGATAATGATCTCAGATTTAAAATGCGCCATTATATAAGACACGGGTCTGTGTAAATCAGGAAGAGGTCTTGTACTGCAGCTTTTCAAAGGCGCCTATGATCACTTATGCTGTGTATATCCATTTGCATATATGAGGGCTGGAATGAGGAAAAAAAAAAAAGCCCCCGCACCTGTGCTCTTACCCAGTGTGTGCAGTAACACCAGTGTAACAGACAGGCGTTTAGTGCAACATATGCACTTGCCCGGGGGCCGTCCGATGCTACAATAATAGACAGGGTCATGCTTCTCTGCCTTATGATAAATGAATGACTCTTTATTTCATATTTCATCACAGGCCCGGGCTTTTCTCCTTTGCAGCTGCCTCCGTACGTCGGGCGCGAGTTGCGGAGCAGCAGGGCAGAACACACGGCATTTCATGAATAACAATGTAGACGGAGGGAGAGACGAGGCGAGGCGAGGCGAGGTAGGGGAGCTCGATGCCTAATGTTTTCTCCAGTTAATAGGATGTAGATGTCATTGGCAGCCTGGATATTCAGTCTACTCGGGCTGTAGTAATATTACTGGGATGGCCATAAATATATATATATATATATATCATGATATAATACATTTTTAAATAGTTCTTATGCAATCCCATTGCAATGAAATAATGATGTAAAAAATGTTCATATCATATGCATTTCATGGTCCACATAAAAGAAAATAACACAATGGTGATCATGTGACCATGCTCCCCCCCCCCCTCCAACAAAATCACATCCATATTTATCTGAAGGATAAAGTTAAGCCAGGAGGCACGGTGGCGTAGTGGTTAGCACGTTCGCCTCACACCGCCAGGATCCGGGTTCGATTCCCGTCTCGGTCATGTGTGTGTGGAGTTTGCATGTTCTCCCCGTGCCTCAAGGAGGTTTTTCTCCGGGTTCTCCGGTTTCCTCCCGGTCCAAAAACATGCACGGTAGGTTGATTGGCACCTTGGAAAATTGTCCCTAGTGTATGAATGTGTGTGTGTGTGAATGTGTGTGTATGTGTGTGTGTGCCCTGCGATGGGTTGGCATTCCATCCAGGGTGTATCCTGCCTTAATGCCCATAGATGCCTGAGATAGGCACAGACTCCCCGTGACCCGAGGGAAGATCGGATAAAGCGGTAGAAGATGAATGAATGAATAAAGTTAAGCCCTGTAGCTTCGTGGCGTTCATTATAACGTACATAATACAACTCAATCGCAACGGCATTATAAATTCTTCGCCTCGTCGCTTTTTGTATTATTTAGCGCCCCTCCATGGGGGGCCTGATGCGCTTAATTGTTTGAGTGTGTCGGGGTAATTAGTGGTCCAGTGTGTGTGTGTGTGTGTGTGTGTGTGTGTGGTGGTAAAGGGAACAGTCAAAACGCACAGCGGTTTATATCCTGCGTACGTTTCTTAACACAAACGAATTACGTATTATGTAAATTGCACAAAGCAGAAAATTAAAGGGTCATTGTTAAACCGCCGAGGGGCACGGTGGTTTAGTGGTTAGCACGTTCGCCTCACACCGCCAGGGTCCGGGTTCGATTCCCGTCTCGGCCATGTGTGTGTGGAGTTTGTGCATGTTCTCCCCGTGCTTCAGGAGGTTTTTCTCCGGGTTTGCCGGTTTCCTCCCCTGGTCCAAAAACATGCACGGTAGATTGATCGGCACCTTGGACAAATTGTGTGTGAATGTGTGTGTGTGTGTGTGTGTGTGTGTCCTGAGATGGGTTGGCATTCCATCCAGGGTGTATCCTGCCTTAATGCCCATAGAGACGCCTGAGATAGGCACAGGCTCCCCGTGTGACCCGAGGGAAGATCGGATAAAGCGGTAGAAGATGAATGAATGTTTCCGATCCACAAAACTGTGTGGCGTCACAGGGAAACGAAAACAACACTTGTTTGTGTTGTTGCGTTGAATGAAGGCACAAACACGAGGCTCTAAACGACAACATCGAGTGCTATTTTTCGCCTCCATGCATAAATGCGCGGATGGAACACGCAAATCACAGCGCAGTTATATTAGACGAGTGCTTGGTCGTGTATAACGTTACATCGCTCATGAAGAATGGGAGTCGACCCGATGATGTATATGCGTAATGTGCAGCCAATGAGCGCTTATAAACCGTGTCTGTCACGACACGCAACGCAAAAACATTGTTTTATATGTGTGTGTATTATATATATATATATATATATATATATATATATTCATTCATTCATTCATCTTCTACCGCTTTATCCGATCTTCCCTCGGGTCACGGGGAGTCTGTGTCTATCTCAGGTGTCTATGGGCATTAAGGCAGGATACACCCTGGATGGAATGCCAACCCATCGCAGGGAACACACACACACACACACATTCACACACACACACACACACACATTCACACACACATTCACACACTATGGACAATTTTCCAAGGTGCCAATCAACCTACCGTGCATGTTTTTGGACCGGGGGGAGGAAACCTGGAGAACCCGGAGAAAAAAACCCCCTGAGGCACGAGGAGAACATGCAAACTCCACACACACATGGCCGAGACGGGAATTGAACCCGGACCCTGGCGGTGTGAGGCGAACGTGCTAACCACTAAGCCACCGTGCCCCCTGATATATATATATTTATGTGTTTTTGGATTCCCTTTAACGCTTCAACGTACATTTCATAAGCCCCTCCCCCAAGAGCCCCTCCTCCCCTCCCCTTCCCCAAACGATGTACCTCCACCATCTATTCACAGCATTCCTTTATAATA
>JACRUU010000002.1:16734439-16756939 GCA_030449085.1 Kryptopterus vitreolus
TCCCGGACCGGGTACAGCAGTGGCGTTCCAGAAGTGTTTGGAAAACAAGTGTGCATTGGTGTTCCCCGCCTCTGCATGCGCATGCTTGCGAAACCAGCTGTCCTAACAAGTCCCTAATGCGGACTGGCCGAACTCCGGGTTAACGCTTTTCAAAAAAACATGAGCTCGGTGCTTACGGCGTTTGGCCTGTGCACCGGAAGATCGTAGGTTCAAATCCCAAACCCGCCACTAGTGGGCCCTTGCGAAGACCCTGCAATTGCTCACAGTTATATAGGAAGTGGGAGCTCAAGGCAAGGAATACCACTTATAGTGGTTAAGGCATAGGTCGTCAGTTCAAATCCCAACCCTGATCAGTCTGGCACTAGTGGGCCATTGAGCAAGACCCTTAACCTGGAATTGCTCACCATTAAATAGTAGGTGGTATCTCAGTGGTTAAGGCATAGGTCTGTGGACCGGAAGATCGTCGGTTCAAATCCCAACCCCGACTACTAGTGGACCCTTGAGCAAGACCCTTAAACTGCAATTGCTGACAAATATATAGGATATGTAGCTCAGTGCATAAGGCATAGGTCTGTGGACCGGAAGATTGCAGGTTCAAATCCCAGTCTGCCACAAGTGGGCTCTTGAGCAAGGCTCTTAACCTGCAATATCTATATAATTTATATAGTAGGTGTAATTAGTACAATTACATAGGTGTGGGCCCTTGTGGGGGGCACTTGGCGAGCGTGGGGGCCCTTGAGCAAGGCCCTTAACCTGCAATTGCTCAGTGGTTGCGGCATAGGTCTCCGGACCCGAAAATCGCAGGTTCAAATCCCAACCCCGACCAGTCAGCCATTAGTGGGCCCTTGCACAAGGCCCTTAATTGCTCTGTTGTAAGTCGCTCTGGATAAGGGCGTCTGCCAAATGCGATCTTCCGGTCCAATGCCTTAAACCCCACCTTAACCCCACTGTGCCCCCCCCCCCCCCCCCCCCCCCATGTCATTATGTCATCATACAGTGCCTCCTCCTTGTTCCGAGGAATTCTGCTACATGGCAAGGAATACCATAAAGTTGTCGGTATTCCTTGCCGCATTCCGCTTCGTTTCGTTGTAACCCACCCAACACCCCCCCCTTCCCCCCCAGAAAAGTGTGTTTCATTCCATATTTATGATTTGCGCCAATTTTTTTTGGGGGGGGGGGGGGGACTAATCGTCTTTCAAAGCTCGGAGTCGTATTCCGAGCTGCCCGGCAGGCTGCTGAACTGATTAGAGATGCCCTCGTGGTGTTCAGCCTCCGCGCTACCCTGACGCACGGGTTTGATATCAGCCGGGATCTTGGCAGCGTACAGCTTGACAGTAAATCACATCAGCCTGCACTGGATCCCGTTCTACCCCAGCCATCCCCCCACACACCCCCCCCACACCCCCGCCCAACGTACTCGTCCTTCCCGTTCACTTTCTCTTTGAATTCCGAGACTGGCATCGCAGAGCACGTGTCAGAGTCACCCTTTCCCTGAAACGCTCTGTCATTGGTGGCTTAATACCATAATGACTCCTATTATGAGTAGGAGAAGGGATGATGGACGGGGGGGGGGTTGTTTGGAGGGGAAGAAGGGGTGGAGAGTCTGCAGGGAAAGAGTGGGGAAGAATCAGTGGGGAAGGATCGCAGCAGGTCGGGGGATGAAAAGGGTGGAGAGGCAAGGAGGAGTGGGGATGGGTTTGAGGGAGGGAGGGAAAGGTGGAGGGGATGGGTTTGAGTGAGGGAGGGAGGGAGGGAGAGAGGCAGGGAGGGAGGGGTGGAGAGGTCGGGAGGTAACGGAGGGAATGACATGAGGGATTGGCTGCGGATTAGCTTAATGGCCGAGGCTTCAATGTAATGTGTGTTAGTGTGGTGGCACAGTGTGGGGGTAAAATCGGGGGGGTGGGGGGGTGCACACATCACAAGACACACACACACACACACACACAGATCAGTCTACACACAGGTGGACAAACAAGAATAATACACAAATGTTGCATTGTTTCCATGTCTGTTTACTATCATCTTTGTGTACAACAAAAATGCACACACACACACACACACACACACACACACACACACACACTGTTGGACTCGATTCGAAAAGCTACTTAGGGCATGTTAAATGTGCGTGTGTGAGAGAGAGAGGACGAGAGTCCAAGGTTATAAATAGTCATCTCCCGAGACTCCGTGTTTCTGAGGCCTGCTGTTTTGTTTATTGTTTTTGTTTTTGTTTGTGCCTGACTTGAAATGAAAATACCAACACTGTTGGATTAAAGCCAAAGCCTTGCAATGCAGCGCCGTACGCTTGACGGCGAAAAGATTGCACCTTGTGTGTGTGTGTGTGTGTGTGTGTGTGTGTGTGTGTTTTAAACAAAACAAAGAAAAGTGAACACACAACTGACCCTGTGCAAAACCTCCAAATGCTCGTGACCCCGCCCCCTAACACCCATAAACCCCCCCCCCCAAAGTGTGTGTGTGTGTGTGTGTCAGGACCGGACCTGAGGAATAGACCCGATTTGTGCCCATCGGAAAGCGAACATTGGACAGTGATGTCATTAAAGAACATCTGCTGGACAACGACTGCTACTGGTACTGTATGTATATATTTGCATATTTTATGCAAATGAGATCGCAACGCAAAAAAAAGTCTGACGTTGAATTGACTGCATCGGGCTTGGTCTTGAAAGTGAAACCTGGCACTGTTGTGCCAACGTTGCGCCAATATCACATGTCTGAGTAGCTTGGTATGGCGCTACAAGATCTGCTGATCAAGTATTAAGACTCTATGATTTTTAAGATATATATTTATATATATTTAATTGACATTAAATGTTTAATATTTAACTTTTTCAACGTGCCATAAATTCCATGTTTCTAATAAACTGAATTTCAGTTTATAATAAACTGAAATTCTGAATTTCTTGTTATTTGTTTAGTGTTGGTTTGAAGTGTAAAATATGGGACGTGGCTCCTTTAAGAATTGTGTTCCGGTTGCTTTTCCATATAAACTGGTGATACGGTGTTTAGGTTATACGGAAGCGCTTTATTGCGTTCAGTAAAAATGCGCTTTATTGCGTAATACGGATTTGGGAATGCGATGCGCTTGCGTAAGGTTCCGTACGGTAATATACGCTAATATAGTGAGGAGATCGTACCTGTTGTGAATGCGCAGCTAGGGGGCGTCATTCGGGGGGGATTTAGGAAGCGTGATTGGATGCACGTTGCTGTCTGTTTTATATTCCTATCTTTTATATTCCTAACTATATCCTAACAGAGGAAAGGTCAATGCTGAAATGATCTGAAGTGCCTTTATTCATTTTGTTCTTTGTTTCGCTCATCGCCAACAGTGAAGGAGGGGACTCCCCGTGCCTCAGGGGGTTTTTCTCCCGGTTCTCCGGTTTCCTCCCCCGGTCCAAAAACATGCACGGTAGGTTGATTGGCACCTTGGAAAATTGTCCCTAGTGTATGAATGTGTGTGTGATTGTGAGTGTGATGGGTTGGCATTCCATCCAGGGTGTATCCTGCCTTAATGCCCATAGACGCCTGAGATAGGCACAGGCTCCCCGTGACCCGAGGGAAGATCGGATATAGCGGTAGAAGAATGTACTTAATCCGGATTTACCCTCCAATTAATGTGCCTAATATTTAGACTAGTATGTGCAAGGGTAAAATTCCAAACACGAGGGAAACAGGAGTATCACAGTTGATGCACGGACCAGCATTAATCCACTGCGACCGGAGGAACCCGAGCAGAGCGCATCAGTCCGGGCCAAGTTAATTTTGGTACTCTTAGCCGACTTCCTGACCTTTTCCCAGCTAGCGCAGCATCCCACAACCAACCTAAAATGGAAACGGTTTAGAAGTGGCTTTAAAAGAATGGTATAAATCGGCGCGGAGCGAGATCCGATGATGGTTTGATAAATTCACGGAAACAAGTAAGTGAACGTCGACGCTTTGATTTCTGCCACGGTGCCTCGGGGGGGGGGGCTTGTACGGCGAGTGAATTACAAATGAGATGTTAAGAAAGAAGGGGAAAAAAAATAGACAGACTATTTGGGAGGGGGTGTTTTTTTTTTTTTTCTTTCTTTCTTTCTTTCTTTCCCCCTTTGTAAAGTGACAGACCTTCAGACGGACCGATTCGACTCACCTCCATTTCGAGCCCGAAAGACCTGGAAATTATTATTTTCTTCCTGGCTTTACTGTAATGGGAAATCACTTAAGTGCCTTAAGATTGGTAGAAGCAAAAGGAGGGAGGGGAAAAAAAAATAGACTCGTTTCAATGTAACCGCTTGCACAGACACTTCTTGTAAATGGCTTTTTTTTTTCCCCGCCTGCACAAGATTGAGAAATTAAATAGGAAGGAGGATTCAAACGGAGACATTTTAATGCAAATTTACACCATGTATGATTTGGCTAGCACGTTCGCCAGGGTCCGGGTTCGATTCCCGTCTCGGCCATGTGTGTGTGGAGTTTGTGCATGTTCTCCCCGTGCCTCAGGGGGTTTTTCTCCGGTTTTTCCTCCCGGTCCAAAAACATGCACGGTAGGTTGATTGGCACCTTGGAAAATTGTCCCTAGTGTATGAATGTGTGTGTGTGTGTGTACAGCGATGGGTTGGCATTCCATCCAGGGTGTATCCTGCCTCAATGCCCATAGACGCCTGATATAGACACAGACTCCCCGTGACCCGAGGGAAGATCGGATAAAGCGGATAGAAGATGAATGACGAATATATATATATATATATATATATATATATATATATATATATAATATATAGATATATATATATATATATATATATAATGACCATATACTGTGGCTAACATGCATTATGACATCGATAATATGTCTGTTTATGTCTAGACACTAAACCTAAACATCGCCCTGACCAAACAAGTACATTCTATATATTTTCTCTGTGACACACACACACACACACACACACACACACACACACATACAGCAACATCAAGCCACAACAATCCTAGTGTGTACTGTAACATATCCGTGACAGAATTCCATAAGCCTTTTCCACACTCGGCTACACTTTTAGCAGCTTGCCACGTGGAATGGCGAATAGTGACATTTTCCCCCTCTCTTCTTCACCAGGCACAAACAATCGTCTCTTGTCATCCCCTCTGCCCACCGCCTTTGTCCGCTCCTGCCCCTGGACACGCTCGCGAAACACACTCGGCAGCTAAAACTGTCATCCGGACTGGAAAAGCGCCGAGGTCAGACGCCGTGTCAGTCGCCGAGCTTCGACCGGGTCTCATAGAGCTTCATAGAGCCTTCGTCTTTTACGAGGGGAAACTCCGGGTCATGCTGCGCACTGTAGAAAACCCGACTGGAGTAGGGAGGTGGTGTAGCCCAGTGGTTAAGGTGGGACCGGAAGATCACGGGTTCAAACCCCACCACCACCACTAGTGGGCCCTTGAGCAAGGCCCTTAACCCTCAATTGCTCAGTTGCAAGTCGCTCTGGATAAAAGGTATCTGCCAAATGCCGTGAATGAAACCTAAACGTATATGGAAAAGCAACCGGAACAGAATTCTTAAAGGAGCCACGTCCCATATTTTACAATCAAAACCACCACTAAACAAAGAAACATTGAAATGGATGAAAGGGAGATATTTTGCGTGTCATTTAGGTCATTCTAACATTATTAGGATTAGTACCCAAAAACAAAGAAGGTAAGATCGGTTGATTGTTCGACTATCTGGCGAACGAACGATCCGACCCCGACCCAGCTTGGCTCGTGGATGGAATGAATCCGACTGTATTCACATCTTTGTGGAATTTTTTTCCCCCCGAGCGTGCGAAAGCTACACCTGCTTTCGCGCTCCCTCCGGAAAAGTCCAGCTCGAGATGATCAGCCACCATCTGCCAAACAACACGGGCTGATCTGGCCAAGCTGGTAGACCATATTTGCCAGCTGGTAAGTGCTTCGTAGGGCGCAAAGAAATGACATCATTTTGCGAGAGAAGCATGGGCGTGGCGCTGCGACGTTTATTTATAGTATTTTTTATTTTTTTTGCATTCACAGAATGTTACATTCATTGCAAATGCATTTACTTCACTGCAGTACGTAATCCCGAGTTTCCGCGGACGTATCAGAGGGATGAAAACGCCACTGGAGCCTCTGTGACTTTCTGCTGCGCTGTCATGTCCCAGGAATAGCGTTGGGTGATTAAAGTAAGTGCACAGCTCAACATTACACTATATATATAACAAGAGGACGCCCATTTAGGATTCCCCCCCCCAACCCTTTTTGAGGCACAAGAGCTTTATCGCTCTATATCTTTTTTTTTTTTTTTTTGCGTACTCCTTATAGGAGATCGTTTAGAAGCTATTCCAAGAATTCCGAGAGAAATCTGCATCCTCACTGAGGTACTATTGTGTAGAGGCGTCGTTGGCAAAGTCAATATTGGCCCGTCAGATTAGGTGGGTTTTTGAGAGACGGCTCAGCAGGTGTCCTGTCTAAGGAGGAACCGGTGAATGGGTGGGAAAGGCAGCGGTCAGAACGGTTTAAAATCTTCGTCCGAGGGACGACCGTGGAAATTCCCGAATTTGGCGGAATGGCGGTGACATTCCCGAAACTAATCGGCGCACGCTTGATGGAATTATATATGCACATATTTATATATATATATATATTTTTTTTTTTTTTTTTTACATATTATCTCATATATTACCAGTGTTGGGGAGTAACGATGTTGCATGTAACGGCGTTACGTATTTTAATTACAAAATAAAAGTCATTCGTCGACAGTTAACTGAGGAAAAAAAAAAAAACGTTCTATTAAATTAGTTACTTTAAGATTACAAATCCAAAAATCCCGTTTTTTTTTTTTTTCAATTAAAAAAAATGCCACCTGGTGGACAAATCAAAGTAATGCAAATGTTACTTTTTCTTTTATACCTTATTACTACTTATTACATTTCGAATAGGGTCATTTGTAATCTATTACATTTCCCGACACTGTATAAGGCTTTATATCACACCATTACACTAAAGGTAAATATGGACATCCCGGTGTTTTGGTTGTTTTTTGTTTTCCCCCCCACCCACAATCAAACCCTATTCTAGTGAGACAATGAGCACATGGTTTTCCTTCCCATTTCAAAGGTGTCCATTAGACTTTGAGCTCTGTAAAGGGACGGCTTCCACTCCAACCCATGTAAAGCATATCTTCATGGATCTGGCTTAGTGTATAGGGGCATTGTCTTCCCAGAACAGGGTTTGGATTGACGAACAACGCGTACGATATATACGGCTTCGAGTTTGAGAATCGTATATGGGTGGGGAAAAAAATAGCAGGTGTCCCATTAGTTTTATCCGTCTAATGCACGGGTCGGCGGCTCTTTCATCCCTCCGACGAGGCTCCCGGTGGCTTTTGCAAATAATTAATGAGTATTTCATTAAATCGTGTCGAGCCCAGCATACAGCCCTGATGTAATCACATTCACCAAGTATGAGAAATATTTTTATTGCCTTGTTTGTTTTTGTTTTTTTTGCATATGTTCTTTTGTTTGGCGAAATGGTCCTTTTATTAGTCCGCTTGATTGCACGTGCCAGGAAAAGGACGACGGCATTTTTAGTTTTGCTCCCGGTGTATAATTTACATTTTTTTTTTTTCTATAAATACAAGAAGGACTCCAATAGACATTGTAGTAGTATTTTACTTGATATGCTACTTTATTTCGGAGTGTTTTTGTTGCATTGCAGGAAAGTCATTTTGTTCCATTTCGTTTGTTGATTTCATTCATTCATCTTCTACCACTATATCCGATCTTCCCTCGGGTCACGGGGAGTCTGTACCTATCTCAGGCGTCTATGGGGATTAAGGCAGGATACACCCTGGATGGAATGCCAACCCATCACAGGACACACACACACACACACACATTCATACACTAGGGACAATTTTCCAAGGTGCCAATCAACCTACCGTGCATGTTTTTGGACCGGGAGAGGAAACCGGAGAACCCGGAGAAAAACCCCCTGAGGCACGGGGAGAACATGCACAAACTCCACACACACATGGCCGAGACGGGAATCGAACCAGGATCCTTGCGGTGTGAGGCGAACATGAACACCACCGTGCGATTTCATAAATGCAATACGTTATAGTTTAGTTGATACATAACATAAACCCTATTATTTCATTTTGAATGTGTTTTTGTGGCCGTTGCCGGCCCCTGATTAAGTGTATATTCGTGTATGTATAGAGAAATGATACGTTTTTGTCAGGTGTGATTCATCATCTGTGATGAAGGAGGTCTGTATGATGTTTTGCTGGGAACGCGGCTACTGGGAGGAGGTGGAAGTGGGTAGAAAAAGGGGTGGAGGGTCACCTTTTGTGCGAATACATCAAGCAAAGGCACCGCCTGCCGCCCGCATCTCAAGTTTCTTTGAGCGCAGAGGCAGCGGGTGCGCGAGTGTGTGTGTGAGAGAGTGTGTGTGTGTGAGTGCGCGTGCATGAGTCAGTGCCAGTTGAGTGTGTAAGAGAGACGCGCAGAGTGAGATCGGACAGCCGAGCGGGACTTCACAAAGCCGAGGATCCAAGCGCAAGACAGAGGCAGGAGAAGTACTAGTTGAGAAGTGGAGCATGGAGGGGATGAGATCAGGACGCTTGTGGCTCGTGTGCGCTTCACTCGTCTGTATTCTGCACGGTAAGGCGAGCGAAATTATTGCCCCCCCCCCCTGCTTCTTGTTTTCTTCTTGGGGGCTTTTTTTCCACCACTCATTTATTGATATATATATTATATATATATATATATATATATATATATTATATATATATATATATTATATATTTTTTTTTTTTTATATCTATATATATATATATATATATATATATATATATATATATATATATATATACAATAAATTGTGAGCTTTTATATAACCTTCTATGTCGGAGCCGGTAGGTTGCCAGATTGTCTCACCTATCCGAAAAATGTCAATCCGATATGTTTTTTTTTAATATACAAATAAACAACAGAAAAAAACATTTTACGATGATTTAAGGGGACAAAAACAAACAAGCAAACAAAAAAATAAATAAATAAACGCATATTCCAATCTGGCAACCCGGAGCGCGAACGCGTCGGCGCAACAACCTGCGCTTTCACACTGCGGACGCGCAAATAAACAAATAAACAAATTATTGTTTGTTTTTTTGTTTTTAAAAGAGAGATAAACAAACAGGGGTGTGTGATGTGTCGTAGCCGTTCTTCAGAAGCTGTTGCACGGGTGTGTGTGTGTGTGTGTGTGTTCACTTTGTGTGTGTGTGTGTGTGTGTGTCCGGAGGAGTCTTGTGAGGATCCGAAGCTCGTGCCGCACTAAAGAAAGAAACATGTTGCACGAGCACCTTCGTGCATTCGTGCTTAATCCATGTGCATGCAGGTTACACAGGAAAAAGAAAGGAGGAGGGAAAAAAGGAGGGAGGAAAAAAAAAACAGTTTGAGAGCTATTGATTCCTTGGAGCAGGTGTGTGTGTGTGTGTGTGTGTGTGTGTGTGTGTGTGTGTGTGTGTGTGTGTGTGTGTGTGGAATCAGGCTTGGAGCAGATCTCCAGCCAGACCAGTTGGTGCCCACTGACCTACATGGAGTATCTGATTTATGAAGGCGTGCTGCTTCTTCACACAGCTGTCTTTATGGCTGGATCTCCATCCAACATTTGATCACTGTTTATCTGATCATGACGGGACCCGACAAAAATAGCCCCCGGGAGCACGATCCCAGTCCCGGGGAGTGATTAACTCTTGCACCGCTATTTGCACGGGAAAGTGTGTTATTTGTGGTTTTGATTTATTTACCTCTATGCTGTTGTTGTTGTTGTTTTTTTTTTTTTAAATATATTAATTCTCCACCTGTCTTTTGCTGGAATCCTCATTTTCATGTAGGTGGTCCACGTTATTTATTTATTTATTTATCTTTCCTGTAGTGTTTTTTTGTTTGTTTGTTTTTATGAGGCCCCAAGACGTTGTTTTCTTCGAGCGGCTTTATTTGACAGCTGCCTCGAACTTCAGCAACGGGGACATTCGGAAATGCTGACCCCACCCCTCTCTCTCTCTCTCTCTCTCTCTCTCTCTCTCTAACTCTTTCTTTTTTTTCTTTTTTTAATTCCCACGAGGGGGAAACGCACGACTCCCTTTTCCATGTCCGCGTCTCGACCCCCCCCCCCCCTTCCCCGAGTCCGGTGGTTCTGAGGACCGATTTCGCCGGTCCTCATAAGTTTGGATGGCGGCGGGAGAGAAGCGGCGAGGCGGCGTGTCGAGCTACGCCACGCTTCCCTCCTTTGTCTTTTTTTCCAGGCTTATTTCCCGCACTCGTTTCCTTTCCTCAAAATGCTGCTCCAAGACTGACGAGGAACACCCCTTTCTCTTTTCCACCTTTTTCCATCAAAAAACACACACACACACACACACACACACACACACACACACACACACACTAACTACCCCCTACAGTCATCAGTAATTATTATGGAATTAAGGAGCCTTCGAATGAAAAGAAAAAAAAATGCCCTTTCATCTGGGCCTAGAAGATAAAAGCTAAAACCCAATTTTAAGGACCTTTACAGTCTCAGAGGCCACCGGATCAGTTAGTGACACACACACACACACACACACACACACACACACACACACACACACACACACACACTGACTTGAACATGCATTCGCTTATATTGGACCAGGGAGTTGGAATGGTAATGCTGTCAGCTTGCTTGTTTGCAGGGGTGGTTGAGCTCTCTCTCCTCTCTCGCTCTCTCTGTGTGATGTGTGTGTGTGTGTGTGTGTGTGTTGTGTGTGTGAGGGGGGGGGGGGGTGCAGTTTGTTAGATTTTGCATGTAATTCGGGGCCTCTGACTTTTTATTAGCTGTGGTTCAGGAGGGGAAATCAGCCTGGTATATGAGAGGCATTCAACTGTGGACAGGCTGCGTCTAGCCCCCTGACTCTCTCTCTCTCTCTCTCTCTCTCTCTCTCTCTCTCTATCCATCCTTCTGACACACACCAAACACACCACACACACACACACACACAGGTGGCCAACAGTGACTTGCCACAAAACCAAAGCACGCTGGTGCACTGGTGTTAATCCAACAGTGCAATATGGCACTTGGGTGCGACGTTGCGTCCCGTTCATCACCGACACACACACACGGCTCTCTGTTCCCACATAATACTGTCCTCTTGTGTGTTGTTTTGTCATCTGGTTGATGTGATGTATGTGTATGTATGTATATATATATATATATAATCATATAATATATATATATATATATATATATATATATATATATATATATATATATATATATGTGTGGCATACACTGACAATCATCAGTCACTGACATAGACATTAGATATGATCCGAGACATAAGATATATATTATATATATAGATATATATATATATATATATATAATATATATATATATATATATATATCTAAGAATATGTTGGTAGTATGATGTTGTTGGTGGCATTTAGTGTTGTCTCCTAACTCATATATATAGCATATATATATCTATATATATATATATATATATATATATATAATATATATAATACCAACTGTGTTGGTAAAACTGTGTGTTGGTTTGGCTGTACTGACCCTGGAATGTGGGGGTAAGGTAATACATGTGTTTGGATGGTGAGAGGTGGAGGAGGAGGAGGAGGAGGAGGAGGAGGTGGTGGTGGTGGTGGTGGTGTGGTAGTAGGCATTACATGGGTATTACACTCGTTCGCTACGCTCCACATTCGCTAAGCTCCGTGACTATCTAGCGGTTTGCGTTTTTTTTTTTTTTCCCGAACAAATTTTACTTTGCCGACAGGTTTGTTCGCAGGTCGTAAAGTGTTTGTTCGTAGGCTCGGGGAGAGAGCGTGGTGTGTGTGTGTGTGTGTGTGGTGTGTGTATATCTATATATATATATATATCTATATAGATATATATATCATTGTACTGTGCAAAAGTTTTCGGCAGGTGTGAAAACATGCTGTAAACAAAGAATGTGTTCAAAAATATCAATAATGTTTGTCAATGTACAAAGTGAGCGAAAAAAAGGAAAAAATGCAAATCGAAGCAATATTTGTTGTGAGTAATGTTTAGAAGTAGTAGAAGTAGTATAAGTGATGGCACCCCCCCCCCCCCCCCACAGAGCCCCGATCTCAACATCATGGAGTGTGTGTGGGATTACATGAAGAGACAGAAGGATGTGAGAACGTCTACATCCACAGAAGATCTGTGTTTACTTCTCCAAGATGGACAAACAAATAACCAGCCGAGTTCCTTCATAATTTTCCAAGGTGCCAATCAACCTACCGTGCATGTTTTTGGAGCGGGGGAGGAAACCGGAGAACCCGGAGGAAAAACCCCCTGAGGCACGGGGAGAACATGCAAAAACCACACACACACACATGGTCGAGACGGGAATCGAAACCGGACCCTGGCGATGTGAGGCGAACGTGCTAACCACGTGAGAGTATCTATATATATAATATAGATATATATATATATATATATATTATATATATAATATATAATATATATATAATATATATATATATATATCTATATATTTTACGTACATATAAATCTTGTGGTCGTATGTCTGTCATCTCAGAAACCTCTTTAAAAGACCGAATTGCAGCGCTAATTCTCCGGGTGTGGTGCTGAGACACGCTCGAGTCTTTGATTGTGTTGCGTCTGGAAGCCGCGGGTGGGGGGGGGGGCGGGTTTGTAGGGGCATCAAGACGGCTTACTTCCCATTTCCTTTCGACCTCGTAGTGTGAATGAAACCGAGATATGAAAAGAGAGACTTTCGTTTTTACCCTTTTTTCCCCCTAAATACTAGTACTAATAGTACGGCTCTGATGTTCCCCCTGCGCTCTCCGGGTGGCGTCTCCAGGAACGCTCAATGAGCGCACATTGATGTCGGAGGTGCTTTGTCACGTTGTCCGTGACCCGGCATTGATGACCAGGCGTCCCCCCCCCCCCTTTTTTTTTTCTTTATATGTAACTCCCACAAACCCGTGGAGATCGCCGCTAACACCCCCCCCTTGATGACGTGCGATTCACTTCAAATAAAAAAAAAAATAAATAAATAAATAAACAACCCTCCCTTCCTCCCCCCCCCCGAGAGTTTGTTGTGAAGAGTCGTGGCGCTGCCAAGATGTTTCAAACGCTCTCCCCCTCGCACTACAAAGTCCTGGAGCTGGGTATGGACAGGCACAGAGGAAGCCTTTGATTTCATCCGAGGCTCTATTTTTAAAAGGTTGCCCTGTTATTATGGACGAGCAGGAAATACAGAGGGAAAGAAGGAGGAGGGGGGTGGAAAGCGAGGGAGAGACAAACGGAGCGTCGGTGTCTGTGTTCTATATAGGGAGTGCGGTCTCAGCGATGGCCTTCGCGAAAGAGTGGGGTGATTAGGACGCGTCTGGGGAAGCTCTTCGGAGAGAAGGACTCCATTTAGCGTTGCATGATGGGTACTGATGGGATCCCTTTGGGGGTGACTCCGGTGGGGGGGGGGGGGGGGGGGGGGGTCTGGGTCGGTTTAGAATGATGGTTCTTGTCCTAAGTAGCCCTGTTTATGAACTAATAGGAGGCCTGGTACATTAGTGAACGATATCCTCTTCCCCTTGCCCTGTTCCATTACATTCGGATCGATATGGAACTAAGCATTAGATGTCCGCCATTGATCTGTTTTCTTGTTGTTGTTGTTGTTGTTGTTGTTTTTTTTCTTCCTCCACGTCCCTCGCCACCCGACTATCCTCTTCCTATTTAAAACCCTCCACTTTTCCCCCCATCCTTTGTTTCGCTTCCTGCAGGGCAAAGCATCGCAAATATGTTCACAGCAAACACGTCTCCCCGAGTCCCTCCCACACCTGGTGTAACTTTAACACACACACACACACACACACACAGGTCGAAATGCCACTGTGTGTTGAAACAAGTTAAAGAAGACTCCTCGAGCATTCCTTTCCTCCACCAGACTGTGTCCATTGTCCTGTTGGTCTCAGCGGGCAAACATTCCCCCCGGAGACCAGCGTGTCCACGCAAAGGAGGGAATAAAAGGTTTTATAGCCTGCCGGCTGTTTGGTTGGTTCCCAACGCACCCTCGAGCCAAAGGATCCCCCTCCCTGCTTTCTCAAGTGCCGCTCGGGGCGTGTGGGGGTCTCGGGAGATGTGGTCCGGGTCTGTTTTCCTTTCCAATTGGATTGCACGTAAGGGTTCATCGAACTACCGCGTTATTTACAGTGTTGGGGAGGAACTTCTGACATGTTAACGGTTACACCGCCAGGGTCCGGGTTCGATTCCCATCTCGGCCATGTGTGTGACAAGTTTGTGCATGTTCTCCTCGTGCCTTAGGGGGTTTTTCTCCGGGTTCTCCGGTTTCCTCCCCCGGTCCAAAAACATGCACGGTAGGTTGATTGGCACCTTGGAAAATTGTCCCTAGTGTATGAATGTGTGTGTGATGGGTTGGCATTCCATCCAGGGTGTATCCTGCCTCAATGCCCATAGACGCCCGAGATAGACACAGACTCCCCGTGACCCGAGGGAAGATCGGATAAAGCGGTCGAAGATGAATGAATGAATGATATTCATGAAGGTATGGACCAGGTGCCGACTCGGCCACTTCCCCAGGGGTCACTACTGTTGGGTGGAACCCCTTGCCCCCTTGTCATTTTTGCAATATGATTAGGAAACATTTTCCGTCTTTTTTTCTTTCCTGTCGTGAGCAAACGCCGTATAAAACAATACAAACGCGGCCAACGAAGTAGCGAACGAAGCTAACACGGCGAACAAACCCGACCAGTCGTTCCATTAGTCACGTGAGGAAAATACTCATCCTGCTAATAGCTATCGTGCCCAGCGATCGGTGTATTAACTTCTTTTTGCCTCCCCTCGCTCGGAATACTGTATTACCATATTGGCAAGCATTGTGCTCAGCACATCGCCGACGCATTACAATGTTAGCGTCCTAGCGGCGCTCCTTAGCTAATAGCTGCCGAGGAGAGCGAAACCCCCGTCGTCCCGTCATCCTTCCCACCCGACGAGACCATCGCCATCTGTGCACTCGGGCTCGCGTCCAATGGTTGTGGCAAGAAAAAAAAAACTTCCGCCGCTCTGCCAGCAGAGCTACATATGCGTTCGGCCAAACCGTAGCCAGGTTTGGGATTTGTTTTGGCCCAACTGACGGCGCACGTGCCAGCGAATCAGCGTTTTCCACAGCCATTTTTATCAGCATGTTGGTTTCCATAATTCATCATTCATTCATTCATCTTCTACCTCTTTATCCGATCTTCCCTCGGGTCACGGGGAGTCTGTGTCTATCTCAGGCGTCTATGGGCATTAAGGCAGGATACACCCTGGATGGAATGCCAACCCATCGCAGGGCACACACACACACACACACACACACATTCATACACTAGGGACAATTTTCCAAGGTGCCATGCCAATCAACCTACCGTGCATATGTTTTTGGACCGGGGGAGGAAACCGGAGAAACCCGGAGAAAAACCCCCTGAGGCACGGGGAGAACATGCACAAACTCCACACACACATGGCCGAGACGAGAATCGAACCTGGACCCTGGAGGTATGAGGCGAACGTGCTAAACACTAAACCACCGTGCCCCCTAGTTTCCATAATGTATATGTTAAATACATAGACTAGAGGGCGGTGCAGCAGTAATGATAGTCCGTGGGGAAACATAGACCAGAGGGTGGTGCAGCAGTAATGATAGTCCGTGGGGAAACATAGACTGGATGTCGGTGCAGCAGTAATAACAGTCCATGGGGAAACATAGACTAGAGGGCGGTGCAGCAGTAATAATAGTCCGTGGGGAAACATAGACTGGATGTCGGTGCAGCAGTAATAATAGTCTGTGGGGAAACATAGACTAGAGGGTGGTGCAGCAGTAATGATAGTCCGTGGGGAAACATAGACTGGATGTCGGTGCAGCAGTAATAATAGTCTGTGGGGAAACATAGACTGGATGTCGGTGCAGCAGTAATAACAGTCCGTGGGGAAACATAGACTAGAGGGCGGTGCAGCAGTAATAACAGTCCATGGGGAAACATAGACTAGAGGGCGGTGCAGCAGTAATGATAGTCCGTGGGGAAACATAGACTAGATGGCGTTGCAGCAGTAATAATAGTCCGTGGGGAAACATAGACTGGATGTCGGTGCAGCAGTAATAATAGTCTGTGGGGAAGTGTGGGGAAACATAGACTAGAGGGCGGTGCAGCAGTAATAACAATCCGTGGGGAAACATAGACTGCTACGTGTGCCTGCTACGCCCAACTCATTGTTACCGTCATCGTGAGGCTGAAAAAAAAGACGTAATCCAAACCTCTGTAATCTTCTAAGCTTCTCAGTGTGTTACTAAAGAAGCAAAAATTAATACTATAAACCTCCGGGTTTTGAGTTACAGCCTGCGACGCGCTCCAGAGCCATAGCGCTTTGGAAACGTAACACCGCTGCGCTCTCCCTGTTTACGAGCTCCTTCATCACCCATCGCTTCCCCGCCTCCACCTTTCCCGCCCACCCGAACCCCATCAATGTGGATATATTGCACAATACGGACCCCGTTTCCATGCAACCGGTGTTTCATTTAGTTAATGATTCACAGGTTATTATGAACCTCTCCAGGGAGAACGCTGAGTTATATTGGTTTTAATGGCGCAGGAACTGGGAGTGTGTTTGTGTGTGTGTGTGTGGGAGGCCAATTCCATTTGGACGGTCCACCGTGGATGCGTTCCCTGGCCTTTTGAAGTCGGGACATGCTCCGTCGATGAAGACGTCTTGAGAAAAGGGATTTCGCTTTAGCGTTCGCTGCGACGGATCAGGTAGCATCTCGTCTGTCAATCGCAGAAGCTTCGCCCCCAGGAGCCTTCGCCACTCCCTTCCCCCTCCACCCCCCCACCCCCCCATCCCAATCCGGTGGTGGTGGTCTCGATTATTCAATAAGAACGAGTAACGCACGATAATACAGACCCCGGATCACAATCCCCACAAGTTAAACGGTGGCGAAAGAATCCCGGAGCCGACATTAGCGAGTCCCTATTCCCTGTTTTGATTGACACCTCCACCTGTAATCGTATCAAGCCTGCGGCATGATCTCGACGCCTGCGGCGGATGATCTCGCGCTCACTCGCAGTGTAATCCAGGCCAGTAGGTGTTTTCTCTCTTCTGTATTTATTTTATTTTTTTTTTGGTAGACCTCCTCTGGCTGACGGGCCCCAGGAAATAAATAAATAAATAAATAAATAAATAAGTTTTAAGTTTTTTCCTGCACATGTCGATTCAGGATCAGGCTCCAGGCCTGGCAGAGTACGTCCATCAATCCTCGGGGGATGCCAGGGAATTTCGATACGTCGGGTGCACGTTGTCAACCGTATTCTCCTGCTTGGAACGAGTGTGTGTGTGTGTGTGTGTGTGTGTGTGTGTGTACGGTCACGTTTCTGACTGACCCAGGTCGAGATGTCACTAGAATAGACTTTATTTGTTACATAAACGTTACAGTACAGTGAAATTCTTTCTTCGCATGACGCAACATGTCTAGGGGGTAAGGCGTGATACAGCGCCCCCTGGAGTACAAAGTGTTAAGAGCCTTCCTCGAGGACCCAGTGAGTGGCAGCTTGGCGATACCGGCGCTCGACCTTCCAGTCAGTAAGACAGTGTTTAAAAAACCCCCCCCCCCTCCAGTCAAAAAACAAAGTACAGCCCCACAGTTTGAACCACATGTTGTGACTGAGATACACCCTTCCATATTTCGCATATCCCAGGAAGATGGTGTCAGGCATGATACAGCGCCCTCTGGAGTACAGAGTGTTAAGAGCCTTCCTCGAGGACCCAGTAAGTGGCAGCTTGGCGATACCGGCGCTCGAACCCCCGACCTTCCGATCAGTAAGACAGTGTTTAACCACTGAGATACACCCTTCCTTCCGTATTTCGCATATCCCAGGAAGATGGTGTCAGCTTGGCGATACCGGGTCGAACCCCCGTACACAGTTTAACCCACAATTTCGCATATCCCATCACACAATACAGCGCCCCCTGGAGTATAAAGTGTTAAGAGCCTAGCTCAAGGACCCAAAAAGTGGCAGCTTGGCAATACCGGCCTTAAACCACTGCGCTTATTCAATGCTGTTGAATGTCATTTTTGCTCTGGTCACATGTTCGATCCAGACCCGTTACGTTTATAGTTAAATAGACACAAAGGATGCACAAAATTCACGTTATATACCTCGCTAAAAAAAAAAAAAAAAAAAAAAACACGCTCCGGTTTAATTTCAGTTAGAAATTAAAAGCGTAAAAGATAAAAGCGAAAATGCCAGTTTGGTTTAAAGATGAATGAATCCAAATACGTTCGAATCAATCAAATTAACGAATACACTTTGATTAAATGACCAATAAATGACCATATTATATATATATATATATATATATATATATATATATATATATATATATATATATATATATATATATATATATATATAAATGTTTACGTTTACATGTTTACATTTACGTTTACACGTGATATACATGAAACAGGTTTATGGAACAGAGGATAGATACTCGAACAAAACGACAAAAAAGAAAAGAAAAGCAATCACGGCGACACTGTCGTTCATCGTGGCGTCGGCTCGCACGCGTGACGAGAAAAGTCAAGTAAACTTTACAGTTTTATACAGCTTTCAAACGAGCAACAGACGAAAAAAAAAGAAATGGATGGCGAATAGCTAAAAACAGAAAGTGGCCTAGAGAGAGAGAGAGAGAGAGAGACTGTCGACAAATATAGACCGATATGAAGTATGTACGCAATCCACATAAAACAGCGCAATAAATACAGCGTGAATATGTTGCAGGAAAAGAGGCGCGAGTTTCCGGCGTACAGGCGGAACGTGAAATAACGTAATAACGTACGTAATAACGTAAATAGCGTAAAGTGTAAAGTTGCGTGAAAATAAATCGGTGGACAATTTTAATGTATTCATTCGACCACATTTGGATAATACAGACGTTTACGTGTACGTTCATATCAGAAACGCACCATTTTTTTCGTTACGAATAAATTCGCCAAAAAAAAAACACAAAAAAAACGAATAAAAGTTTTTTTTTTTAATCGAGCGCTAGATTAGAAAGTGAATGGAGTGAATTTGCCGAACGAAAGGAGGATTAACGATTTATGTGGGCCGTAAATCGTTCCTTATCGGGGCTGGACAGCACCCTCTTTACCCATGGGACACCCTTTCGGTTTCCGAGGGGCCATGTGTCCTTTGTATGTGTGTGTGTGTGTGTGTGTGTGTGTGTGTGAGAGAGGGTTGGACATGAGACACATGTTCGCAGAGAACAGACGCTCACAATGTATTGAGCGCCCGATTGTATTGGCACCATGTTTTTTCCTCCCTTCCTTCCTTCCTTCCTCGTTTTCTTCGCCACGTCGCCCGCGTCGCTCGGCCCCCGGGTGCGAGCGCCGTTCCGTCTTTCGGCTCACGTCACACGGCGTTATATTCATTCTCCCTCCAAAACACCCTTGCCTCGGTTTCCTCTTTGGGATGAACTAGGAACAGGATATTTATTAAGAACAAAAAACAAAAACAAAAGAAAATGAGAGTGGTTAAGGCAGTGTGAACCGTGTGGTGATGCCACCAGGGGGCGCTTGTGACCCCGGGGAAATATGCTTTTATTTATTTTTGCCTTTTTTTTTTTTGCCGATCTACACAAAAGAACGCAATAAATACAGCGTGAATATGTTGCAGGAAAATAGGCGCAAGTTTACAGCGTACAGGCGGAAGTGAGTGTGTAACGTGAAATAGCGTAATGACGTACGTCATGGCGTAATAACGTAAATGCTGTGAACAAAGTGTAAAGTTGCGTGAAAATAAATCACCAGGGGGCGCTTGTGATCCCGGGGAAATATGCTTTTATTTTTTATTTTTGCCGTGCTAGAATAAAGTATAATTGCACGCCCTGGACAGTAGGTGGCAGTGGCGCGCTCATTGTCGGAGTATTATGGCGAAAAAAGACGTTACACCCAAATAACGCTTCAGTTTTTTCGGAAACTTATAAATGAGAAGCAATGGATTAAGGTATTGGGTTCTCTGGACCGGAAGATCGCAGGTTCAAATCCCGGCACTACCAAACTGCCACTAGTGGCGCCGTTGAGCCAGTCTCTTAAATGCTTGGTAAATGTCATAAATGTGACGATAAATAAAACCGTTTTGCGTTTGTTTGAGCGCTGAATGAAGTGCGACGGAAGTAGAAGTCCTATTTTACGTTTTCGGACTTTATGTAAGAAGGGAAATTGACGGGTTCCATTTAGAGTATATACGACCGGCTACTAATACGCAGTGTTGGGGAGTAGCTAGTCACATGTAACGGCGTTAATTGTAACGTAAATGTAACCGTTAGAGTTACTGCAGAAAAAAATGTGTAACGTAAATTACAAACAGGGTTCGATCTGAACAATTTAACCTACTATAACCTATTTTGTTCAAACTTTTTTTAACTTACAGTGCCACCTAGTGGACAAATGAAAGTAATCCCAAATGTAATCAGCGACTTTTGGAACCTTCCCATCACTGCCGACGGGCTTCGTGACACGTTAACCGAAGACCGTCGTGGACAAAAGAAATACTTCCATCATGTTCACACTCGCCAAAGTACCTCCGACATCACATGACTCCAGGACAGCCTGTAATAGTGTGTGTTTAGTGTGTTAAAAGTACAAATTTTTACACCGAAGTGTCAGTGATTTA
The DNA here is from genome assembly GCA_030449085.1 of Kryptopterus vitreolus. Lineage (NCBI taxonomy): Eukaryota > Metazoa > Chordata > Actinopteri > Siluriformes > Siluridae > Kryptopterus > Kryptopterus vitreolus. The sequence continues at coordinate 16,755,222 of JACRUU010000002.1, forward strand.
CGAGTGGTTTTTTTTTATACTCGCTGCGTGCCTACGTCCTTTTGTACGTACGTGTGTGTGTGTGTGTGTGTGTGTGTGTGTGTGTGTGTGTGTGTGTGTGTGTGTGTGTGTGTGTGTAAAATGACAAGGCTGCATTGTTAAGGAATTCCTCAGCAGACTGGAATGCAGGTATTAAGACCAGAGAGAAGGAAAAAAAAAAAGGGAACCGGAGCGGAAAGAAAGGAAGGAAAAGACGGCGTTGGGAGAAGCAGAGGAGGTGAAGATGGAGGGAAAGGGAATGAGCTGGGAGAAAGTGAAGAGTGTGTGGGTCATGAAACCGTAGTGCAGGTGAAGTTTGTCTGTCTGTCTATCTGTCTGTCTGTCTATCTATCTATCTATCTGTCTGTTTATCTATCTGTCTATCTATCTGTCTGTCTGTCTGTCTGTCTATGTATATCTATCTATCTATCTATCTGTCTATCTGTCTGTCTGTCTGTCTGTCTATCTATCTATCTATCTATCTATCTATCTATCTGTCTATCTGTCTGTCTGTCTGTGTCTGTCTGTCTGTCTGTCTATCTATCTATCTGTCTGTTTATCTGTCTATCTATCTGTCTGTCTGTCTGTCTGTCTGTCTATCTATCTGTATGTTCTGGTTGTCTATCTACCTATCTATCAATCTATCTGTCTGTCTGTCTGTCTGTCTATCTATCTATACTATCTGTCTGTCTGTACTTGTCTATCTGTCTGTCTGTCTGTCTATGATCTACCTATCTGTCTACCTATCTGTCTGTCTGTCTATCTATCTATCTATCTTGTGTCTGTCTGTCTGTCTGTCTATCTATCTATCTGTCTGTCTGTCTGTCTGTCTGTCTGTCTTCTATCTGTCTGTTCTTCTAGCTATCTGTTTGTCTGTCTGTCTTTCTAGGTGTCTGTCTGTCTGTGTCTATCTATATATCTGTCTGTCTGTCTGTCTATCTATCTGTCTATCTGATGGATCTGATATATCTACGTGATGGAGAGATGGAGTGCAGGACGTCTCTCCTACGCCGGTCTCCATTAGGCCTCGTGGTCCCGTGTGCTATAATCCTTCGCCACTATGAGCTTTTCAAATGCCAGGTGGCATCAAGCAGCAATGATCCCTGGCGCCAGGACGCCTCTCACGAACCCTCTACCAACCCCCCCTGCCCCTCCAAACGCCCCACCCCCACCCCTCCTCCGTCAACCCCGCAGGGGGTATGATCCCTGTCAAAGTCACCCCCTTATCCTAAAGCCTTGTTGGCACAACCTTTCACTCAGGTGTAGCCAATCGCCAAGCCTCGAATCAACCCCCCCCCTTCTTAATTCACCCCACTTCCTCCTTTAGCCCATCTGTTTCCTGTGTAGCGTTTCACACAAATGAGCAGTCCGAGTGCGTTCCTCTTCTTTTTCCGCCAGAAACACTCTCTTTTTTTTTTTTTAGTTCCCTTCGAAAGCATGAGTTGGTTACACAGATACGCCGATACACATCAGAGGTGATTTATAAACTGCTTATAACACGTGACGTTAGAGGAGCAGCTGGGAAACAGTCGGTCACAGAGCCGCTGTCATTGGGCGAGATGGCAGCACGAGGGGACGCGACGAAACGCTAGCACACCAAGGCTACGATACGTCTCTCTCTCTCTGTCTCTCCGTGCGTTTATTTTCTCCTGTTTTTTTTGCTTTTTTTTTAACCCCCCCCCCCCCATCCCTCGTTCAAA
>JACRUU010000002.1:16761939-16774439 GCA_030449085.1 Kryptopterus vitreolus
GTTTCTCTCTCTCTCTCTTTTTTTGTTAAAAGTTGTTCTTATCTACACAACATCTCTCACTGCCGCGTGTCCCGTAGCGCGTGACTCCGCCCCGGCTCGGCGTGTTGCCTTTGCGTCACTGGTTTTGTGTTTATCCAGTCATCTCCTGATGACAAACGGTCGTGTCAACGGCGCACGTTTGTAGGATGACGCGCCTGACCTTGACATGATACGAACGCATGAACGCCGGCGTCGTTCTCGTTTTCTCGTCTCAAAGATTTAAAGCTTCTATTCAATTACCTTGTTGTGTGTGTGTGTGTGTGTGTGTGTGTGTGTGTGTGTGTGTGTGTGTGTGTGTGTGTGTGTGTGTGTGTGTGTGTGTGTGTGTGTGTGTGTGTGTGAGCCGTCTGTACACGGGTTCTGGGAATCGTGTCGTGTATAAAGCAGAAGGTAACCTCTGAAAAGCATGCCTGCAGGTTACACACACACACACACACACACACCACACACACACACACACACATGGTGAAGGCGTGTCCGCAGGAGGGAAGTGTGTTTTGTGAGAATGTATGTTTGTATATAAACACTCAAAAGCCGGAAATGGTTAAAGTGCACCCAAAAAAAGTGCAACCCACCCGGTGCATGAGAATGCGCAAGTGTGTGTGTGTGTGTGTGTGTGTGTGTGTGTGTGTGTGTGTGTGTGCACAGTGGAAAAGAGAGATAACCTTGTCATTTACTGACATATTTAACGACACGGTCGGATATTTGACTTGAAAGAAACACGCATATCTAATCTTCATATTTAAATACTTGCTGTATGTGTGTGTGTGTGTGTGTGTGTAGGTGTGCATACCAGGAGCCTTTATATATATATATATATATATATATATATATATATATATATATATATATATATATATATATATATATATAATAGTATATGTATAAATCGGTACAAAAATCACATTTCTCATTTTACCGTAGAAGCGCGCAAACAAAAACCAACACAACAATGTAAAAAAATATATATCCAGCGATGACGGGCCCAAGTATCCAAACTCTAACAACTGTGTCTAATATATTATATATATATATATATATATATATATATATATATATATATATATATATATATATATATATATATATATTTCACCCCAGGACCAAAGTGCATACGGAAAGTCAGCACAAATAAACCATCCATATATTAATATATTAAAACTATAGCCAAACATCTAATAATGATGATTATCTCCACTAGTTCCGAAAGGAAATGCGAGGACGGGGGTGAGAGCAGAAACTCATCCCCTCCGGGTGATCATTCAGCATCACGGATCTGTTATTTATTTATTTTCTCCTTTTTCCGAGATGTCCCGCCTTCTGTCATAAACCCCCATGTTGTGTACATACGGGTCGAGACGTGCTTGTCTGTGTTTTGGTGCATTCCAGAAGCATGCGTATTGTCAGCCTCCGATCTTTTCTTTCGTCTCTCCACTTATCTCCACTTATATGTGTACGTAGAAGTATTTATTTTTCTATATAAATGCACCATGATACACATGAGGGGACACGTCCTAGATATTGTATTGACAAAATATCTTATGCAGCAATATCTTACGATTTCTTTTTTATCAGTACAAAATCACATTTCTCATTATACCGTAGAAGGCGCAAACAAAAACAAAACAAAAATGAAAAAAATATAGCTGCGAGCAGCGATGACGGGCCCAAGTACCCAACTCTAAATAACTCACTTCCACTGGATTAGAGCCCATGCCGTGCAGAGTGCAAGTGGTTCAGTTTAATGAGCTCTACATGTCTACCAAATTTTATAATTCTATGTGCAAGTGGGTATGAGCCATACAGCGCAAACTTCCCAGGGGGCGCTATATCCAGTGTGTTCCATGCACAGGGCTGAGCCTCACTGACGTCCTAATGCCTGTAGATTCCAACCTGACTGCGGAGCAAAAATGAGTTTTTGAGTATGTTAAGACCCCCAAAAGTCCCCAAAGGGTTGAAAAAATAATAATAAATAATAATCCGAAGGAAAACAAGAGGGTCCTGCACACTACAGGGCTTGGTGATTCGGGTGTGTTGTGTTGAAAGAGCGAGAGAAGGCAGGTGGGATGTTAATAAAAGCGTCGGAATGTTCCACCCGGGCTTGAGCTCCGAGCGCGGCATCCTCGCGTTAGCAAACGCTGTTTTTTTTCTTCGTATCGCTCGTATCACTTTGAGAGACATGTGAGAAGGTCTGTCCGGAGCGCAAATGTGAATTTTATACCCCATAACTATTATATATATACATATATATATATATATAATATATATATATATATATATATATATATATTACTGCGAAACCAGTTATGAAGTCTTAAAAGATACTTAACTTATATCTATGGTGCTAATTAACATTTTTCATGTTAAATTACTAAAGTTACGCTTCATAAGCGTTCATAAGAATCCTATGCATTTGTTTTTGCAGAGTATAATAAGAACAATCGTATTTTTAGGGATAGAAATACGATTTGGACAGAGAGAGAGAGAGAAGGGAAGTGAATGTGTACGCGCGTACGTCTTTCCCAGCCTTCCTGCTGGTGGTTGTCTGGCTCCTGGGCAATCTGCATGTGTGCGTTATCATCCTGTCTGTCTTCAGCTTGTCAACACGTTCCTCACTAATGTGTGTGGTACTCTGTGGAATGCACGTGTGTGTGCGTTTATGTATTTGTATGTGTGTGTAGTGTGTGTATGTATATATATATATATATATATATATATATATATATATATATATATATATATATATATATATATATATACTCACCATACGCATATATTAAGGCGTGCTGAACACGTGGTGTTGGTGGACGAAAAAAAAATAAAAAAATGCGATCGCTATGGCAGATTCTACACAGTTATGTTATCGAAATGCGATCAGAGATGCCATAAAGCAAAAATAAAAAATACAAAATAAAATAACAAAAGTTACTGCATTTGAATTCAATTTGTTTTCCTTCTGTCGATTTTATCGATCTTTCCAGGAAATTGGATTTAAATACAATACTCGGGTTGTTATTGCATCATAAGGTATAAGAGCCAATCGTGGGCCACTATGCAAATCCAAATCACAGAGGTTTAATAATTGTAGTGCCTGCTTGTGCTTTTTGTTCAGGGTGTTTTAGCGTTTAATATAAATACGTTGTTTGAAAGCACGTGTTCAAGCACCTATACTTTATGCACACGAGGGAAACATAAAGGAAACAAAAATACCTCACGTGAACATGAATTCATACACAGGACAATTTAAAGACAACTTTCTTTACACTCTTATGTCTTTTTGGACGGATGAAACCCACACGGACATAGAAATAACATTCAATAATCATTGTACCGTTGAAGGCGCAAACAAAAACAAACCAATAAATAAATAAATATAGCTGCGAGCAGCGAGGACGGGCCCAAGCACTGTGTTTATATATAATATATTATATATATATATATATATATATATATATATATATATATATATATATATATATATATATAAAACATGCAAAAATCTCCCAGACACAAAACCTGCATCATTATTTTCTTTCTTTTCCATTACAATACAGTATCTGTTCATGAAAATAACAACAACACGAAAGGACAATTCGGGCTTATTTACTTCCTTATATGGTATTATGTGGTATATAACTAATATCAGGAAATTGCTCTGCTTTTGTAATCTGGAAATAAAATGGCGTAACATGTTTTGCACACTCGTCCCACAATCCACAATGTATAAACCCACATGTATAGCAAAATATTGTTTAGCTAGCAGATTAGCCAAGCTAGCTCCGTTTAGCTAATATGCTAATACCTCAGATTAGCTAGGCCCAGGCTAGCTCGTAAATGCCTCAGAAAATGTATGAAAGCAGAAAACAAGGATACCGAAAAGGAGGGGGGGAGAAAAAGATGTCGGGGGAAGAGTTAAAAAAAACGTTTTTTTTGTAATGTTGTAATGGTAAAGATTTGGAGGAGAAAATACTTGGTTTAAGAAGTGTTTATGTGGATTAGCCTCCACGGTGTGTATCGATCTTCGGCTCTCTCTTCAGACTTGTTTACACATTATCCTGCCTTATCCTTCTGTCTCCTGTGTGTGTGTGTGTGTGTGTGTGTGTGTGTGTGTGTGTGTGTGTGTGTGTGTGTGTGTGTGTGACTTCCCCACTTTCCAAAGTTCATTCAAGCATTTTGAAGTTAATCCTTTCTAATAGGGGAAAAATGAGTGAGGGGTCGGATAAAGGGGAGACAGGAGGGGTGACAAGGTGGAGAGGAGAAACAGAGATGGATAGATAGAAAGAGAGAGAGAGAGATAGAGAGAGAGAAAGAGATTAGCTGTTAAATCTCATTTTAGCTGCTGTGTTTTTGCTTGATTTACCCCTGCACAGACAAATCTGACGCCGTACGTTTAGCCAAAATAAACGTAATCACTGGGATGATAAGGAGGAGAGAGAGAGAGAGAGAGAGAGGGGAAAGGGAAGGGAGTCGGAACGAACAGAAGGCCCGAAATGAAGTCGTATTATAATCCGAATTGGCAGAATTGAAAAGATAAGCTTGGGAATAAAAGGAGAGCAGGAAGACGGGGTGAATATGCACTGATTTCGATGAGGTGGGAGGTAAAAAAAAAAAAAGAAAGAAAGAAAGAGAGAGGGATGTGTTGGAGGGGTAGCAGGTGCACGGCATCACACTGGAAAGCCTCAGCAGCAGTTGGGTGCACTTTCGGAACCTCCTCTTTCCTTATCAGCCTTCCTTAAAGTCTCTCCGGATCGGCTTTAACCTGAAGCTCGGAGGAGATTTGCACACGCCGTCGCGTCTCGCCGTCTATCTCTGCTTTACACGCGTTCGTGCGCGAGTGCATAACGCATTTAATTGGCTCCTGCTATTAAGTTTCACCGCACTCCTATAGCGGAAGCTCGGACGGTATTAGATTAGCGGGTGGGAAAATGAAAAGGCCCTGCCGTATTAGCGTCACTTTAAACAGGGTTCTGTGGCTGCGACACTCGGAGCGTGCAGGAGAACGTGCCGGTTGTCAGAAAGGGGGGGTGGTGGTGGGCGGTAGGGAAAAACCCTGAGCTGTACTGTAATACATTCGTGGTTCTGCGGCTTCCCTTTCCCTTCGCTGTCTCTCTCACGTACTCGTACCAGTTCTGTCTCTCTTCTGCCAAGCGCCAGCCTCATTAGTGCAGAAGGGATTCCTATCTAAATGGACCTGGACCTTCGCCAGCCAGAGGCGAGAGAAGAAAGAGAGAGAGAGAGAGAGAGCGAGAGAGAGAGAGAGAGAGAGAGAGAAAGAGAGATGGGAAATTAGAAAAGAAAACATATTCTAAAGCGAACAGACCAAGTCGGAGTAAAAAAAAGGAGGTGTAGAATGCATTTCCCGAGAGACAGAAAATATATCTATATAAATATATAAAAATAAAAAATAATGTATAGAATAGAATTTAACAGACTTCAACTAAAAAGAAGAAAAACATTTTATATAATGTATTATAAAAATAAATTGACAACATAATGACATATATATATATATATATATATATATATATATATATTTTTTTTTTTTTTTTTTTTGTGGATTAAGGAAAAGTACCAAAAAAAGAGATAGATAGATTAACTGTTAAATCTCATTTTGGCTACTGTGTTTTTGGTTGATTTACTCCGATAAGTCTTTTTGTTTTTGTTTTATTTTATTTTGTGAGACAATACAAGCTGAATACAGCCCTCTCATTAATAGTACAAAAAAATCCTGAATTATAAATAAATAAATAAATAGATAAATAGATAAGGAGGGGGAAAAAAACCCTTCTTTGCCCCTTGAATAAAAAGCCTTAAAATAAGGCTTCAAAGTGTGCATTAACAATCAACTACATCTCCTACACCGCATGCGCCCATGTCATCCCGCCACTAGAGTGCAGCGCATCGCGCATCTGCGTTTACAGAGGGCGATTTTTCCAACTAGCGATTTTACGTGCTACGAGGAGAAAAAGCGCTGTGTTTTTGTGTTATGAGGCGACGTCGCGCATCACACACCATATACACTGTCTTATAGCTACAATGGGTACGAAGGGTTATGGCGCCCCCTGGAGCACAGAAAAGCCCATAGTTGGCAGCTTGGGTCCGAGGTGCTCATAGTGCACATAGGAATACCACTAAAGGTGTAGCATGGGCAGGGATATGCAGATGGGATGACATGTAATGAAGATGTTAAAAAGGGATGAGTGGATAGAGAGAGAGAGAGAGAGAGAGGGAAAAAAAAAAAAGGACGCCCGACAATGTCCGAATGCTTTTAGCGAGATTGCTTTGCGGCATATAAATGGCTCCTGTAATTCATCTCCTGACTCAGCTGCCTCTTTCTCTCTCACTCTCTCTCTTTCTTTCTTTTTTATCTCTCTATCTATCCCTCAGAGTAAAAAAACAAAAAAAACAAAAAAATATATATATATATATAAAAACAACTTTCCCTCCTTCTACACCGGTGTGTATTGTCAGAACCTTTCTTGCGTTTTGGAGCGACCGAAACGCTTTCTACAGCCTTCCCTAAACCCCCACCCCACCCCACCCCCCACCCACTCCTCCTCCACGTCCCTCATCATCATCATTTAAATAAGTCCATCTCATTATTGGGCGGAATCACCTGCACCCTTTCCCCGGCATGATTGCTCCTCTAACCAAAAAGCCCATTACGGATAACGCAATAGATTCCGTGGAATAAACAGACGAGAAGTGTGTGTGGGGGGGGGGGAATCAGCGCCGCGCCGCCGTAACTCCCACCCTTGAACTCCGTCTTACCTGTCAGACTTTTTCTGCACATGCTGCACTCTGTCCCCGGCTAATAGGTGTCTTCTCCACTTTTTTTCTCCTCCAGCTTCTGTTTTACTCCATCCAGCTTTCTCGCCTGCTTTTTCCGACATCTTTTTTTTAAATATATATATATTTTAGAGCTTCTCTGCTTCTCAGGAAAGCGACGACTCAAGGAGAAAAAGGTGCATGGAGTAATTGGAGTGCCTGAGGGTGGATGGGATACTGGTGTGGAGGGACAGGCCATCCCCCAAAACATGAAATATTAACTCACTTTTTTTTCTTTTTCTTTTTTTTTCTCTTTTTTTTTTTTTATCTCAAACCTTCTTGGTGCTTTGTAATAAGATTCCTGGCATTCACGGCTATGGTCAGGTGTGCTGTGTGTCTCCCCCCCCCCCTCCCCCCTTGTGAAATCTTGTATTCGGACAGAGCAGGATTTGTTCTTTAAGCAGATTTCGTGTGCTATAACAGGCAGGTGTAGTGTTGTATTAGGGCACAAGGAGCGCATCTGACAATTCGGCGTTTTAAGGAGGGACATGGGGATGGAGGGGGGGAAGGGCGGATTGTGGCCGACCATATTTTATGAACGAGGGACGTTTTGAGAGCGAAATTCAAATGTTTATTGTTTAGCATATTCCAATTAAACTAAGCGATTTTCTTTTCTGAAGAAGTGACTATTTTGGAGCCATGTGAGCACCATTCATTCATTCATTCATTCATTCATTTATTCATCTTCCACCGCTCTATCTGACTTTTCTCTCTCGGGTCACGGGGAGTCTGTGTCTATCTCAGGCGTCTATGGGCATTAAGGCAGGATACACCCTGGATGGAATGCCAATCTATCACACACACACAAACACACACACACTCACACACTAGGGACCATTTAACAAGGTGCCAATCAACCTACCGTGCATGTTTTTGGCCGGGGGAGGAAACCGGAGAACCCAGAGAAAAAAATCCCCTGAGGCACGGGGAGAACATGCACAAACTCCAACACACACATGGCCGAATCGAACCCGGACCCTGGAGGTGTGTGTGTGTGTATATACAGACGTGGACAAAATTGTTGGTACCCTTTGGTCAATGAAAGAAAAAGTCACAATGGTCACAGAAATAACTTTAATCTGACAAAAGTAATAATAAATAAAAATTCTATAAATGTTAACCAATGAAAGTCAGACATTGTTTTTCAACCATGCTTCAACAGAATTATGTAAAAAAATAAACTCATGAAACAGGCATGGACAAAAATGATGGTACCCCTAGAAAACACAGAAAATAATGTGACCAAAGGGACATGTTAATTGAAGGTGTGTCCACTAATTAGCATCACAGGTGTCTACAACCTTGTAATCAGCCATTGGGCCTATATATATGGCTCCAGGTAATCACTGTGTTGTTTGGTGATATGGTGTGTACCACACTCGACATGGACCAGAGGAAGCAAAGGAAAGAGCTGTCTCAAGAGATCAGAAAGAAAATTATAGACAAGCATGTTAAAGGTAAAGGCTATAAGACCATCTCCAAGCAACTAGATGTTCCTGTGAGTACAGTTGCACATATTATTCAGAAGTTTAAGATCCATGGGACTGTAGCCAACCTCCCTGGACGTGGCCGCAGGAGGAAAATTGATGACAAATCTAAGAGACGGATAATCCGAATGGTAACAAAAGAGCCTAGAAAGACTTCTAAAGAGATTCAAGGTGAACTTCATGCTCAAGGAAACATCAGTGTCAGATCGCACCATCCGTCGTTGTTTGAGCCAAAGTGGACTACATGGGAGACGACCAAGGAGGACACCATTGTTGAAAACGAATCATAAAAAAGCAAGACTGGAATATGCCAAACTACATGTTGACAAGCCACAAAGCTTCTGGGAGAATGTCCTGTGGACAGATGAGACAAAAATCGAAGTTTTTGCCAAGGCACATCAGCTGTATGTTCACAGACGAAAAAATGAAGCATATCAAGAAAAGAACACTGTCCCTACTGTGAAACATGGAGGAGGCTCTGTTATGTTCTGGGGCTGCTTTGCTGCGTCTGGCACAGGGTGTCTTGAATCTGTGCAGGGTACAATGAAATCTCAAGACTATCAAGGAATTCTAGAGAGAAATGTACTAGCCAGTGTCAGAAAGCTTGGTCTCAGTCGCAGGTCATGGGTCTTGCAACAGGACAATGACCCAAAACACACAGCTAAAAACACCCAAGAATGGCTAAGAGGAAAAAATTGGACTATTCTAAAGTGGCCGTCTATGAGCCCTGACCTCAATCCTATTGAGCATCTTTGGAAGGAGCTGAAACATGCAGTCTGGAAAAGGCACCCTTCAAACCGGACACAACTGGAGCAGTTTGCTCATGAGGAGTTGGGCCAAAATACCTGCTGAGAGGTGCAGATGTCTCATTGACAGTTACAGGAAGCTTTTGATTGCAGTGATTGCCTCAAAAGGTTTGCGCAACAAAATATTAAGTTAGTGGTACCATCATTTTTGTCCATGCCTGTTTCCATGAGTTTATTTTTTTAACATAATTCTGTTGAAGCATGGTTGAAAAACAATGTCTGACTTTCATTGGTTAACATTTATAGAATTTTTATTTATTATTACTTTTGTCAGATTAAAGTTATTTCTGTGACCATTGTGACTTTTTCTTTCATTGACCAAAGGGTACCAAAAATTTTGTCCACGTCTGTATATATATATATATATATATATATATCATATAGGGGCTCAGTGGTTAGGGCGTGTGGACAGGAAGGTTGCAGGTTCAAATCCCCCACCAACAAGTTGCCATTAGTGGGCCCTTGAGCAAATCCCCTTAATCATCAATTGCTCATTTGTAAGTCGCTCTGGATAAGGGTGCTGTAATGGTTATGTGACATTTTATTCAAACTATACAAGTAAAATCGCTTGTAAACAACAATAAACATAAAGGAATTCAAATCAGCGACTCCTGAATTATTAAGAAACGCAGACAGAAGCGAGGGATGCGGAGGAAGACGGATAGATTATCTAATCTAATTACGGAATCAGATCTTCATAGCTGGATGGACGTGGAGAAGCCGGCGCCGTAACGCCTTTTCCCGCCTTTTTTTTTTTTTTTTTTTTTTGCGGCAGAACAAAACATGAATAAAACATCAACCGCGTGAGCCACCGACGGAAAACACACGCTTAATTATTAATTAAAGTTTACACGCAGCACCCTCGTGGACAAAATGGTCCAGCTAACTATCTGTGCTTATTAATTATTCATAGCGGATGGTGGATGAAACTTTGCATTGGAATGCTGATCTGCAGGATGATTAGAACCTTTTCGTAAGGCACAGGCCAAAGGCAACGGGCGTGAAAGCTACCCGAGATGATACGCGTCTGTTATATTCGGATGTTTAACCACATGGTGTTTTTTACTTCCTTCGCCTTCCTCTTTTGCTTGCTTTTCTAATAGTCTGATGTCGGTGCAATGTCCTTGAATTCAATGGGTTTGACCCGCGAGTCCCATCATCGGGACAAAGCGGTAACGGATCAAAATGCCCGTGGGACAAAAGAATGAGAGCAGGCTGACCTTCAGTCCTCAGTCCCAGTGTTTATACTGAAAGAGAGTGAACAAAAGAGAAGTGTATATATATATATATCTATATATTACATATATATATATATATTATATATATATATATATACCGTATATATATAGATATATAATATAAGGGCTGTAAATCGATCAAATATTTAATCGCACATTTTCAATATACCATAAAATCAATAATTTTCATTCGTTTTCTAATACTCTAATTAACTTTAACAAATGTTATAATTATTATAATTCATTTCTCTCAAAATCTCTCCCTTTAATACAACTTTTATTATTATTTATTTTACTCTGGAAATCATTCTTTTAATATGAATTTCTTGTTAATTACAATGTTACTTTGTTTAGTGTTGGTTTGAAGTTGTAAAATATGGGACGTGGCTCCTTTAAGAATTGTGTTCCGGTTGCTTTTCCCATATAAACTGGTGATACGGTGTACGTTTAGGTTATACGGAAGCGCTTTATTGCGTTCAGTAAAAATGCGCTTTATTGCAGTAATACGGATTTGGGAATGCGATGCTGCGCTTGCGAAGCGTAAGGTTCCGTACGGTAATATACGCTAATATAGTGAGGAGATCGTACCTGTTGTGAATGAATTCGGGGGGAATTTAGGAAGCTTGAGTGGATGCACTGAACGTTTATTTATTCGTTTCTTCTTTGTTGTTCGGGTTTTGTTCATTCGCCAATATGAGGCAGAGTGAATGCACACTGCGTTAGTAAAATTATATATATATATATATATAATATATATAGATAAAGAGAGAGAGAGAGAGAGAGAGAGAGAGAGTGATAGGGGGCTGTGTTTCAGCACTGCAGTATTCCGGCATGTCCTAATGATCAATTCATCTGCGAGGCATTTGAGCAGCGGGTCAACGAATCCCATGCGTAAGCATAACGTTAACGCTAATCATAATGGCTCAGATTTACAGTACAAGCTTGGACTGATTAATGTGACACACTGTGCATATTCCATGGCTACTTTAAATGGATGGCTATATGATATACAACATGCACGAATGAATTTAAGAGCGACCCGGGTCAGCTCAGATGCACAGGACATGTTTAATATAATATATATATATATATATATATATATATATATATATATATATATATATATATATATATATATATATATATATATATCTATATATATATATCATATATATATATATATATCCCTTATCCAGAGCGACTTACAACTGAGCAATTGAGGGTTAAGGACCTTTCTCAAGGGTCCACTAGGAGTCCTACACCTTAACCACACCTGAGGCTACACACTTCCCTACACTGGCGAGATGGGCAGATGAGATCTTGCTAGCAAATGAGAAATGCAAGCGATTCGTTCCTGATTTACGCGCAGGAAACGGAATTGTGTCGCTTCCAGCCGAGTCTATTCTTTTTACCACGTGACTCCCGTGTGCGCGTATCAAAATGAACTGAACGACTCAAAAAGATCCGTTCGCTTTTGATTCGCAAAGGACCCAAAGAGGCAGAAATGCTCGCGGATGATTCGAAGTCCGAACCCCGAGTGCCGATGGTTTGAAAACAGTAGGGCGAAGATCCTGTGGGATCGGGCAACGCCAGACGGACACGCAGCTGCTGGCGAAGCGTGCGGACGGCGATTGCAGCTGCCGTAAAAACATCAGGAAGAGGCGGCAGGGGAAGGTGGGATAAGGAGAACAACCCGAGCAGATGTGAAAATCGGGGACCAAAGTGGTCCCGATAGTAACGGCAGTGCCTAAGGTCCTGGTGGAACATGCATCTGTCTTCTTTTTGGCATTTTTGTCAGGGTGAAAGGTGTGTGTGTGTGTGTGTGTGTGTGTGTGTGTGGTGTGTGTGTGTGGTGTGTGTGTGTGAAAAGTCCCTATCCTCTCCGGCGTTCCACACGGAGAGAGTGAGACCTGCAGTGGGGTTTTGGCACATTCATATGATCACAAGGATTTAGGCCGAAAGAATAAATAGAACGATGACTTAAAGCAGCTGCCTTTGAATGACTCATTTAGACCTTTGGACGAGTCACATGACTCGTGACTCTTTTTTTTTTTCTCTTGTCAGCATGACTTTTTTTTTTTCCTTCTTTTTTTCCCCCTCAT
>JACRUU010000002.1:16779439-16814439 GCA_030449085.1 Kryptopterus vitreolus
GACATGCAAAGGTCATCGAAAACCTCCGTGCATACGGTAGTTCAAAGCACAGTGTGTGTGTGTGTGTGTGTGTGTGTGTGTGTTTCCCGAAAGGCTTTTTATTTCTATTATTAGAAATGAAACAGTCGATCGATTTACGTCGTTAAACAGCGACGTCTTTCGCCAAAGCACACGAATTAGTCCTGCATTATCAAAGATCGAATCGCATGATGTTCTGTAATCCGGCCATTTGTTTTCATCTGGCGCGTTTTCTTTCGAGCGAGTCGGTTAGGCAGGGAGTCTATTTTTATTTTTATCGGATCATATCTATCTATTTTCTCTGCTGTGTAAATTCTTTCGTAAAGTCTGCGCTTTTAACGAACGAGTTCGTACGAACGAGTCGTACGAATTTATCGCTTTATCCGATCTTTCCTCGGGTCACGGGGAGCCTGTGTCTATCTCAGGCGTCTATGGGCATTAAGGCAGGATACACCCTGGATGGAATGTCAATCCATCGCAGGACACACACACACACATTCATACACTAGGGACAATTTTCCAAGGTGTCAATCAACCTACCGTGCATGTTTTTGGACCGGGGGAGGAAACCGGAGAACCCGGAGAAAACCCCCCTGAGACATGGGGAGAACATGCAAACTCCACACACCCTTGAGGTGTGATGCGAACGTGCTAACCACTAAACCACCTTGCTACCTACGAGTGGATATGTCAAATGTGCATGTCAGGTGGGCACGGGCCGAACGGCAGAGCGTCCAATTTCCCCATTCATTCTTTATGGGGCCGGAATGTCGGGGATTTCCCGAAAGTCCGAACGGGTGTGGGATTCGGGAGGTATATGATCGTGATCCACTCCGGACCCCCTACGAGTGGATTTGCCATATGTGCATGTCGGACGCTCACAGGCCGAACTGTGAGTTACGAAATTTCAACCCCATTCATTTTCTATGGGAAAAAATTCCCGCTTCTTGGCCCCGGGTTCGGAATTCCGCAGGGCGATTCCTTATAAAAGTAACAGCGCACCTTACACCATCGGGCCGCGCGATATGAGGTACGATTCGTGACGATTGGACTCCCGCGGCGAACATTTGACTGAAGCGAGAGAGAGATTCTGATAGCGATGCTTTTGCACACGTCACTGATAAACAGTATCAAATAATACAGTCATGTATACAGTAAGTACTGGGTGGATGGTACTTAGGAGGAGGAGGAGGAGGTGGTAGGTATTACAGGGGTATTATACTCGTTCGTTAAAAAGCTCCGTTGACTAGCTAGGGGTACGTTTTTGTTTTTCCGTATAGCTAGGTGTCCGCAAACTTTTGACCACTGTTTATCTACTGAAGAAAGAATTTCTCAGGGTGCTTTTTATATGAAAGACAGCTCAGTTGTGACGTTCAGTGCTTTTAGCACCTTTTTAAAACCCACCGTGAATGTGTCTCTCGGCGGAATTGGCTGGAATCACACACACACACACACACACACACACACACACACACAATATATATATATGTATATATATAAAGCTCTCTTTCGTCCTCCGTGTTATTTGTGTGTGCATTTGATAGACAAAATGTCCCGTGAAAAGCAGGGTGTCTCCCCCAGGTGCCGATCTCTCCGATGCAAATCGTTCTCGCGTCCGGACGACGTCTCTCTTCGGTGCACGACTTCACCTTAGCGATATCTGTGACCTTCCCGCCCGGCTGCCTTCCGAAGTGCAAGGTTATCAAATAGAGCAGGATGTTCCTTGTGTTTGGCGCAGTCGTGACAGCTGCTCGCAAACACACACACACACACAAAATGGCTTCATTGTGCAGGGGTGTGTGATGCCTCTCGCTAACATATTGGGGCACAGTGGCGATTTTAACACGTTTGCGTCACACCGCCAGGGTCCGGGTTCGATTCCCGTCCCATGTGTGTGTGGAGTTTGTGCATGTTCTCCCCGTGCCTCAGGGGTTTTTCTCCCAGTTCTCCGGTTTCCTCCCTGTGCACGGTAGGTTGATTGGCACCTTGGAAAATTGTCCCTAGTGTATGAATGTGTGTGAATGTGTGTGTGCCCTGCGATGGGTTGGCATTCCATCCAGGGTGTATCCTGCCCATAGACGCCTGAGATAGACACAGACTCCCCGTGACCCGAGGGAAGGTCGGATAAAGCGGTAGAAGATAGAATGAAGATGAATGAAACGATATCAGACTGTAGGGAGGTGTGTAGCCCAGTGGTTAAGGTGTTGGACTCTGGACCGGAAGATCACAGGTTCAAAAGCCGCCACCACCAAGCTGCCACTAGTGGGCCCTTGAGCAAGGCCCTCAATTGCTCAGTTGTATGGGCGTGTGCCAAAATGCTATACATGTAGACTGTATTTTTAATCGGAAATCTCTCTCTCTCTCTGTCTTTTCGTAGTGTGTCTGTCTTCAGTGACAGTGAAGGTGAGTCCCACAGTGGATGTGATCATTGGAGAAACCGCCCGGCTGCCATGTTCCTTCACCACCACCGGGAACATGCCTGTGGTCCAGTGGTTCGTTGTAAGTACAAATGTCACACCGTTACTTGCAAATGTCCGTGATGAAACCCCGCCCCCTCTTGGAAACTGTGGCTCTTCGCCACAGCGCCGCCATGTTGTATTTCGTATTTCTCGAATGGGGCGGGGAGGCGGGTCTAGTCTTCTTTCTAACACTCTGTTTGGCCTCTCGTAGGAATCGGCAGGCACACGGACACGTGTAGCTTTCAGGTCGTCCTCGGACAAGGGCCTGGATAAAGGCACACCGCTAGCAGACCGCGTCACAATGGACACGGACATGACCCTGGTGATTTCTCCGGTAAAGCCGATGGACGAGAGGAGCTTCTTTTGCCAGGTGGTGGACGGACCTGTGGGGACCTCGGAGGCCGAGACTAAACTCCAGGTGTTCTGTAAGTTCTCCAGGAGGTTCTGGATACCACCTTCTAAAGGGACGGGGAGGGGGGGGTAGCAGCTCAGCGGTTAAAGGCGCTGGTAGACTGACCTGAAGGACCACTCTTGGGTCCTTGAGCAAGACCCGCAACCCTTTGTGCTCCGGGGGGGGGGGGACTGTATCAAGGCTGACCCTGTGCTCTGACACCATTGGCCTCTGTTCACTCAATTGACGCCTGGAGGAAATGCTTTAAGACACATATGGAATTCCTAATTCTATTTATTGCCCTAATTGATTGTTCAGCAGCCAATAAAGCGTATTTGACTCCATTGATAAGTTCACCAATCAGGTTAAATAGTCGTTTCGCTAACCTTAAGACAGCTGCTGAAGAGAGAGACTGTATGTATATAGATATGTCTCAGACGTATTTAGGAAAGTCCCGAGGGAACGGGCTACAAAAGACATTTAATACGAAATTGCATTTTGTGATTTCCTGGAGCGGAAAACACTTGACCTGAAGTTGCCTCTCGCGTAATAGAGCTGAATAGCGCTGGACCTCGGGGCCAAAAATGAAAATCACGGCCCCGGACATCCACTTTAATTGATTCGCTTGTATTATGCTTGGGGATCGACGTGAATTTACTTATACAGCACTTGTGGCACACGTATTCATTACATCTAAGAGCTATATATTATTTGTGGATGGTTCCTGTCCAGATGGACCAGAGAGAGAGCTGTAATTGTTGTAATGATTGGGAATGACTCCCCCCCCAGAGAGCTCTGACTCACGGCGCTGGACTAATGGTCTAATGCTGAAGGGAAATGAGCTTGGGGAGAGACAAGAGGTTGGAGAAGCGTATAATGCACCAGCAGATGCCTTTCTGATACTCCGCTATTACGTCTCCTGTAGTTCATCTGCTGTAAAGTACTTCCTAGGCCTGTATCGTTGAGTCTGTTGTGCGTCCACCGGGGAGCGAACACGCATCCATCTTTTATTAAACTATTACTGATGCTGGGAGTCATGTTTGAGCGACGCTACAAGTCAGGCTGGGCAGCTGGTGTGGTCTAATTGAAAATAGCGGGAATATAATAGAATTTTGGGGACTATATCTATATATATATATATATATATATATATATATATATATAAAATTTCTCTCTCTTTTACTCAGTCAATCCAGAAAAGCCGGTGGTGGTGTCCGAGAACAATCATGCCATCGCCTTAGACGTCGGTACACACCCGGTACGTTTGTCCAATATTTGGCTCGGGGTCGCAGCCAGGACATATATTATTATTATTATTATTATTATTATTATTATTATTTATTTATTTCATTATACGTAAAAAATATACCCTCATAATGTGCGTCACATCCAGGTGGGCAAATGCACCAGCAACAACGGTCACCCGGAGCCTCGCATCATCTGGTTTAAAGACTCCAAACCTCTGCCGGAGGTGACGGACCCTAAAGAAAGTGAGTAACGTGCTTCCACTTAACGCTGGCAAATAAACCTGGATATCATTAGCACCTGTTCAGTATATATTTCTTGAATAAATGCACAAAAATAGCGAAACTAACATAGAATACTTAGAATAAATGAAATAAATGCCAATGGGTTGTAATCGGTTATTTTTAGGGCTGTAAATCGATTCAAATATTTAACCGCGATTAATCGCACATTTTCGGTGTACCATAAACGAATACTTTTCATGTTTCTAATCCTCTAACTACCTGTAACAGATGTTATAATTATATACTCACTCAATTATATATCTCACTCACTCTATTAAAATGATTGATTATTTGCTATTTCTGTTCCTCTGAGAATTATCGTTTTTAATATGAATTTCTTGCTAATTTCAATGTTATTTTGTTTAGTGGTGGTTTTAAGTGTAAAATATGGGACGTGGCCCCTTTAAGAATTGTGTTCCGGTTGCTTTTCCATATAAACTGATGGCACTGTAACTATATGTAACAAATGTTATAATTATATACATTTCTCTCAGATTGATTATTTATTATTTATTTTACTCTGGAAATCATTCTTTTAATATGAATTTCCTGTTAATTACAATGTTATTTTGTTTTGTGGTGGTTTGAAGTGTAAAATATGGGACGTGGCTCCTTTAAGAATTGTGTTCCGGTTGCTTTTCCATATAAACTGGTGATACGGTGTTTAGGTTATACGGAATCGCTTTATTGCGTTCAGTAAAAATGCGCTTTATTGCGTAATACGGATTTGGGAATGCGATGCGCTTGCGTAAGGTTCCATACGGTAATATACGCTAATATAGCTCTCTGACCTCCACCATACTGTCTAAATGAGAACTAATATCTCCCCAAGCAGTCTAATCTTTCCCAGAAGATTGGAGGTCGTTCTACCAGCGAATGGGGACTAAATGTGGAATCTGACCTTTTAAAAAAAAACGCACTGAACCGTTTTATAAGGTGTTAAATTGACATTTCTTTTTCCTCTCTCTCTCGCTCAGGTATATACATGGTCCCGGGTGTGGTGAAGGAGTCTTCGGGTCTGTTCACGGTCACCAGCAGTCTGTACATCCATCCCGAGAAGAAGGACGCTAAGTCGGCGTTCTACTGCACGGTGGAGTACCGCATGCCAAACGGCGAGATCAGGAAGGAGAACTCGGAGCCGTTCGGCATCACTCTGCTGTGTGAGTCTCGCCCTCGTACACATCCATCGCTTTCCCGCAAAACTTCCCTCGTTATTGTTGACCCGCCCCTCCCTCCCTCCCTCACTCCAGACCCCGCCGAGAACGTGTTCTTCACGTTGCTGAACGAGTCCCCGATCAAAGAAGGCGATGAGGTGCAGATGAAATGCGAGACGGACGGAAACCCTCAGCCTCAGTTCGATTTCTATAAAGACGTAAGGGACTAACTTATGGCCGAGTGTTCGCTAACTTTATCTGCTTTTATCGCCGCTCAGTCCTCTCGTTGTCTTTCGTGTAGGACAATCAACAACAAACCAGCGATACGGGATTGTTTGTTCTGAACAGCGTCACTCGCGGCGACTCCGGCGTCTACAAGTGCGAGGCGATGGACTTTGACGCGGAGGGGATAGACCTGACCAAAAGCCTCACGCTCGATGTGAACTGTGAGTATTTCAGTGGAAGGTCAAATGAGCGATATTTATATTACTATTGATACTATTATGATAATGTAATTAATATACATTCTAAATAATTTTACAAATTTACTCTAAATAATAATAAAGCAAATAATAGCAAAGAATAATTCATTCTAAATAATAACTGCTTCTACTAATAATAATTATTTATTAAAATTGTATTATTATTGTATTTATTATTGCTATTTTTAATAGATGTTTTAGTTATAAGTAAACAATTCCCAAAATGATATTTATGAATATAATAATAATAATGATTAATATTAAAAACAATTGTAATTTATGTTATTGTTGATACTTTTATTATCCTAATGAAATTACTATTATTCTAGAAATGATAACTGCTTCTACTAATAATAATTATGAAATTATTTACAAAAATTGTATTATTATTACTATTGTATTTATTTTTGATAGTGTTAGTAGATGTTTTTATTTGTAATAAATAATTCTAATAATATATAATAGTATATATAATATATATATATATATATATATAAATATATATATATATATATATATATATATATATATATTATATATATATATACATGCTCATGTTTGTTTTACAGTCACTGTGTGGAAATTATAATTATTTTTATAATGTTCTTTTCATGTTATAATGTTATAACATGTACAAAGCAAATGTCATATTGTGTCCCGTCACAGACGTCGACCCCGTGTCCATGGTTCCCAGCAGCCCGTTGGTGGTGAAAAAAGGCGATCGCATCGAACTTCAGTGCAAGACCAAATCGTCTAAAGAGTACACCCTGTCATGGATGAAGGCGAGTCACAAATCCCTCGTTCATTCTGTGTGATTTTGGATAGAATTGAATCAGATAATGTGTGTGGTTGTGTGTGTTTGTGTGTGTGTGTGTAGGATGGCGCGCAGCTGCTCTCTCAGAAGAGTGGATATACGGTGGAGTCTGCGACTTTGGACAGTGCTGGCGAATATGCGTGCGTTGCTTCGGTCCCCTCAGTGCCAGGCCTGCAGAAGAAAGCTAATATCACAGTAACTGTCTACGACACAGGCAAATACCCCGTGCAATGACATACACACGGCAAATACAGTTTATAGTTTGAGTACCCATATTTTTTTTGTGGGGGGGGGCAAAGAACCGCATATTAAGCTTCAGTATGAGTCAACTTCTATTTGATTCATCACAATGCGATTCAGTGCAAAAATGCTATTTATTAATATAATAATCGTAAATATAGTGAATAAATTCCATTATCTTCATCTTCCCCCACCGCTTTATCCGATCTTCCCTCGGGTCACGGGGAGCCTGTGCCCTATCTCAGGCGTCTATGGGCATTAAGGCAGGATACACCCTGGATGGAATGCCAACCCATCGCAGGACACACACACACACACACACACACACATTCGTACACTAGGGACAATTTTCCAAGGTGCCAATCAACCTACCGTGCATGTTTTTGGACCGGGAGGAAACTGGAGAACCGGAGAACCCGGAGAGAAAAACCCCCTGAGGCACGGGGAGAACATGCAAACTCCACACACACATGGCCGAGACGGGAATCGAACCCAGACCCTGGAGGTGTGAGGCGAACGTGCTAACCACTAAACCACCGTGTCCCCTAAATACCATTATAATGT
The DNA here is from genome assembly GCA_030449085.1 of Kryptopterus vitreolus. NCBI lineage: Eukaryota > Metazoa > Chordata > Actinopteri > Siluriformes > Siluridae > Kryptopterus > Kryptopterus vitreolus. The sequence continues at coordinate 16,787,091 of JACRUU010000002.1, forward strand.
ATATTATTATTGATACTATTGTTATCAATGTTATTACTAATAATTCTAAAAATGATAACTGCTTCTACTACTAACAGTGCAATGGTGTTCGCAGCCAACCAAACCCCCCCCCCCCCCCCCCCCCCCCCCCCCAACAGCCACCCCACCACCCACCCCCACCCCCCCCCCCCCCCCCCCCCCCCCCCCCCCCCCCCCGGGGACATCGCAAAAACCCCCCCAACCAATAATTATTTTAGAATTCCAGGCTGCTTCTTTAGAACTTATAATTAGCAGTTGCACCGAAGCTTGTGTTTATATTTTGGCGTCGTTTTGGTTTTTCCCATAAATCCTCGTGTAATTATAGATCGCTCGTCCTTTCCAGACGCACCCTTTCATGGCTTCTTCATTACAACGGAAGCTCTACTGCAGTATCAGAGATCCTGTCAGGGAAGCCTTGTATAAACAGCGGATTAGGATCAGGTCGGAGTAGAGGTGCAGGGTGCGCTTACTTTCGCCCCCACCCGTATTACTGCAACGTCTCGCTAGGGTTTCAGACCTGGTATAAAACAATGCCTGGGATGCGTCTGTGTTAGCGCCGATCCTAGCGTCCCCTTCCTCCGCCAGATCTGATAACGCTGGGAAGATGACATTGGCGTGTAAAGGAAAGTCTCGTTTGATTCAAAAATATTGGGACGGCTGGGATTCTTCGCCAAAAAGTGTTGAGGCCCAGAAAAGTGTATTGGATGCATATGGAGGCATGAAGAGACTCGATACTGTTCCAGCATGACAACAAAAGCCGACTCTATGAATATATGAGTGGAACTTCATTGGGAATCATTTTTTCGATTCTGATTCGATTCGCCGAACCAACCGCAGACGCTAAGTCATGTTGGTCAAGACATTGTTTGCAACATATTAGTTTATTACAACAATTACACGTAGCTTTGTCTTCTTTTTTTTTTTTTTTTTTACAAATTGAAGCAACACTTTTGAGCATTTTTTGGGGTAAATAAAGGATTTATTGGTGCAAAATTTACCCCTGTAAATACATACAAGGCATACGGTGGATAAAACCGGTACATTATAATGTATACACACATTTCCAGCCATATATTGCACTTTCCCAATCCACAGAGCATCTTCAGATGAATTAACCTGTATCATTATGTTAATGCCCCCCCCCCTCCCCATGTATATATGATTTTAAACAGGAAGATTTTGGGACATTTTCATGCTGGAACAGGTTTAGGTTTTGAGATGACATCACAGGTTTAGGTTTTGTAGATGACATTATGGCTTATGGCTTGGGAAAAATCCAGTCCCGAGGGGAACGGCGGTTTAGTGGTTAGCACGTTCGCCTCACACCACCAGGGTCCGGGTTCGATTCCCGTCTCGGCCATGTGTGTGTGGAGTTTTGCATGTTCTCCCCGTGCCTCAGGGGTTTTTTTTCTCCGGGTTCTCCGGTTTCCTCCCCCGGTCCAAAAACATGCACGGTAGGTTGATTGGCAACCTTGGAAAATTGTCCCTAGTGTATGAATGTGTGTGTGTGTGTGTGTGTGTGTGTGTGTGCCCTGCGATGGGTTGGCATTCCATCCAGGGTGTATCCTGCCTTAATGCCCATAGACGCCTGAGATAGGCACAGGCTCCCCGTGACCCGAGGAAGATCGGATAAAGCGGTAGAAGATGAATGAATGAATGAATAAATGATACAAGGTACCAAAACAAAAGACTCTTTATTAAGAATAATAATCTGAGTCGACAAGAAGGCTGGAAAAAAATCCCAGCTAAGCAGACGAGAATCATCCGGTGTCGAATAGCCCTTAAATACCCATCGGCGCGGGAAACGCCGCGACACGGCCGGAGAATTCGGAAGTCCACTCCAAAAAGCATGCGTCCCGAAACCGGAAGTTCGTGCCTCAAGTCTGGAGGATCCCCACTTGAGTTTAGATTACCACATAAGGTCCTGGCAGATTCAACTCCTGGAAGGTCCTGGCAGAGTGCCAGGTGGCAAAAAAACTTCCCGGTAAAAGTGTCCGTGATTATTAAAACGTTCAGGGGTCCAGACGCTTTTATCGGCGTGGAGCCGTCGGCTATTAGCGTTTCCATTTTCTTCCATTAGTTGATATGAAACTCCAACAAAAGTGACAGGTTTGAAGGAAGACGGTGTCTAAAACGCACTAATTCACCCGAATGTCTCGTGTTTTTGTGTTTTATCACTCCCTTTAAGTACTCTTATCACTAGATGGATGTTTCCTAAGATGTTTTCTTAAGAATGAAAGCTTTTTTTTCCCCCGTCGTGTTCACGGTTGTGGAGCGCTAAAATATTCCCTCTTTCTCTCGTTCCTATAGGGCAGCCCAAGATCAATACGCCTATGGACGGTTACGTGGCCAAGCAGGGAGAGATGGTCACGCTCAGATGTTCTGCTCGAGGCCATCCTGTTCCTCAGTTCACCTGGAAACCCTCTGGCAAAGAGGTGTGTGTGTGTGTGTGTGTGTGTGTGTGTATAGGCTTGGGTATCAGTCAACATGTAATTACCCTGAGATAAATATCTGTACAAATATTCATTAATTTTCATGTTTATCCATGTGCAAATATTACACCAGTTATATCAGCGCTGTCAAATCCTCGTCTCTGATTGGTCGGGAAAGGTTGTTTGTGTTCAGCGCTGACACTAAGACCAGGTGTAATGCCAAACTACAAATATAGGACGTATATTTTTGTCTTGTGTGAATTTATATATATATATATATATATATATATATATATATATATTTATATATAATTAAGAGATTTCTATTACAATTCGGCCATAGAATAGAATAAAGGTCTTTATTTGCTGTGCTTTTTGTTTCAAAAGGCAAAAGAAAAATTTACAAGCTAACGTAGACTAACGAAATCCCCCAACATAACCCCCCGCCCCTAATCACACACACACACCCACACACACACACGTTATTGACATTAATAAATGTCTATGAAAAAGATAAACATGTCTATTTTTCTCCCATACAACCCATCTAGAGGTAGCCATACACACCCATACACACACTGTATAGATCACTCGTGAATAAACTACATCTCCCACAAAGCCTGCGAATACGTTACCCGCGAAGTGACGGCATCCCGCCACTAGAGTGCAGCGTATCCCACGTTTTTTTTCCAGGAAGCGAAAAAAAGCGCTGTGTGTTTTGTGTTACGAGGTGGCGTCGCTCGTCAAAACACTACAAGACACTACACCGTGGAACGAAAGCATTCATTCATTCATTCATCTTCTACCGCTTTATCCGATCTTCCCTCGGGTCACGGGGAGTCTGTGCCTATCTCAGGCGTCTATGGGCATTAAGGCAGGATACACCCTGGATGGAATGCCAACCCATCGCAGGCAGGGCACACACACACACACCACACAATCCACACACATTCATACACTAGGGACAATTTTCCAAGGTGCCAATCAACCTACCGTGCATGTTTTTGGACCGGGGAGGAAACCGGAGAACCCGGAGAAAAACCCCCTGAGGCACGGGAGAGAACATGCACAAACTCCACACACACACATGGCCGAGACGGGAATCGAACCCGGATCCTGGTGGTGCGAGGCGAACGTGCTAACCACTACGCCACCGTGCCCCCTTCGAAAGCATACAATCCTATACAATTTGTAATATTGTGTGTGTGTGTGTGTGTGTGTGTGTGTGTAGTCGTTAGAATTCCACGGGACCACGGTCACCAGCATGGTCACCTTGGAAGCCACAGCCGGCGTCCTGAAAGACGGCGTGATTTGCGAGGCGAGCAACGCTCACGGCACCGACAGCAAGAAGTTCACGGTTGAAATCAAGTCAGGTAGGACGTTTTTGTTTACTTTCATTCCAGTTTATCAATCCATCCATCCATCCATCCATCCATCCATCCATCGCTTTCCCAGACTAAAGACTCTAAAGTGTCGTTTGTTGTTTTCTTTCTTCCCCCCACCAGACAACACGGTCAACGATCCCAACAACGGTGCACTAGGTAGAGACTTGAGCCCGCTCTCTCTCCTCCTCCTCCTCTTCTTCCTCTTCTTCTTCTCCTCCTCCTCCTCCCTTTCTGGACTCCTGTAGCCTAGCTCTTCTCATCCCTGTACATTGTATATTGTGTAACGCTAACAGAACCACTGTGTATAATTGTATATTGTATTATGTTCTCCGTCTTTCTATGATGTCCTCCGTCCTCACGTTTTGTGGAAAGTCTATTATTATTATTATTATTATTATTATTCCCCCCCCCCCCCCCACACACACACACACCTCAATAAAGAATTTGGTTCTATTTTCTTCTCCTCCTCTCCGTCTTCCGTGTCATTGCTTGAGGTGTTTTTTCTACTCTTTCCTTTTCCTTACATGTGTGTGTGTGTGTGTGTGTGTGTGTATGTGTGTGTGCGTCTAATCATGGTGGTGGGCTTGTCACATACAGTATGTGAGTATTTATTTTTGTTTTTGTTTTGTTTTGTTTTTTTTTGGGGGGGGGGGGTTGTTATGTACTTGCGCTTATGGTTTTCCGACACGGGACTCAACTCTTTCTCTTCTCACTCTGCTGCTCAAAGGAAGCCCAGTGTTTGCAACAGGTCTGTATGCTTGCTGCTGCTGTGTGTGTTGTGTGTGTGTGTGTGTGTGTGTGTGTGGTGTGTGTGTGTGTGTGTGTGGTGTGTGTGTGTGTGTGTGTGTGTGTGTGTGTGTGTGTGTGTGTGTGCTATCAAGCGGGACCCTCCTTATTGTCTTCATTTCTAATGTGACACAATGCTTTGGTGCTTATTAGTAAAACAAACTCACGTTGTTTTTGTTTGTTTGTTTGTTTGTTTGTTTGTTTGTTATTTGTGCTACGCCCACCTCTTTCTTGTCCTCCCCGTCAACCTGTTTCCAATCCTCCTCCTTTTTTTGTTGTCGTCTCCTTCATTCATTCTTCCCTCGTTCTTTCTATCCCCCCCCCCCAACCCCGCATCCCTCGTTCCCTGTGGGTTCTAGCCGAAAGTCAGCAGGGCGGATCCAAAGGCGTTGTGGTCGCCGTGTTGGTGTGCGTCCTGCTGCTGCTCCTGCTGGTAGCCGTCCTTTATTTCTTCGGGAAGAGGGGCAAGATGGCCTGCCGCGGGAAGAGCGCGAGCGATAGGTAAGTGCCGGATATCGTACAGGACCTCGCCCTAACCCACAGTCTCGTTAGGGATCGGGGTGGGGGGGGGGATTCTCGCTGATTGAGCGTTTGACGTTGTTTCCTACACAGTGTCAGAGTTTACAGTCAATAACAGACACGGCGACAGTGAAGGAAGGTCAAGACCTAAAGGCACTTTTCCTCTGTCGATTACATTTCAGACCGGACTGAAAAACTCCACATACATCAATACTTTTGTCTATGCAGTGCTGGTCTAATCGGCCATTACTTTTTAAAAGCGTGTACTTTTACCGAAATGGAAGAATAATCGGATTACATGCGATTCCGTCCCGAAGAGTTCCTGTTTTTGAGAGGATTTTGTCTAAACAGCCCTTATTTAGACGTTTTAAACGGTACATTTCAGTTTAATCACAGTGGAAATGAATCTGGGGATCAAGTGGTTGATATTAATATTGATATTTTGGTTGATATTACAAACAGGTTTGTCTGTATAGTGTTTACAAAAAAGAGACTAGCTGCTACATCTTAGCCTGCCAAAACAGGAGCGTAACTCTCCGGCGGGAATGTCAGGTTCGATCACAATAACGGATTGTGGGCTCATAATATATTATTATTAGTAGTAGCATTGATTATTATTATTATTATTATTATTATTAGTAGTAGTAGTAGTAGTAGTAGTAGTAGTAGCATTTATATAACTCAAAAATGTGAGTGTGTGTGTATATATACATTCATTCATTACCTAAAATTTTTAAAAATCTTTTACCGCATTAATACCGCTTTATCCGATCCTTCCCTCGGGTGACGGGGAGAGTCTATATCTATATATATATATATATATATATATATATATATATATATATATATATATATATATATATATATATATATATATATCTACACACACATTACACATGCACATTATATAGAGGTGCATCTGAATTAGTATCATGGAAATATCATGGAAAAGTTTAAACTTAAAATTGTGAATTTATTAAATAAATTAATACTCGTGTATTAAATAAACTCAACAGGTAGGTTAAGTCTTTGTTTCTTTTAATTGTGATTATTTTGGCTCACATGGAACAAAAGCCCACCAATGCACTGTCAACAAATTCGACTTTAGGTGACGTTACAATCAGCGAATCAACTCCAAACACCTGCAAACGTTTTCAGAGTCTTCAAAATTTAGGAATTCACTCGTCCACACACACACACACACACACACACACACACATGGGGAGGACTGGGTTGTTGGTGTAACAGTTTTGCGCCCCAAAAAATAAATACTAATAATAATATACATAAAAGTTATATAAAATATTTGTTTGAAATGAGCAATTTCCTTACTGCTAGAATATATTTATTATTATCTAACCATGAACATCCAGAACAGAATATAAACACCTGTGATATATGCAGGCTGTTTTTTCCATCATTTCTAATCTAAGATAACATTTTAAATAGCATTTAAAAAAAAAAAAAAAGAAAAGAAATACCTGAGGAAGATGAAAACATTGCTGCTAGCTATGCTAGCCAAACACTTAGGCTATTGTTTTGGCTGGTGGCTAAGAGATAGGCAGCAGCTAGGCTATTTAGCTAGGCTATATATATATATATATATATATATATACATAGTAATATACTAACCACATATCATATATATATATATAGGCATTATAATATATATATATATATATATTATATATATATATATATATATATATATATATATATATATATATATATATATAGGCCTATATATATATATATCTCTACTATATATATATATATATATATATATATAGCCTATATATAGCTGTCACCATATATATATATATATGTAGTGTGTGTGTGTGTGTGTGTGTGGTGTGTGTGTTTTTGGCTTGACTGGTGATATTATTAATGTTCATTTACTTGGAAAGTGAGATTGAAACATAATGTGATTACACTGCAGTCCAGAGCACGATGTAAACATGAGAAGATTACTGTTTAAAATGTGTAAATATGAGCTGTTTACACAAAATCCTCTCAAAAATAGAAGAAAAAATGAACTTTGTGCACAATATCAACCAACTTGTGAGCTGCTTCTTCTTCTTTATTCTACCACTTCAGTAAAAGTACACGCTTTTAAAAAGTTCAAACATCACGAAAGTGGACGAAAGTATTGATGCATGTGGAGATGTGAGAGTTTCCCGACGGTCCGATCCCGGGTGGGGAAACATGGATCGTTTTGTTGGACGGAGCAAAAGTGCTTTCAGGTTTTGACCTTATTATATTGTCGCTATGTCTTACTGACTTTAAACACACACACACCACACACACACACACACACACACACACACACACACACACACACAAGTTTGGGATCACTTAGAAATTTGATTTATTTATTTATTTATTATTTATTAAATTTGACTTTTTTTTTTCACTATTAATAAAAAATGATACATTAACACTGATATTTTTTATCCGTTCATAAATCAAAGGAACGACTATTATTAACTTGGAAATGTAATGAAGTCTCCCCAAACAGAAATACTGGACTGTTGTACAGATAGTCGTGATAAAAGGTACTGATTTAGTGTAGCACTCTTCTTACCGTTCATTTTGTCTGTCTCCTCCCACCACTCGCAGACCAGAGCTTGGTCTACATAAACTCTCAGAATATATTTATTTTTATTTATACAAAGCTCGTACATTTATACTCGCAGCATTTGTCTACAGTATAAAAGAGTATTAAAAAAAGAGTATAAAAGAGTAACAAAAAAAGAAAAGAGTGTACTGTATATATAAAAGAGTATATAAAAAGAGTATAAAAAGTGTGTATATATATATATATATATATATATATATGATATATTATATATATATATATATATATATATATATATATATATATAGATAAAGAGTAAAGAAAGAGTATAAAAGAGTGTTCTGTATATATAAGGTATATAAAAAGAGTGTCATTGTGTATATAAAAGAGTATAAAAGAATAAAAGAGTGTATATATAAAAGAGTAAAGAGTATAAAAGAGTAAAAAGGTGTACTGTATAAAAAAGAGCATATGAAAAATAATAGTATATATAAAAAGAGTCTATAAAAAGTGTGTGTGTGTGTATATATATGATATAATTATATATATATATATATATATATATAAAGAGTATAAAAGAGTGTACTGTATCTGATATATAAGAGAGTATAAAAAGATGTATATATAAAAGAGTATAAAAGAGTGTATTGTGTAAATAAAAGAGTATAAAAAGAGTGTATATTAAAAATAGTATAAAAGAGTAAAAAAGAGTGTACTGTATATAAAAGTATATGAAAAAAAGAGTATATAAAAAAAGTATATATAAAAGAGTATAAATAAAGAGAGTACAAGTATATAAAAAAAAAGAGTATAAACCGACTATTTAAACTGAGCAATTGAGGGTTAAGGGCCTCACCCAAGGGCCCACTCATGGCAGCTTGGTGGTCGTGGTGGGATTTGAACCAGCAATCGTCCGGTCCAGAACCAGTCAGTGCCTTAACTGAACAACCACCTCCCCATAGGAACATATTACTGAATAGAAGTCCAAGACTTCGATTAAAACTCCTCTGTAATGTTTCTTGACTGCTGATGAGCTCGTCAGAACCAAGCAACGCAAGGGCGGGGAAAAAAACGAGCTATGATCTTGCTACGAGGGGAAAAAACTCATAAGGGCGTTTTCTCACAGGGCCGATTCCAATACTGAAAAAAGAATTCTCTCTTCAAAGTACTTTACCTTTAGAGTGAATCTGTAAACGTCCCTCGTCGATGTCTTCCATGAGACTTGGTGCATGTTCTCTGCACTTTCTTTGCATGAACATCTCCGTGTGTGTGTGTGTGTGTGTGTGTGTGTGTGTGTGTGTGCACATGCAGCGAGTCTGGGGAAGCAAAGCCTGGCGAGAAAGCTACCGAGGGGTCAGGGCTGCTTAAAGATAAACCCGCAGAGCCGGTAAGAGCTCCAAGGCTTATTTATTTATTTATTTAGAAATGTTGACTTGTGTACATATCGTTGTTTATTAGAATGACCATTGTGTGTATGTTTTGTTTTTTTTTTCTTCTTTCTTTCTCTGTTAGTGATACGAGTGAAGAATGCAGAGGTAGATGAATCATCTGAGAAATTTGAAGAGCATCTTGAGTGCTTGTGTGCTTTTTTTTGTTTTGTTTGTTTGTTTGTTTGGGTTTTTTTTTGTTTGTTTATTTTTGTTTGTTTGTTTTGCACAAGCCCGGCACAAAAGAGGAGAGTTGTACATTTGGTTTAGGGGACTTGGATAGGGGGTTTTGATATGAGGGGGAGGAGTTTGCTATGAGGAGGAGGCGTTTGATATGAGGGGGAGGGGTTTGACATGAGCGGGAGGGGGTTTGACATGAGGGGGGGGAAGGGGTTTGAGCGGGGGGGGGGGGGGGTTTGATGTGAGGGGAGGGGTTTGACATGAGCGGGAGGGGTTGGGGAGGGGAGGGGTTTGATGAGGGGTTGACATGAGCATGGGAGGGGTTTTTGATATGAGGGGGAGGGGTTTGACCTGGGAGGGGGATGGGGAGGGGTTTTTGACAGGATTGGTTTGATGGGGGGAGGGGGGGTTTGACATGTGACAGGGGAGGGGTTTGATGTGAAGGGGAGGGGTTTGATGTGAAGGGGAAGGGTTTTGAAGTGAGGGGGGACAGTGGGCAGGAGGTTTGAATGTGAGTGAGGGAGGGGTTTGATGGAGGGGGGGGTTTGGAATCGTGAAACGTCAGGAGAGTGGAGTGAGGGAGGGGTTTGATATGAGTGGGAGGGGGTCTGAGGGCAGTGGGTTTGAACAAAATATTTTCTTTCTATTGTGAACATGGTCTTTTTTTTTTTCTTTTTTTAATATATATATAGACGTGGGGTCACAAAAAAAAAAAGAAAAAAGAAAAAAAAAAAAAACATCACTGTCTGTAATTACTACTCTGCAGACTAGCTGTGGGGGGAAAAAAGAAAGCATCAGGAATTCAATCCAGCACTGGGCATACTGCCATTTTTTTTCTTTATATATATAATTTTTTTTTTTTCCCCCAATTCCAGATTAAATCACTGTGCCACTGGATTGATCTTTCAATTTCACCCTGTGCGCTTTCTCTTTTTCTATGCAGTCTGTTTTTATTTTTGTTGTTTTTTTTTTCCGACTCTGCACTTACTCTCTATTCATTCACAATTATCTCTGTATGTGCACTGACGCCTGTTGATCCTAAACGCTCCTAAAATCGTACGCACGAGTGTGCATGCTTGCATGCTACTGAAAAGAATTCCCTACGCTGTATGTATAGCCCAAAATGTTTGCTTCTTTTATATATATATATATATATATATATATATATATATATATATATATATATATATATATATAAACTGTATGGTCATTTCCTTTTCCGCACTGTAACATTTGAGCAAAGCAAAAAGGTGCCATTGAGATCAGGAAGGTCGTTGCCACTGAATGCTCTGTGATTTACAGGGCAAAAAAAAAAAAAACCAACCTTTTCTATTATTATTATTAATAATAATAATTATTAATTATTATTATTATTATTTATTTATTATTTTTGGGGTACATATGTGTGTGTGTGATCTTGTTGTTTGGTTTTTGTTTTCGCCATTGGAGAGAAATGACGTCGCTGCCATGCTACACCCGTCGCGTAGCATTGTTTCTGTTGGGTGACTATGCATTGTGATGGAAAGGGTTCGAAATTTCTTATTTAAAAGGAAAAAAAAAAAACAATTGTTTTTTTTCTTTTCTTTTCTTTTTTTTTTAATATAGATGCAAAACCCAAAAGCCGTGTACAGAGCACCGGTGCTGTACATTCCCAAAACCACACTCCGTGTGCCTTTCTCCGACTTTTTATAACGTGTATTAGTGGACCGTGTGTATTTAAACAGCCTGTAACAGTAAGTAGTGAGTTGAGGTGAGTCGTGTCTCATCGGTGAAAAGTGGATCTGGCGGTGCTCGTGTTATAGACGCACATCATCGGCTTGAGTTATCCTTCTTTCTTTCTTTTTTCTTTCGTTCTTTCTATCTTTGGAAAAAGAAACCATTCAAAACACTGTATTTGAACGTGCGTTTAGAGGCTTCTCTCGGCCCGACGCTCGACCTTTGCAATGTCGTGTTCGTGCTTTTATTATTTGAATGTGATTATGCCTTTCACACACACACACACACACACACACACACACACACACACACACACACAGACCTGGATCTTTCCCACAGGCCCGAGCGAAGCAAAGACGCTCTAACTGATATCACATGCGGATTAACAGTAATCGAATCAAAGTGTGCGTTTCTGCCGTGTGTCGAGACTTCTCCGAATACGAGTCGCATCCTGTGATATTTGTTTTTGTTTTTGTTTTGTTGTTTTTTTTTGTTTATTTGTTTTGGTATGCATGTGCTATCATTATCCGCCCTCATATACTCTCATACTCGATGCTTTTCTAAATATAGGGGTTATAAGACCTGTCACTTTTCTCTCTCACACACACACACACACACACACTGATGACCATGTTTATTACATGTATACAAACAAGCTGAATGTTTTATATTCTATATTTATGTTCGATTTCGATTTTCTCTTTCTAACCCCCCCCCCAACCCCCCCCCCCCCCCCCCCCCCCCCCCGTTTTCCCCCCTCCTCCCCCCCCTCCCCCCCTCCACACTACTGTTTTTTGGTCCCAGTTGATCACTGAGATGCGGTCGAGCATTATAACCGTTTTTTTTTAAAGAAAAAAACTCCCACGTGTTTAAACTACTGAATTCTTTGTTTCTTGCTCTCTCTTTTTTTTTTTGTTCTTCTCGGCTTTAAAAATCTCGTCATGAATATGTTTGTGATTCCTTCCTGCTTTCTGATGTGTATATTTTGTGGTAATAGTTGTGAACTTTGTAGCCTGTTTATTTTTTTCCCCCTTTTTGTGGAGCTCTGTAGAATTTATACTGACTTTCAAAAAAAAAGAAAAAAAAGATTTCCACACCTTACTTGGGGTCCTGTGTTGTGTTCTGTTCTTTTCTTACACCGATATCTTTTTTTGACGACCGTCGATATTGTTATGGTTAAATGGAAAATTGTTTGGGCTTTCGTTTTATTACATCATCATTAAAACAGTTTTTTTCATTTCTAAAAATGTATCATTTGTCAAAAATACCATATTAAACTGTTTATTCCTCACATTCATCTATCCATCCATCCATCGTATTTATCTAGTCATACACATCATCTATCTTCTATCTATCCATCATCTATCTTCATCTATCTATCTGCCCTGTCTATCTATATCCATCTATCCATCTATCTATCTGCCCATCTATCTATCTATCTATCTATCTGCCCCCATCCATCTCCATCTGCTAAAATCTGTCTATCTATCTATCTGCCCATCATATCTATCTATCTATCTATCTATGAAGAGCCATCTCATCTATCTCTATCTATCTGCCCATCTGTATCATCTATCTATCTATCTATCTATCTATCTATCTATCTATCTATCTATCCATCTATCTATCTATCTATCATCCATCTATCCATCTATCTATGTCTATCTATCTATCTATCTATCTTCCCATCTATCTATCTATCTATCTATCTATCTATCTATCTATCTATCTATATCTATCTATCTATCTATCCATATCCATCCATCTATCTATCTATCTATCTATCTATCCCATATCCATCCATCCATCCATCCATCCATCCTATCCCATCTGCCCATCCCATCCATCCATCCATCCATCCATCCATCCATCCATCCTATCTATCTCATCATCCATCCATCCATCCATCCTATCTGTATCTCCATTCATCCATCTATCTATCTCCATCCATCCATCCATCTATCTATCTATCTATCTATCTATCTATCTATCTATCTATCTATCTATCTATCTATCTATCTATCTGTCTATCTATCTATCTATCTGTCTATCTATCCTATCTGTCTCCATCTGTCTATCTATCTATCTGTCTGTCCATCTGTCCATGTCATCGTCTATCTGCCCCCATCCGTCTGTCTATCTATCTATCTCTCTGTCTGTCTGTCTGTCTGTCTCTATATGCCATCTATCTATCTCCATCTGTCTATCATCCATCTAATCTATCTATCTATCTCATGCCCACCATCCATCCTCCATACTATCCTATGTCTCCATCATCATCTATCTATCTACTGATCTATCTATCTATCTATCTATCTATCTATCTCTGCCCATCTATCTATCTATCTGCCCATCTATCTATCTATCCATCCATCTGCCCATCTATCTATCTATCTATCCATCCATCTGCCCTGTCTGTGCCCATGTCTGCCCATCTATCTGTCTATCTATCTATCTATCTATCTTCCCATCCATCTATCTATCTATCTGCCCCATCTATCTATCTATCTATCTGTCTCTCCCATCTATCGCCTATCCATCTATTATTATCTATCTATCTGATCATCTATCTATCTATCTATCTATCTATCTATCTATCATATCGTATCTATCTATCTATCTATCATCTCCATCCTCATCCATCCATCCATCTATCTATCTATCCATCCATCTATCTATCGATCTCATCTGCCCATCCATCCAGGAGGGAGTTGTGTAGAGAGACGTTTGAATAAATTAGCGATCGTGATCGGCTTGAGCTTTTGGCCTTAAGGGCATTTTTTCCCCCTTACATTATTTATTTATACTTTTTTTGAAACCTACACTTTTACTCGTGTAAAAAGCCCGAGTTGAAACTTCTACAGAAGTCTTTTTAAACGCTCGTATCTTTACTTCTACCCGTGTAGGGATACGTTTGACACCAGTGTCGGTACGTTCGGATCCGTCCGCAGCTCCTGGTATTACAGTTGAAATAAATAAAATTGGGAAACCTTTAAATGCGTCGAATCCTTACGATAACACTCGAGCGCATGCCTGATATACAAAGCCGTCTCCTTGCATTCTTCCGCAGCGAGTTAAAGCCGCAGCCGTGTTCTGGCGTGCCTCGGCCTGCCAAGTGCCCATTAAAGCGATTGAAATACCTCCAGGTTTTGACCCTGCAGTGTGATTTGTGGCCCGGAGTAAGAAAGGAGTGAGGCAGTAAAAGAGAGGAGGACGGATAAGAAGGACGGGGGACGGCAGAGGTAACTCCCGGAGTAAAACAAAAAAAACAAATGACTCAAACATGCATCACCTTTAAAGATCTTTAATCATCTCTCTTTTTTTTCTCGGTGAGGCGGTAGCTCAGTGGTTTAAGGTCATTGTATTCTGGACCAGAAGGTCCTGCCTACGTGTTTCACTGCAAATATAAATCTACAAATAGCACTTTTACATTTTAAAGTTTAAAATGTTAAACTTTTTTTTAATAACACCTTTCCATGATTGAACCGTTTTAAATGAATATATGAAGGACGGATGTTTCCAATGTGCCCTAAAAAGGATTATTATTTATAAATAAAACACAGGGTCCTTTTTTAGATGCTCATTATTGAGAATTGTCATACTGAAGTCCCCACCAATGGTACTTTATTCCTTTTGTACCCCAGCGGTTTTTGCGCTTTATTGTGTGTTAACGGAATTCTTAAAGGAGCCACGTACCATATTTTACAACAAGAATCATTTCCAAAGTAGGGGCACGGTGGTTTAGTGGTTAGCACGTTCGCGTCACACCTCCAGGGTCTGGGTTCGATTCCCGACTCCGCCATGTGTGAGTGTGGAGTTTGTGCATGTTCTCCCCGTGTCTCAGGGGGTTTTTCTCCGGGTTCTCCGGTTTCCTCCCCGGTCCAAAAACATGCACGGTAGGTTGATTGGCACCTTGGAAAATTGTCCCTAGTGTATGAATGTGTGTGTGTGTGTGTGTCCTGTGATGGGTTGGCATTCCATCCAGGGTGTATCCTGCCTTAATGCCCATAGACGCCTGAGATAGACACAGACTCCCCGTGACCCGAGGGAAGATCGGATAAAGCGCTAGAAGATGAATGAATGAATTTCCATCTACAAATGGATCGGCGCAAAAAATGACCTGAATGAATAAGACTACAAACTTTAAAGAATTCTGCCCCATAATATTATTTGTGTGCGTCCCGTTCCGTTTCCTTCCACTTTTCCGCACTGCCTAATTATACAGATCTGTTCTTTTTATTCCCCGCTGTGTCTTTAAGGAGTTTAGACGCACCGTCACTGGAATGTGTCCTGATGATAATCGCAATCCCGTCACAAAATCTCAGAATTGATGTACGGGTGCAATAAAAGCGCCGCCTTAATCTAATTAAAACTCCTATCCGTCTCGGTCGACCCCCGTCGGCCCTTTCGCCGGAGAGCAAACCTCCCAGCGGTTGCCAAGCGAGAAAAAAGTGAAGCGGGAGGATTTTTGCTTAATCAGGCGGATACGAGTACACACCAACACCAAGGGATGGAAGAGAAGTTTAAAAGCGTCGTAAATTAAATTATAATCAAATAAGGTTTTATCTTTTTTTTTTTCTTTTTTCCCTCCCGGTGTGGGATTTAAAGTGATTTTTTTTTACTCTGGGTCCTTTGTTTTTGAAACATAATGGATCCTGATAGATTTACAGAGAGATAGATGAGCCTATTGATCTCACCGATTTATTTATTTATTTATTTATTCATTCATTCATCTTCTACCGCTTTATCCGATCTTCCCTCGGGTCACGGGGAGTCTGTGCCTATCTCAGACGTCTATGGGCATTAAGGCAGGATACCCCCTGGATGGGATGCCAACCCTTCGCAGTACACACACACACACACACACATTCATACACTAGGGACAATTTTCCAAGGTGACAATCAACCTATCGTGCATGTTTTTGGACCGGGGAGGAAACCGGAGAACCCAGGGAAAAAACCCCTGAGGCACGGGGAGACGGGGAATCGAACCCGGACCGTGTCGGTGTGAGGCGATCGCCACCACATCCAGAGACGAAAACAGGGTGTTCTAATACTTTTTGTCCAGGGTCGGAGGACAGATTTGTGCGCGTGTTCAGGAAGGAGTCGTTACAATAACGATGAAAGGTGTGAAGTCGTCCTGTCTGCACAGGATCGGGAGCGAGGGAGGGAGGGAGGGAGGGAAGCCGGAATGTCATGGCAGGCACATTTCTTTCACTCCTAATCTTTCGCTCGGGAGGGAAAAACAAGATGTGTGGGTGGGGGCGTCCAGCGATCTGAGGAAGAGGAATTAAAAGATGTACGAGTGCACCTAGGGTCGGAAAGGATGCGGCGGGATGTCACGCCGGCTAAATATACACCCGTTATGCTGTTTTTTTTTTTTTTTTTCTTTTCCAGGTCCCACATGTTTGCCGTTCTCTATGGAAGGGGGGAGTACACACACGTTTGCAGTCTTGGTTACAAAACGACGGGCCCGAGCGCTTTGCATGTTTTTAGTTCCTGGTTGATCACAAGAGCATGGATGGGATTAACAACACACACACACTGCCGGTGCCTCCTGTCTCCTTCACTTAGCGTCTCTTTCTTCTTTTTTTTTTGGGGGGGGGGGGGGGGGGGGGGGGGCCTTAAGCACCATTATTACTCCATCTCTTGGGAACACTGTGTGTGTGTGTGTGTGTAAGTGTGTGTGTAAGTGTGTTATGTGGCACACTCAATAGACTCTTCAATGATGTCGCTCTAACAAGCTTGTGGTTGGAGCATAAGGCTATCACAGGCAATTATGCAAATGAACTTGTCTATGTACAAAGACGACGTCTAAATTATTCAAGCTGTATACGCCCCCCCCCCATCTACAGTAAGTACAGTGCCTATGCTTTCATTTAATATAACATACATATATATATATTTATTTTATCATTATTGGTTTTTTTTTTACCCCCTAAAACACTAAATTCGCTTATTTTATCGACTGCATTTAAACATTTATTTATTTATTTTTGTATTAATGCAGTGAAACTTGCTTCCAGTGTCTCAGACAGGCTCCATTCTCATAGAATATATCAAGACCTTCGCATAACTCGCATACCTTCATCCACCTTATCGCTGCTGTTGGTTGTTGTTTTTTTTTTTTGTTTTTTTTTTTTCCTTTGCCACCCGATAACAAAAGAAAAAAAAAAAAAAGAAAAAAAAAAGAAAAAAAAAAAAAAGAAAAAACAACTGGTTGTTTTGTCTCGCATTTCAGCCCGGAACGTTTTCCCAGTGCATTGCATATTTTATTCATTTGCGGGACATTTTGAAGTGTTATTTGAAATGCTAATAATTGTCCAATTATAGATTTTTAACCAGCTATTTTATATATATATATATATATATATATATATATATATATATATATATATATATATATATATATATATGTTGAGAAACGGAATGTACATGTAATGTAATTTAATTACAAAATAGAAGTAACAGTAATCCGCGTAAAAAACATGTCATTAAATTACAGGTACTTTAGAAAATGTTTTTGCACACCCACCACACACACACACACACACACACACACACACACACACACACACACACACACACACACACACACACACACACACCCCTCTGGTCGACACCACTTTTCGTCTCCACTTACGTTATAATTATAATAAGAAGAAGAATAACAAAACTGTCATGTCCTGAGTAAATAAACTGTGTGAAGTGTGTGTGTGTGTGTGTGTGTGTGTGTGTGTGTGTGTGTGTAATGCTAGCCAGGTACCTACTTGTGTTTCTGCTAAAAGTCATGCACGATGGACAAATCGATGTGATAAAGAGGATGTTCATGTCCATTCGGATTTCCTGATACCAGATGGAGGAATTCGTTCTGTGTGACGAATCGAAAGAGTCAAATTCGAGTCCGTGAAGACGAATCGATCGTGTGATTCTCGTGGAACGACGTTGGGTTTTTGTTTTTGTTTGTGAACGACTAGTAGCCCACTGCAGGAGGGGGAGGGGGGGGGGTCAGAAGAAGTCAGGGATGTGAGACTGTGCAAGGAGTTTGTAAAAAAGACGCCGCTGATTGATGGTGAAACTGAAGTCCGTCTTTGTTTGCCTCGGATCGAGCGGCAGTGTTGCTTCCATTTTAAGTCCTCCTCTCTCGATCTTTAAATCAATACTTGAGTCACTCAGGGATCCAGGCACTAATGTAACTTCTCCTTACTCAAGTGTGTGTGTGTGTGTGTGTGTGTGTGTGTGTGTGTGTGTGTGTGTGTGTGTGTGTGTGTGTGTGTGTGTGCTTGCCCTGAAGCCCACATCCATGCATTCCTTATTCTCTTTGCCAAACCCTTGACAGGTATCTCAGGTTCCATAGTATTCTGGTGGTGCTTGTTGTGTTTTTGTTTTTTTGTTTACTCCCCCCCCACCCACTTGTTCTCAGTGCATGACAAATACACGAATATACACTGTATGTGGAATAATGGGATTTGGGAACATTATCACATATAATATACGGTGTGTGTGCATGGGTATATATATATATATATATATGTCTATGCATGTATGTATATGTGTATATTACATTATGTGCATATAGAATGCAATGTACATACATAAGCAGGCATTAATGGGCTTTGTTTCAGGAGTTTGTCATTGATACGTGTCCGATAAATGCAATCTCTAAGTGGCAGGACAGAAATAAATCCATCAATACCCGCTCCTGGTGTTTCCCGCCATATTTGTACGGGTTTAAAATGGAGAAAGGGTCAGCCTTTGTCCAACAGCACATCTGCGGAAAAGCTGGATTTTTGTGGGGCTTCTTTTTTTTTTTTGGCTTGCTGAAAGGAGGGAGAGTATGGAGAGTGCGCTAGACGTGTAACCTTGGCAACGTTGTGGAGAGCATGTGGAGATGATTGCAGTGACGGGGCGACTGAATGTGCTATCAGTCTGATCTCGATAAAAAGCATTAATATTAGTTGCGTTTGTCATGATTTGGGGAAAGAAAAAAAATAAATAAATGATCGACCCGCTCTCAAAACGGACCGTCGGATTAAACGAGTGTCTCTCGTTTAATTGCATTTTCGTTAATTGAATCGTTTTTTTATTTAAAAAAAAAAGGGATAATAAATAAATAAATAAATTAACCATCGCATTGTATTGCAGCTACATTACTCATCCCTGGAACAAGTGTGATGTACAGCGTTTTAATCCCCAGATTGCGAACCCTGCCGAGAGGGATGGAGGAAAAGCAGGAACGGAGGGTGTCGAAAGACGAGATGATATCAAAACGAGCTCTTGCGATGAGCGAATCGGTCCGCTCTCGCACTCGGGCAATTATCCAATCAACCAATCAACAGAGAGCGAGCCATCGAGATTACGCAGATACAGGAGGAAGAAATGTGGATCTCGGTGACATTCCGGCGAAACGCTGGATTTGGTGGTGCTGGTTTGAGGAATTCAGTTCCAGGACAAGACATGGAGAGAGATATTTTTTTCAGCTGTCAAGATTTGGCAAACTTATACCTCAGTTTGAGAATAGTGGAAGCCAATTTGGTTTTCTGCCTATGTGGCATGTTGTAAATCTTTCTCAGATGATTCAAAATGATTCGAGTGATCCAAATGATTCTAAATGATTCAACAGGGGCACCGTGGCCTAGAGGTTAGCACGAGTGTGTCAAATCTCCAGGGTCCGCGTTCGATTCCCAACTACGCCATGTGTGTGTGGAGGTTTTGCATGTTCTCCCTGTACCTCAGGGGTTTTTTGCTTCGGGTTCCCCGGTCCAAAAGGTTGATTGGTGTGTGTCCTGTGATGGGTTGGCATTCCATCCAGGGTGTATCCTGCCTTAATACCCATAGACGCCTGAGATAGGCACAGACTCCCCGTGACCCGAGGGAAGATCGGATAAAGAGGTAGAAAATGAATGAATGAATGAATGAATGAAACATTCCTTGACCTAATCAATTAAAAGCGGCAGGTAATTTGGTGGTACCTCAAATATCTTAAATATTGAAAGCTCTATGGGGGCTCGGTGGCTTAGTGGTTAGCATGTTCGCCTCACACCACCAGGGTCCGGGTTAGAGTCCCGTCTCGGCCATGTGTGTGTGGAGTTTGTGCATGTTCTCCCCGTGCCTCAGGGGGTTTTTCTCTGGGTTCCCCCGTTTCCTCCCGGTCCAAAAACATGCACGGTAGGTTGATTGGCACCTTGGAAAAATTGTCCCTAGTGTGTGAATGTGTGTGTGTGTGTGTGTGTGTGTGTGTGTGTGTGTGTGAGTGTGTGTGTGTCCTGCGATGGGTTGGCATTCCATCCAGGGTGTATCCTGCCTTAATACCCATAGACGCCTGAGATAGGCACAGACTCCCCATGACCCGAGGGAAGATCGGATATAGCGGTAGAAGATGAATGAATGAATGAATGAATGAAAGCTCTATCAATCACTAATTAAGTTGTGGCGCTGCCTTCTAATTAATGTTCGAGACTAATTAGTCTAAATGATTAAGTTTATGAAACCATGCTGTTATGTCTCTTATAATACAATGTGTGTGAATGAAATCCCAATAGTTTCATTTTTATGGGTCTCATTGGTACCTCAATCAATCATGACTGTCCATGACTGTACCTTCTCTCTCTCTCTCTCTCTCTCTCTCTCTATCCATTTCTATCATTCACCTTCTCTTTTTTTATCTGCTACTGAAACCCACTCGCATAAATGCCCTAACATACTTCATGTTCCTCTACTTCTGAAAAATAATACAAGTAGCCAATGAAGTGTGTGTGTGTGTGTGTGTGTGTGTGTGTGTGTGTGTGTGTGTGTGCGTGCGCTGTCCTTCATGCAACATTCATGCAGTGGTGCTGACAAGTCCGCTGTCAGAAACACACTAGCTCAATCCCTTTTCTACTCCGAGCGTTCTGTTGGAATATTTATGACCACGCGGCAAAATCTCATCGCAGGAGGAATTTCTTCGCCTGCAACACGATCGGATCCGACTCCACGCTTTTAGAGGAGGAATCGTACGCATCACGCAAATCAGTCGAATCGGCCAATCGTAGAATGTACAGACTACATGCATTATAGGGACTGGATTTCATTCATTCATTCATCTTCTATCGCTTTATCCGATCTTCCCTCGGGTCACGGGGAGTCTGTGTCTATCTCATGCGTCTATGGGCATTAAGGCAGGATACACCCTGGATGGAATGCCAACCCATCGCAGGACACACTCGCAATCGCACTCACATTCACACACTAGAGACAATTTTTCCAAGGTGCCAATCAACCTACCGTGCATGTTTTTGGCCCGGGGGAGGAAACCGGAGAACCCGGAGAAAAAAACCCCCTGAGGCACGGGGAGAAACATGCACAAACTCCACACACACATGGCCGAGACGGGAATCGAACCCGGATCCTGGTGGTGTGAGGCGAACGTGCTAACCACTAAACCGCCATTCCCCTCGGGACTGCATTTTTCCAGCCATAATGTGACATCATGTGATGTCATCTACAAAACCTAAACCTGTTCCAGCATGAAAATGTCCCAAAATCTTCCTGTTTAAAATCATATATTTATATTATACATGGGGAGGGGGGGGGCATTAACATAATGATACAGGTTAATTCATCTGAAGATGCTCTGTGGATTGGGAAAGTGCAATATATGGCTGGAAATGTGTGTATACATTATAATGTACCGGTTTTATCCACCGTATGCCTTGTATGTATTTACAGGGGTAAATTTTGCACCAATAAATTAGAATATTACGGGGAAAAGTTCATTTATTTCAATTCAAATGAAGTCTTTTAATTGTGATATTATTTTGCCTCACATTGAACCAAAACCCACCAACCAATTAAGGCTTTAGGTGACGTGCCAATCAGAGAGTCAACTCCCAACACCTGCAAACGATTCCTGAGTCTTCAAAATGGCCGCTCTGTTTGGTTCGCTCGCCTACACTCGCACACACGACGAAGACACACAACACAAGAAAAAAAAAAGCACTGATTTCATTCATATTAAAGCCTCTTAAAGAGAAATAATGAATGTAGACAACAATTGTATTAATTTTATGTCTAAAATTGGTTAAATGACCATAAAACTGAGGCAGTGATTAAAGCAAAAGGAGATCCTACCAAGTATTGAGTACATACACAGTAAATACTTTCCTCATGGCCTACAATTCACTTAAAATATTTTATTGGTCTGAAGAATTATTCAAATTCTTTTTAATGTTTTTTTTTTAAATTATTAAATATGAGGCAAAATAATTACAATTAAAAGAACCAAAAGATGACTTCAGTCTGTGTGAATGGAGTCAAATTGCTGAAATGTCTAATTCAGCAAGTTGTACCTATATACAAAAACTTTCACTGTGTGTGTGTGTGTTTATTTAATCCCCAGAGAGGATATAAAGATTCAGTGATTTTAATATAAATGAGGAAGGGCGTTTTTAAATGAAACGGTTTGAGAAGATGAAAATTTAATGAAATGCGGCTCAAATGGGCCTTTTTTTTTTTTACGGCAAATATCTCAAATATTGAAAGCTCTATGGGGGCACGGTGGCTTGGTGGTTAACACGTTCACCTCACACCTCCAGGGTCGGGGGTTCGATTCCCGTCTCAGCCATGTGTGTGTGGCGTTTGCATGTTCTTCCCGTGCCTCAGGGGGTTTTCCTCTGGGTTCTCCGGTTTCCTCCCCCGGTCCAAAAACATGCACGGTAGATTGATTGACACCTTGGAAAATTGTCCCTAGTGTATGAATGTGTCCTGTGATGGGTTGGCATTCCATCCAGGGTGTATCCTGCCTTAATGCCTATAGACGCCTGAGATAGACACAGACTCCCCGTGACCCGAGGGAAGATCGGGTGAATGAATCTCTAAATAGAGAAGAAATGGGGGGGGGGTCTGGAAAAGGGTTTTGAGGTGCTGCATGAGAAGTGTTGAGAAGAAGAGTGTTTATTTCTCTTTGTTATTATGTGTCTTTATACATGTCCATACATGTTTGGGATCAAAAAGATGAGTCAAGTATTTATTGCCATCTATGAATGAAATGAGTGGTTTTGCTGCCCTCTAGTGGTCGCTGCGTGCCACTGATGAAATTGCTGCAGTACAATATACAATATTAACATTATTCATGACTCGATTGTCTTCTACATTAAACTCCTAGTGATGTTATAATCACTTCCGTGTGTGTTTATTGCGAAACACGCATTACTTCTATTTGTGTTTATTCGTTGTTTATTCGCATTTTCCGACAAATCATCTTTGTAGTCCCGAACTAATTGTCTCCTGCAGGAGTGTCAAACTTATTTTCACCGCGGGCCTTCAATTAAAATGGCTTAATTTACATTCAATTATCTCTCCTAACCAGCCTGGTTCCGGACAATATAAACAAGTAAACAAACAAACACACGCTGTAATGGATGGTGCTCCATCAATTGTTACAGAAACGTGCTTCTGATCACATGTACACGAACTCTGAGCGTAGCATTGGCATAAATATTAGTGTATATATATATATATATATATATATATATATATATATATATATATTTTAAATATTATTATTTTTTTTTTAAACTCTTTCTGCGTCAACTTTATTTATTGTTTCATCTGCGCATGCGCCGGTGCTGTGTTTACTGCACGCGCACCTGCACGTGGACCCAAGCGCGTCTTCTGCCTAATAGAAATGAGCTCTTATTATAAAATGGAGCTCGGCGTGTAATTATCATTACGTGAAAAGACTTGTCGGTCTGTTCATTACATCCGTGAACAGATAATCTTTCATTTGGCCCTTATTTATTTTGGGGGGGTGGATTATATTTGTCTGAGGTGAATGTTAGCACGAATGCTAACGATTGTTAAGAAAAAAATGATGACACGATGACGCGCCCAACGCCCTAGTAAAGCATTCTGGGATTTGTAGTATTAGCAGTGTGTGTGCTCTATTTACTTGCAAGCCCGCTCTAAAACAGTTTATTCTATTGTCTGTCTATCCATCCATCCACAACGCCCTTCTCCACCCCTCTGGCTATTATTAATACTATTATCCATACAGTGTATATTGAAAGCCTATTAAGTGGTCATGATGTAAACTAGGGTAAACAATATTCGTCCCAATATCTTTTGTCACAAACAAAAGGGATCGTTTTGTAGTGCTGCCACTACTGATGGCCAAAGCGCACATTTCCAGACCTTTTCCCTATTTCTACATCCTTTTCCTTCGGCACAAGGTCATCGTAATAGAAGACGCTAAGTGCGCCACCAATAACAATGTATCTGATTGATTAAAAATCGCAATAGCTTGATTTTGCGAATAAATAAAATCGTAAATCGTACCTTTTGTGGACTTGGATTTCCAAGGCTTGCTTTTCTCACACACACACACACACACACACACACACACACACACAATGACCACGACACAGAACTGGAATTGATTTGGTGCTTTTAATTATACAAATCCCCCAAAAAATGAACACATACTAAAAAGTACACCACACATACCAGCGAGAAGTCGCAATGCACTTGTAAGATTGAAGATGGCCTTCCATGCACATGATTACGGACCGTACGGTATTCAGTACGTATTTCACTATTGACGTCGGGATTTGAATACAAAAATACTCTTGTGCAGCCTACAAAAACCTACTCAAAAGCCTGTGGATACCAATTTTACCGGGTGTTTAAAAACTGGCGGTGGTGGTTTTCAGGGTCCGTTCCTGATCGCAGGATGCCTTTTTGAAAACTACAAAAAAAAAAAAAAAAAAAAGGACATACATGCATAGTTACATGTAGAGTTGCGATATCGTAAGTGCTCCACGTTAAAGCAATAAACTATACAAAATAGGTATTACAAAAAAAAAGGGGCTAGAAATGTACAGTTTAATACAATGTTGTTTCAAGACATGTTCCTGATTGTATTCCTAGGTTTTTGTCGTCGTCATCACCACCACATCTCCCGGAACATCTCTCCTCCTGTGGTGTACCGTCAATGTTCCGCACATCAGCGAAGCCCTGAATCCATCCACGCTCTTTCTCTTCCTTCCGGTCCATGCCAGCACTCCTGTCATTTGGACCCTACGTTTATCCCATCCATTTTACAACACCCAGCACAGGAGCACTATTTCCGCCGAATGAGACCTACTGTAGTAGTAATAATAATAATAATAATAATAATAATAATAGCAATTAAAGCTGCACATGATCTATGAACACTGATTACAGTTGGAGTAATGGAGAAGCATACGGGAGTCAAGTCCTCAAAAAACCGTACCCGTAACTCTGTTTTTAGTACGACGTTTGTACTAAATGATATTAATTGTCAAATTTTTTTTTTTTTTTTTTTTTTTTTTTTTTTTGTTAAAAGTGCTAAAACCGCTTTAAGGCCACATTTGAGAACCATTTTGTTTTATGGTTTGGGTCAAAAATGTATTTTTATTTATTTATTTTTTTTAGCACTGACATAGTGTGGTATATTTGACTGGTTTTACGACGGAGTCTCCGGGTACGTTACTTAAACCAGCGTCTTTTTCGCTCCATGCTCCTCTTCTGCGTCGTCTTGGGTCTCCGCCTGATCTTCGTCCTCGGTGGAGTAATGCTCCAACGCCTGATGCCTGTTTCTGGAGAGAGCGTCGGGAAAGCGCATACCGCAGTCCTCACAGCCGTAAGGAAGCGATCTTCCGACTTCATCCTCCTCCGAGTTTTTCCTTCTCGGGAGAGGAGCGTGTTCGCCGGCCTGAGAGGATCCTGCCTGATCGGGCTGCTTCTGCTGGACGTCCGAGCTCCCCCCGGCCAGGCTCGGCCGTCCTACGGAATTGGGCTCGGTGATGATCCCGTGCACGGTACGCTGATGAAAGCGGACGCCGGAGCGGTTTGAGAAGCCCTTGCCGCACAGGCTACAAAGAAAGGGCCTCTCGCCCGTGTGGACGCGAATGTGAACCTTGAGGGCGCCGGACTGAGTGAAGCCCTTGCCGCACTGCGTGCACTGGTACGGCTTCTCGCCGGTGTGGATGCGCTGGTGCGCCCGGACGCCGGCCAGGTGCGGGAAGCCCCGTCCGCAGTAGGTGCACGTGTACGGCCGCTCGCCCGTGTGGACGCGCCGGTGGATCTTGAGCGCGCCCGACTGGCTGAAACTCTTGCCGCATTCGGCACAGGCGTACGGCCGTGCCCCGGTGTGCACGTTCAGGTGCACGCGGAGGTTACTGTGCGAGTTGAAGACGCGCCCGCACTCCGGACACAGGAAGCCACCCGTTTTGGCCGAGTGCTGTGTGCGCTGGTGCTGCAGCAGCTGCGAGGGCCGCACGAACAGCGCCGAGCAGTGCATGCACGGGTGCTGGCGCGGGCCTTGACCGTCCTGCTGGGAACAGTTAAGCGAGCGCTGGCACAGCAGGCAGGCTGCCAGAGGGCAATGGTGGTGGTGGTGGTGATAGTGATGGTGCGTGTGGGCGAAGTGGCCGTCGGATGCCTGCTGCGGATGCAGGAGATGAGGACATGGGTGGCAGCAGAAGCACGGGAAGGCCTGCAGATGCGGCGGGCAGATCTGGGAGCTGGAGGTGGAAGCGGTGTTGGGACTGTGCGTGCTCGTCCCTTTGTCCTGCTGCTCCGGGTTGGACAGGCTGCTCGCATCGCTGTTGCGCTCTTCCAGAGAAAACGCCAGGCTGAGGCAGGTGCCCAGGCCAAGCGCCACTGTGTTCGGCTCTTTGGAATGCGAGGCTGGAACTTTCGAGCTTCCAGCCTGAGAGGACGAACTGGCTTTCAGGCAGAGAGGGTGCATGGCGGATGCATGGTTGGACGATGAAGACAGAGGACAGCCTGGACATCTGCAGGCGTACGCGCGCACTGCAGGAAAGAATCACAGGTTATTTCACCACAGGACACACTTTTTTATAAAGACATGACTGCAATGGGGAGCTGGGTAACTCACGTTGTTGCTCGTCACAATTCGGCAGCTCCTCCACCCTCTGTCCGGAGTGCGAACTGATCGCCACCATGTTTTTCCTCTGGCTCTGGCTGTGTGGCTCGCCCTGAACGGGGAAACACGACTTGGCCGAGGGGGCCTCGGGAGCCACGCCCTCCCAGGCAGAGCGGAGCGACTGGTTGTTGGTGCATTTCAGTAGCTGACCGGAGCCAGACGCACTGAAAGCCATAAGGTCACCAATGAAGTTATTCATCTCCAGCCAAGAGCTGGATGCAGACTGTGTGAAGAGAAGCACAGAAAGGACGAGTGTCATAAGCGGCGATTGGACACTCCAAATACAAAGTCATTTATTACAACGCGAATAATAAAACGCACGTTTCCGGCGTTCTCGTATTAATGCAGGAGGCATTTTT
>JACRUU010000002.1:16816939-16824439 GCA_030449085.1 Kryptopterus vitreolus
GCACGGTAGGTTGATTGGCACCTTGGTGTGTGAATGTGAGTGTGTGTGCCCTGCGATGGGTTGGCATTCCATCCAGGGTGTATCCTGCCTTAATGCCCATAGACGCGAGAGATAGACACAGACTCCCCGTGACCCGAGGGAAGATCGGATAAAGCGGTAGAAGATGAATGAATGATCACATCTGCATTTTCACTTCCTTGATCACTAGTCAGAGCTCGCAACCTGCATCACTAGCAAACTGCACAAGCTCAAATATATATTCGGATACATCACAGATTTAATACAGATCTGTAAAGATTTAATACAGAGGATCAAATGGCCAGGAAGAAAAAAATACAGAAAAATACATGGGAAAGACAGGGTTGATTATCGGGTCAGAAATTTGGACTTCATATCAAATGGCAAGGGAAAAAAAATGTGCAAAAATGTTCATGTTAATGTTAAAGCTTTAAAGAGAAATGCAGCGTGTTATACTTTGTTTGTGTCTAATATCGGTGGTTCCTGTTGAATGATGGTGTTTAGAGGTGAACTGATTCAGGCAGGGTATCACTGAAGGATCTGGTATGCTATTCATGGCCCGCCATTGGTGTTAATCCAGACAGTATACAAAGAGTGTCGAACTAAAACTGTAAGTAAAAACAGAACTTGTGCACGAGAGGAACTGGTATCTATTTTTTGTGTTAGGAGTTTGGATCTGTGTTTTGATGAACTTTCAGTATAGTGTGAAGGTGTTCATCAGTGCAACATCTACCTTGCTCTTACAGCTTTGTCATTCCAAGCCTGCACCTCTGTTGAGCCGCCTGTAGGTGGAGATGGAGCGCTGTTTCAAAGAAACCTTTTCCACTCCGATCAGAATTGCGATATGATCTCGCATGCTGGACATCATGGGATGCAAGTAGGCCAGGTTTCCTCGAGTTTGACAAGTCTGAGCTAGTGCACCCACAATAATATGTTTCGTTTATGGCTCAAGTTAAGCTTTGCATTTTTAATTCATGCTTTTTAATTCTATTACACTCGATCATCTCTCTTTTACGCAGGGATAAAGTTCATAAAACATTGAATTCATGATTCCAAATGGTCCCGGATGCAGCAGCTGTAGACTTTAGTACAATTTAAAATATGGAGATGTTGACCAAAGTGCTGTATAGTTATATACGTAATACAAAAAGTCAACAAACTACTAAAAAGGAGATTTAGTGTTCATCTCTACACTGCATCAAATGGTTTCTAGCATAGATTTGAAGTTATAAAGTGTTTATAACAGTGTAGCTACTAAGGTCGTCTATTAATTTTATTCTTGCCATATGGAATGGTCACCAATCTCGGCTCTAAGAGCTCTCGCAGGATTGTGCATAGACCGAAGGTTAGTAATGATCAAAAGTACTAAAAGTGATAACACTTAAATGCTAAGAAAAGAAACACAGTCAATGCACGATATCATCTGCAACTTGTACAACACCCATATTTTCCATTTAATATTTATGATCTATTACCTTATAATTTCAAAGTTCCTTGGAGCTATAAAGGTGTTGGAGGATGAAATCAGGTACTGATGTATTTGCAGTCTGTATTTTCCATCCAAAGGTTTCCCAGTACAACTAAGGCCAGTTTAGGTCTCCCAGTACAACTAAAGGGAAAGTCTGTTCAATTGTGTGTTTGCTAAAAGCATCTTACTAAAGCACCAATCCACATCATTTATAAAATGATTGACTCCACTTGACGTTCGCCTCACACCGCCAGGGCCCGGGTTCGATTCCCGTCTCGGGCATGTGTGTGTGGAGTTTGTGCATGTTCTCCCCGTGCCTCATGGAGGTTTTTCTCCGGGTTCTCCAGTTTCCACCCGGTCCAAAAACATGCACGGTAGGTTGATTGGCACCTTGGAAAATTGTCCCTAGTGTATGAATGTGTGTGTGATTGTGAGTGAGTGTGTGTGCCCTGCGATGGGTTGGCATTCCATCCAGGGTGTATCCTGCCTTAATGTCCATACACACCTGAGATAGGCACAGGCTCCCCGTGACCAGAGGGAAGATCGGATAAAGCGGTAGAAGATGAATGAATGAATGATTGACTCCACTTGCCAATACCGTAAGTCATGCACTTTAATGTTTGCCTAGTTTTGCCTTCATCATATTTTCAAACCGAGCTTTATTGTTGCCTTTATTTTAAATTAAGGGGAAAAAAAACAGTGAGATGTTTGGAGATCAATGCCTGAAAAAAATCAAATCCCATCAGTCTCTCTGGTGTGTGTGTATATATATATATATATATATATATATATATATATATATAGTAGTGTGTGTGTGTAAACCTTTTTTTTTTTTTTAATAATTTGAAATCATTTCAAAAACGGACTTTTCTACAAACGTGTGCTTTTTATTTTACATGATTTATTACAAAGCTTTTTGTTCGCATACTTATAGGACAAGAGGCGTTTACAGGTCCTGTGAAAATCA
The DNA here is from genome assembly GCA_030449085.1 of Kryptopterus vitreolus. NCBI lineage: Eukaryota > Metazoa > Chordata > Actinopteri > Siluriformes > Siluridae > Kryptopterus > Kryptopterus vitreolus. The sequence goes on from JACRUU010000002.1 coordinate 16,819,393, forward strand.
TAATGTTCTTTTTGTGTGTACCAGTTTTATTCTTTTTTTTTCTTTCTTTTTTTTTTAACACAGAAATGCACCTGACAGCTACAAATACAAAATGTTTTTACGGCATATATTCTGCCCTTGCCGTGACCTCCGCTTAAGGTGCTGTGTGCATTAGTGTGAGACGGGGACCTCAGGCACCTCCGTAGTGTTGTGCCACGCAGAGATGAGTGTTGCGCTCCTTCGTAGCTGGCTCAGGTTGTGTTGGAATGCCTCCAGCTTTGCCGTGTCTGAGGACCAGAGTTCGAGAAAGGATGAGGGTTTATGCGCTCTCCGAGGGGTAGATCATGTGGTACAGCTGGTCCTGGAAGATGCCGGCGTAAGTGCGCACAGCTCCCGTGGTCTCCTCGTACAGGTTCCTGGGTGTGCAAAAGTACAAATTGTTATAGTAGGAGGTTATTCTGGAAAAGCATTGCGTCGTGGTAGGAGGGTCACGCACTTAGCTTTCTCGTCCAGCTTGAGATCCTTGATGGTGCCTACGTATGAACCGGCCACGTTTGCACTGTAATCATAATAGCCCCTCAGTTTGTCAATGAGGGACGTAACCGCTCCCTTGTCCTCGCCTTCTTCGGCCTCAATGGGCACGAGGAAACTCTCAGCACCTGCAATCACACAAGGCAGCGACGGTGTTCGCGGCTTTAAGTGAGATCTGAGATGCTTCCGGTGCACTGCAAATAGGAGCGATCGCTACACGCGTATGATTTACATACCCAAGGCCAGGACTGCGATTAGCACACTGACAACGAGCAGCTTGTTCATGCTGACTCCCGTATCTGAGAAGAAAATCAAGACTATTTATTACATCCCTTAAAATACCATCAAATCCCGTATGTCATTTGCTCGAAGAAATGTCTGACGGCTGCATTTCTAGCGATCCGATAAATATGAAGCGGCACATTTTGAATATAAACACCCTTAAATGAAGGAAGAGCATAAGGATGGCTGTACTCACAGTTTCTCCTCAGCAAAGGAAGTGTGTAAGGCGCTTTAGCAGGTCAGGCACCTTGGCCTGTTTTTATATATATGAGGGCAGAAGTGTCGATGAACCGGAGGCCAAAGTGCACCGCGAGCGAGCGGAAAAAAGAGCGAGAAAATGGAGGAGGGGGGGGGGGGGGGGGGGGGGGGGGGGGGTTTGTCACTCAGGATAAGGAGTGAACCTGAGATCAAATGTACTTAATTGTTGAAAGACTGCATAATTCCTGGCTTTAGTAGGAAGCATTGGGATGATTGATACGAAAGGGATCAGGGATTGGTGGAATCCAGGCGTTCTCCGAAATCTAATCACCTGCTCCAATGCATGCACAAGAAATGAAGCCCTTTTCACGTTCCTCCTAACAGACCCCGTAGTAGTACTATGAGTACAAACGTTGTTGTTGTTTTTTCTTGTTGAGCAAGTAGTCTGGCACACGTTTGCAGTCCTAAGTCTAATTCGTCTTTGACACGTCAGCCTGTTTATCTCGGGTTTATTTCAGGTTATCTCACTAGCCTGTGTGTGTGTGTGTGTGTGTGTGTGTGTGTGTGTGGTGTGTGTCATTCATATAAATGTGAATCTATGTTTTTCGTTTGATTCTCATCACCCTGGACTCTGGATTTTCTTGGTAAACCGTTCCAATATTTTTGCCAATCAATAACATCTCTTAAGGGACGCCTCTTGGAACCACCTTTAATTTAAAAAAGAAATCATTAATCCAGTACGCGTTATGTCACTGATTTTCCTCCCGCTATTAATTGGAACAGCAATAGATTTGTTTATTTATTTGTTTGTTTGTTTTATTTTTGGGGGGGTATTTTTTTTTGCAGTACATATTTAATTTTTGCTGACTTTAGAACTTTTCGTTCCTATACTTTTGATCGCCAGGACTTGATTGGACCTGCAACGAGACATTAAGTTGTAAATCTTAGGAAATGGATGACACGTCATTAAAAAAAAAAAAAAAAAAATATATATATATTATATATAATATATATATATATATATATATATATATATATATATATATATATATATATATATATATATATATATATATATATGGCTGCCATTGACTACATTTCCCAGGACACTCTCGGCACAATCCAAATCTCACAACGCGCACACACACACTCCGTGCTTGTGTATCATCACAGCGATGTCTGTGATATGTTTTATAAGCTGAGAGATGAGTGATTCACAAGGGGATGGTTTTTGGAAAAGAATGCGGGGGAGTTGCATAAGCACACAGATCCTTATATGCAAAGTCAGGAAAAAAAATATATACAAATACACGCTTCAGAATATGAAAATCTTGGATAAATATTTGAATACTACAATACAAGTTGCTCAGACAGTTTTAAGATGGTCTCAAAGTATATGTGTGTATATATGTATATATGTCTGTATGTGTATGTATATGTGTGTATATATATGTGTATATATATATATATATATATATGTATATATGTCTGTATGTGGTATGTATATGTGTGTATATGTATATGTATATATATATATGTATATGTATGTATGTATATATGTATGTATATATATATATATATATATATCGTATATATATATATATATATATATATATATATATATATATATCTATATATATATATATATATATATATATATATATATATATATATATATATATACATGCGTGTGCGCGTATATGAGATTTCATTACAGATGATTATAAAATTTGCCATAACACACAATTTTATATTATTTAAACATGACCGCCGTCTCATCCTGAACTTTGGTACAGAATATATAGAAATATGTTAAATAATACATATTATGTTATATATTGTTATATATTGAACTAAACAGTCAGGAGGTGATATAGAAAACAGCGTGTGGAGTAGAAGGCGGTTGGTCGGCTTTACTTGTCCCGGTGGTCTCTCGGTTGGTTGATGTAGTACGATGGGGTGAGCGAACCAGTGGGTGGGAATTGTCAAATGAGCCAATTGTAGCAGTGGGCGTGTCCCTGAGCATCAGCCGGGGGTGGAGCGAAGGCCGGCAGGTAACATGTAACGAGTGTCACCTGTGATTTAATCTGCAATGCTCTTTTTTTTTTTGTGTGTGTGCTTACAGTGTAGTATTGCAACGTTTGGAGAAAAGTCAGTAATGACCGGAAAATAATATAGAAGTCATATGAATAAACAACAAGCAGGTAGATTTGACAATACAAATTTTTTTATTCGCCAAATTGTAAAGCAATTTTCATCTCAGTGTAGTTTATTTAAGTAATTTATTGAAGGTTATTACTAATCAAGACATAAAAATGCATAAATAGCATTGTTCATAGGAATATTTGCTAAGGATACCCACTGAATATATTTCAATCTCTAGATTTTACATCCCTTTGTGCGAGTTCATAAACAAGGTTTTTATTTTCATGCATTGCACCTACAAGCAGACAACTGACACATCTTTCTAACATTCTATACTTTTTTTTTATTTTACATTATGACAGTGAATTATGTCACACATGACGAATAGTATTTATTTAGTATTTTTATTTTTCATATTTCATGTCTACTCTAATTTCTATTTTATTTTTTCATGTTTAAATGTTTGCCGTGAAAAGTGTTAGACTGCACGTTTTCACAAGATTGTACTTGGGATTGGGGACTTTTATTAAGAGTTATAACGTTGTATAACACGTATACGATGGTCGAATGGCTTTTGCCTTGTGACAGATGCTGAATTCACTTCCTGTTCTAGCCGAAACCACAAGGTCGCTTTTTTTATTCAGATCTTTCAGAAAGAGCCAAAATGGCGCCATAGGTGTCGGCCCCAGCACGATGCTCTCCATGTATTGTCTTGTTTGTCAGGACTTTTGAGTCACCAAATTAATTTAGTGTTAAGAAAATTGACAAAGTTAAGATTATTAGTGGGTGAAATAAAACTCCATAAAATTGTAGTTCTGTATAAATTATTTATCATGTAAACAACAGCTTTTTTTGTTATTTTTTCGATTGGGCATTTTACTACATTTTCATTAAGGAGCTTGAAAAGGCTACGTGCATATATATATATATATATATATATATATATTAGTAAAATAATCTATATTGTGTCGACATTTATAACCTACTACTCTTGGTCTTGAGCTTAATGGCCCCAAAGTGTGCGGAGATGATTTATTTATTTATTTATTTTCCCCTAACAATTTAAGTGGCTACTGGAAAAAAATATATAATGTCAAGAAATCCTGTTGTACAAGACAAGCACGACTATACAACTATACAAGACTTCAACGCTGGTCGAAGAAAACGGTCCATTCCGTTACCAAAATATCGACACCGTCACACTCAGGGTTGTTTTTATTCTTTATTAATGTTGCACAGATGTTGGCCTTTGTATGCATGTACAGGCGAGCATCATAATATACAGTTATGTACAGTGCACGCCTATGATCTATAGCTGTACACGACCACCTGTTATTTCTCCTGTTTTATCTGTTAAAGCCATGGAACATTTCACATCTATGAAGAAAAAAAACAATTTTTTGGGGGGGGGGCGGGGTTGGCAGGGGTGAGAATTGAGATAGCGAATAGCTAAAGCATCCCAGGCAGCACAGGCGGGGGAGGGAGGTTGTCGGGGGGACTGAAAGTGGGTGGAGGTGATGTGACCTTGTTTTTAATGGTCTTCAGCAGGCAGCCATGTGTCCAGCACGGGTTTGATGTTGTTGATGGCGGTGTCCAGGTAAATGCCGATGTAGGGACGCAGGTATTCGCCGTAGGTGCCGAGGATCGCCTTGCGTGCCTTTTCTATGCCGGGCTGCACCTCCTCAAACACGGCACTGAATTCAACACACACACACAATCAGCTTTGCACACTTTAAAAGCATTTAAGAGTAATATTTAAGTTTACATTTAAGCCCTACAACGTCAAGGAATAAATCCAATGACGCTGGGCTTTGTTGGCGTTTCGTAGCGAACGTTTTGAAGTACTCTGAGATACTCACGCGGCCAGCTTCGAAATGGCTTGGACCCTCTCGTTTTCGGCGGCTTGATCGCT